>WACJ01000294.1:0-419848 GCA_008973525.1 Stenopsyche tienmushanensis | reverse complement strand
TTGGGGACCGGGAGGACTCCTATTTCATACGGCTCGGGGCTCACAGGAGGAATATATGGCCTTTGCGACTCTAACCAATTTAATTTTCAATATCCACGAGAACAAGTTATATCCTATGTTCGACATAACATAGGACACGTCTGCCAAGGATCAAATAAACACGTGTGAGAGCAATCCCGTGCTAATATATCAACATGGCAAATGAAATGAAATGTACGTTCCACCTTCGCCCTAACCGATCCTTAAGGACACTGGGTCGGGAATCCAACCGGAATATAAACGACCGCAACTTTTCTCTCCTAACAATACTCGCTCAGCAGAATTCTTAATCTTTTTATGCAGCCACTCTATAAATTTCTCTAAATGGCCCCGCAACGTAATAACAATATTTCTGCCAAAGAAACATAATACGAAGGATATTTTAATGCTATCAAATAACACCTTAATGCTATCGACCTTAGATGGTTAAAAGCACATTTCTTGAATCGGTCTATCCGTATTATAACAGCCAAAGGTTTCGTTCAGTCGAGAACAAAATTACAAATATAATACTAAGCATCCGACAAATCGCCCCGATAATCTCATCACATGCATGGCATAGTCAAAAGGACGATACGAATATGAAATATCGTACTATGATTCCATCTTTCCATCCCTTTATGAGGATTCATCTTCCACGAAAAAAATATTATTTATTTACATCCGTATATTCAATATGAATAAATTCAAATCCTTCACGATGCTATAGTATTTTCGACGAATTCACTTAAATATAGACACTTTGCAAACTAGAATCATTCTGATTGATCAAGGCGTTTATTTTTTTCATGTGATGAAATAACACCAAAATTCACAAAAAAATGTTCAACAAGATGTCAAAAATTTACCTTTTAATATTTTTTAATAATTCTAACACAAAAACTAGTTTATACTCTATAATTTAAAATGCCATTTAAATTATTTATTTCTAATAAGTAAAATGCCCACAATCGTGTGGTAACCGAAAAAGACCTTTTCCGATGATGGATGTCTATATTGCTGTGTATTTCACCAATGAGAAACGATTTCAGTCTGAAAAAATTGTAAAATATGCTTAAAATATTAATAAACATGTGGTAAAATTTTCACAGTTGCATATTTATTCAATTCGTCAATAAAAAAATAAAAACAAAAAAGTACCAAAAAATTGCCATCACACGGGATGACCCCCTTAACCATATGGTTTAAATTCTTGCCAAAATCATATTTAAATGGGGAGAAAAATCGTTCAAGGAGCAAATATGTTTTCATACGAAATAGTTTAAGGTGCGATAAAATTTAACGACTTGCATAGTTGCGCCATTTCAGTCGATCAGGGTCGATTGCACAAAACTACTACAGTGCTTTGAAAATTTAAGGTGCATGCAAAAAAACCCACAGCCATTATGAAAGCTGTAAAATTGCGGAGATTTTGCTGCGAAAGTTGCGAGTTTTCCACGTCAGCGAATTTAAAATGTTGATGCTGCATTTTTCAGCAGCTTTGGAGGCGAATGGTAAATACGCAAGCTTAATGCGAACTGCAAAAGTGCGCTTTATTACTTGCATTTCTATTTATGTGTACATGCGAAAAATAAATCTGAGAATGCTTTCAGCGACGATTCAATTTCAGTAAAAAGACAGGATGTAATGAAAATTAAGAATGTTTGAATTTGTGTACGTCACTTGTGGTATAACTCCATGAAATATTGTTGCTTTGGGAAAAATATTAATACTTAATACAATTAATATATGCAGGAGTCTTAAAATGTAATATAAATACATGACCAAACCTTTTCGTTTATTATTGCTCGCCTTGGCTCGTCGTTGGAGGGTTTGGAGGAGTTGGAAAGCAATTTTGCGAAGAAGTTGCTTAAGCGGTCACATCCGTGCATTGAATGTATAACAAAAAGCATTTTAATAACATTCGAAACCAGAAATATCGTCTCGTGGCTTAATTAATTTCGCTCTTCGTCTTTCTATATTGCTTTTACATTTTCATGTAAATTATCCTTAAGCGTTTATAATGTGCCCTTAGACGCAAAAGAGGGAATTCGCAGCTCAGGGCATAGGAGAAAGCTTTCAACTTTTCAATTTCTCCCTGTTTACCCAGAGACGGATCAAAGATTTTCCGGGATAGGCGATCGGCAATAATATGAAAACTGTTAAATACAAGCGAATCGAATTGCTTATTCATCGATGAGAGGAATGAAATTTTATACAAATTTATTACAATCGATTCTTTGAATAGTAGAACGAATGGATTTTCGAATATTATTTTTGCAATTAAATCAAAGAGCTTAACGGGAAATTGATTGAACTTACATACAAAAATAGCTCTTATTTTATTAGATCAAGAAATCAGATTTAACTATAATCGGGACAATAGATCGAAGATATTAATGCTTTTGTAGCATGAGCGAAGTATCATCCCCATGCAATAGCGCTGTTAATCTGCGCAGATTTTGCCAGATTAACGGCGATATCTACCGTCTTTCACATAAAAATTCTATATTCCTGGAAAAAGCTCCAATGGGAATCACCTACGTTTGATAAAGAATATGACACATTAAAAATAATATGAAGGAATTTGTATAAATAATATTTGGTATATTTTACATCCCCTAATGCTGCCATTGAAATATATGATACACAATGGAATAAAATGCATATATATTTTATATATAACTGCTAATTATTAACAAGTTCTGTCACCTTCAACACTTGTTAGCCCAAAAACTTTTAATTTTATTAACATCATTTTTGAATATTTTTTGCATGGTTCTATTTAACACTATCGTTTTTATGGCACTCAACTGCGATGAGCCTCGACTAAAATTTGTTATTCATCAGCTCATTTTCATACACTTTAAATGGCTTTTCATCACAGTGTTTTTGAATATTCATGGAACTTCAAAAGCCAAGCCATTCAAAAAAAAATACTCTAGCATTCGAGTACACTATAAAGGCAATTTGATCATTTTATCGGTCAAAAAACGATGCCATAAATACGTTTCGCATACGAAAATTTCACGCGTATGCGAAACGAAAATTCATTTCCTAGCCGTGGTGGTGTTTTAGACACTCGACTTCCTTTTCAGGCAAACTTTCCTGGAACTCAATAAACAAATCTCCTCGAGGCGCATCTGCCCTATGTAAAAGTTGACGACATCACAAAAACGTTTCAATTGGCTAATTTTTTTATAAAATTGTATAAAACACACAATATCAAACAGTAAAGGGCCTCTGAAAATATTTTGCATGTGAAAACAACTCGATGCAACGATCGGAATTTCAATATTTCTAACAGCGACGATGTGTAGAACCGCGAATCGACAATGCTATTTAAATACTTCGCATAACATTTCTAGCATCCACAAACATCCATAATATCCTTCATTGTTCTGATGCAAAATTTTTGAAATAATTCAATAATTTTATTAAACTATCTATTCAATTAAAATCTCCCAAATATTTAAGAGCATATTATGTAATTTTCACAATATCGTTAATTTATGGAAATACTCTTTAATCAAAGAATCCATTTAAATTACTGTAATTAACTAAATCAAATTAATTCATAATTAACAAGGAAAGACAAAGAAAATATATGTCTAGATTTGCATACACATATCCAAATAATAAATATATTGATTTTGGCTCTAAGCTAGTTCTTCTTGTAAAAGCGAATACTCTTAAGATATATAAGTTGTCCTGAATTACACTCTTCTTGGTCTTCTCGACCTGGTTCTTCTGAGGCAAATATTTCTTTAATTATTTCCTCATCATTCGAACAGTTTGTGTCTGCCGGTCTCATCAGCATTGTATATTAATTCTTCGTCGAATCCTTCTTTCTCCACAAACAGCTTCAATGTGTCAATAAATGGGTTTTTCACACCTAGGTTGATACAAGTATATGGTCAACCTGTAATGACATGTTATGATAGAGGACGGATACTAAAAATAGTGTCCGCCCAAAACGCATTTGGCTCTGAAATTTGGCAGAAGGCATGAACGCCGAAAAGGCACCAGGGCTGGCAATCAAGTCCCTGTGGCCAAGAGGTCCAGAAAAAGGACCTCTGATACGGCACGGGAGAGCCTCTTTCTCTCGGCCGACATACCCAAACACGACCACAGAGCGTGATCCGCGTCCATAAAAGGATCCCCGCACACACAGTCCGAATAAGTGCCTCAATGCCTTTATTTGCACTTTTATGCCTAGTGGCATGATCCCTGCAAGGACAGGGAGGCTGTCTGAAGCAGTTGTTCTGTACGCTCCAGTGATTCTTAGTAGTGGCTGCCGTTGTGCAATATTTAGGCTTCGTCTCGCCGTCTTATCTCGTCCACGGGGTCCAAGTCTGTCCACCCATGCTCCTGCTCCGTATGTGGCAAAACTCTCGTAGATGGTTTCAAAGGCAATCCTGATTTGTCTATCCCCCAATGCCCTAATCAGCGCCCGCCAGTCTGGACATTTTGCCAAAAGCCTTGGCCGATTTGCCGGTTGCAATTTTAATGTTTTCTTTGAATCTGTATCCCTCAGAGATGGTTACGCCCAGGTAGACGACGTTTTTATCGAAAACTATACGGTCTTTATACAGCCAACTGCGTGGATAGTTAGGTAAGTAAGGTCATCGGCATATACTGTTAGTAAACAATCCTGCGGGAGTACCAGGTCAAGGGCATCATCAAGCAGGATGTTCCAGAGCATGGGCCTCAGAGCAGATCTCTATGGACTTCCCATCGTCAGAGAGTGAGCGATAAACTCACCTCCAACTGGTGCAAAAACAATCCTATTGTCAAAGTAGCTTCGTATTAATTTAATCATGTTGTTAGGGATCTTGTATTTACCCAGTTTGACGATAATCATTGCCCACCAGGCATTGTCAAAAGCTCCCGAGAAATCCAACAAAACCACAATCGCGTAGCGTTTGGTGGTAGATTCTGTAATAGATAGCAAACTAGAGATGGCATCAATGGTGGACTTCCCAGGTCTGAAACCAAACTGTTTTCCGGATAGTGGACAGTCTCCCTCAAGGGCAGTATTCATCCTATACGCTATAGTTTTCTCCAGGAGTTTTCCAGAAGATTTGCCTTTAGGTCTTCTGGTTGTTTATTCGTCTTTGGTTTCGGAAGAAGCAGAAAGCTTTTCCTCATGAATTTCAAGTTCTTTGATACCATATCGTCCTTTGAATTTTTCAAGCCAGCCCAAACTTGCTTTGAAAATGGAATCTCCATTTAATTTTGTATTGAAAATATTGCTCTTTCACACAGTAATGGACCAGACATTGTCTGTCCAGTTGATTGTCTTTGTATGAACCACATAAAAATACGCTCTTCAACTTCTGTATTTCCTGATTTTTTCGCTCTGAGCTTCCATCTTCTGATATTAAAAAAATTGTAAATTTTGTAATATGCAAAACTTCACGTTCGTGAACAATTCTCCACAACCAAACACTTGATTTTATGAACAGTTAATTATAACCAATTATAAGATTAATATCAAAAAAGCAACAGCGTAAATGATTACATTAGAAACGAAAAATATTTGAGGTTTATTTATTATTATTTAATAAATAAAACCTTGTAAAATGGACGCTCCAAATTACGGAAGCTGTGATTTCATCTCAGAGGCGGACGTGTGATTGACAGCCACGTTACTAGGTATATTGGTTTCCAATCACAAAATAGCTTGAGCGGATCAATTCATACATTCCGTGGATGCTATAGGGTTAAAGTTATTTTTTAACCAGGGGAAACCCCAATATTACATAGCACGGAATAATATGATATCAAAGCGTTAAGAAAATCAATAGATGGTATCGCAAAATTGCGTAGTGTGTGTATAAAATGATTTTAATATTGAAAAATGTGATTCGATTATATTTATAGACATTGCAATAGCCTTCGATTGTGTACGACATTATGGATATTCATGCAAATCGCAAATGTATAAACGCAATTTTATAGCTTGATTTGAGTGTTTAAAAACATTATA
The DNA here is from genome assembly GCA_008973525.1 of Stenopsyche tienmushanensis. Classification (NCBI taxonomy): domain Eukaryota; kingdom Metazoa; phylum Arthropoda; class Insecta; order Trichoptera; family Stenopsychidae; genus Stenopsyche; species Stenopsyche tienmushanensis. The sequence continues at coordinate 413,838 of WACJ01000294.1, read as the reverse complement.
TTCAACATATATTATAAACGTTAGAATAATACGCCAAATTCTTACAAAAATGCAATATAAAAAAATTAAAAATCATAATTATAGTAAATTTGGTATTAAGTAAAATTAAAAAAATACATATACCAATTTCACTTATTTTTTTAGAAATAATCGCATAAGAAAAAGTATATACAAATACAACTAAATTTCTGACTATAGTTTAACGTCTATATATCGTCATGCCGCACTTTTGATGTAATTTTTTCTGCAACGATATAACAACGATATTTTCCAGATATAATAAGGTAGAGGAAGTTATTGTCCAGATTCAAGTTTTACATCAGCAATAATGGATCAGACTTCTAATCAAATACATATTCAATTGCCAATATAAGTTCAGTATAGGAAGATGTTACCAATAATCGCAAATATTTATGGACCTGCTGGAACTTTTTTGCTGACCGCATAAAGTTAATGCTGTTCAATTAAATATATATATATATGTTTACGATCGACCAAGTAGGCAGGGCTTGTGTTAAAATACAGTTTCTGAATATAAAATAAGCTCTCAAAGAGAATTTCTACGGATTAATTTATGATTAAAAGAATTATGGAGGCGCTTCGTCCGAGCTTTTGTGTTTTAAGGCGAAACGTGAATAATAGAAAACTTACATCTCGTAAATAAGTAAAGACGGTACAAAGTTTTTATTTTTCTCGCTCACGCACGGGGTCCAAACCACCCCCGATTGAAAAATAAATTCCAAAGCACTCGATAGAATCGACCCCTAACCCGAGCGACGGTTACTATGGCTAACCGTTCCGTCGATGTGATGGTGAGGCTTTATGCTGAAACTGCTCTTTTTTCACCAGGTTACATTGTAACGTGTAATGTTCAACAGGCGGCCTTGGAGCCTCAGATGTCAGCTGGTGATGGGAGGGAGCCACCTTGCTAGGGGTGCCGCTCGAAATCGACACATCGATACAAATATCAAATGTAAAAAGCCACCCCAAATATGTAATAGTATAAGAGCCTCTCATTAAAAAGAAATCATATCCCATTGCACACCCCAATTTTGATTCATTTTTCACTGCGACCACTTGTATCCTGGATGTACCAAGCAGGGTGAGAATATCGATGTGTCGATTGTCAGGGGTGTGACGATGTATATGGGCGCCCCTGCCTGCGAAACCCTCCCTCCGGCCCTGGGTATTGATCAAGCGACCTGTTGAGCGTAGACACTAGCGCCGCCAGCTCACCGGCGCAAAACCAACAACACTAATTCATTCCACCATATGAAATATGATACTACGCAATCGATCACCCCACGATGGAAGACTGCCTCGCTCGTCAGATATAAGATTTTCCACTACCCCTGGCATACACATTAACATATCCTTGAATTTCCATCGAGGCGGCATATAAGTCCTGTCTTCGTTTCAGAAGAAAGCATCGGTGGTTCAATGACCTTAAACACGCTTGAAATAATTCTACATATCCTGCAAAGATATTTTCGAGCCGATTTACACACGATACAATAAAAATATCGTTACATATGTAAATAATCATCATCGTTGAAGCGTTCGGGTGCCGCACGAAATGACGCCCGCAAATGTTTACATAGTAGCGTGCACGTCCGATGCACGCACATGTCACGCAACTACACGATTTTAATACGAAACCTATGCGATGATCGATGCTACACGTCTAAACATTCTCAATACACTCAAACTTCTTTTTGTGCGATTTCGAAGTTATGCGGTTTTTTAAAGCAATTTTTAATTTTTACAATTTCATAAAAAGTGCGTATCGAGACATTTTGGATAAAATAAGAAATAAATCATCAACCACATTAACATCATATCTCGAGCTTTAATTAATTAATTCAAACTGTGTACGAATCTTTTCTATACAACCCTCTATTATTACTGCCAGATTTGTGTCAACATTTATTTTTTAAGTATTTAAAAAAAAAAAAAAAACTGTGACAAAATAAGGCCAAAAAATTACTTGACTGAATTTTTAAACAACTCGCCATTTTGTGATTTGTTTTTTGAGCTATAGTGACATCTTTACTAATTATTAATTACATTGTTTGAAAGAGAAAATCTACGCAGAACAATGATAACATTGACATTGGGTATATTATTTTTTCATATTGACATTAACAAAAATCTTATTTTTAATTGCCTTATTGTTTTCCTGTTTTTTATTAACTTTTTTAATGCGATTTAGGATATATTTTATATAGCTGTTTCCAAGTTATGCGGTTTTTTAAAATCCATCGCATCTACCGCACAAAAAAAGGTTTAAGTGTATATTTTTAATTTTTTTATAGAAACTCGCAAATGTGCATAATTACTATTCAACAAAAATCGTATTCTAAAGAATCTATTAATCGTCATAAAATTTTGGTATAATTAACTGAAATCGCTATCGTAGGATAAGCTATTAAGAACAGAACGAGTGTCTTGAAGTCGAAGCTCGATTGTTCGTGTTATCTTGCGAACAGGAGTTTGTTTTGATAATTAAGATAATCGCATAATTCTTATCGTTGACCAATTTTGTTATTCCTCCTTGACTGTTCTGGAGTGGCGTCATTAGCCGAGTATCACCACTCCTATGCAAGATCTACTCCTTCAGAAGTAAACAGACAGGCTTGCACGTTAACCCTATCCTTTTATTTTTGCAACACATAATAGGCAAAAATTGCTGAACAACAAAAAGCAGACGTCATGCAAATTGAACATTAAGAAATTAACAAACATTGTGTGCTATCAACTGTGTAAAGGTTCATTTATTGAGCCTGGTTCATCATCAAGCTTGTTACACGCCGCTTCAGAGCTGACAGAAAAGTAGATTTACATTAGAACGTAGCGTATATGTTCTCCGGTTTGAAAGGGTTAATACCTAATTCTATCAATATAGTCAACCCTCCTATAACGTCCACTTCATTCAGGGCATATTTTACCTAAGCAACAGGTAAAATATGTAAGGTCAATGCCCCCTCGCAGATATCACTTGCACTGATTAACAATTTGTTTATGGGTATTTAACTTTCTATAGCGTTTTGCTTCTCGACGCTATAGAAAGATTGACTGTACCCCCATCAAATCGACGGGTAAATATCATCTTTATTCTGGTAAGTGAGACGTTTTCTCCTGGCCTAATCATCCACCCTTGCATCTGCATACAATTTCAAAAAGCTGTTAGTCAAAATTTTATGAACCAAATATACGTAGCTCATTTGACTTGTATTGTGTAAATCAGTATCAAGCTTTTGAAGGAATTGAAATATTGGATCCACTTCTCATCATCGTTTTCTTCGTTGTGTCTTCCAAGAATGTTGGCAACAATAAGTCCCATATTAACTTTGTCGACCTGAAACAATAATTCGATGCTAGAACTGTTTCACTGCCGAAGCTTCTTCAGCCATGATGTCTTTCGCCGTCCCTGACTCCAATAACTTATGATCTTTCCCTGTACTATCAGGCGCAGAACCTACCTCGACTTGTTTATCCATTAAAGCCAGCACATCAGCGTTGAACCTTTCAACAGTTTATGGAATTTTAAGCATCCTTCTGTACGCCCACATTTAAAGCCCCTGGATCTTTTTTACATAGAAGGATGCTAAACATGTAGCAGCTTAAGATTCGGTATCTAAGAGTCAAACTAAGGTCTCGTGAGGTCAACATACTCGTCATTTTCAAAAAGATCACTCTTACTTGTTCTACCCTGGAGCGAATTTCTCTATCACTGTCACATTATTCATGCAGACAGCTTCCAGGATATTTGAAGTGTATGAATCACTCCAACTTCTCATCTTTGACTCTAAACTCTATGTGATGTAAAGTCTGGAGATCAAGCAGCTTGGGCGATTGGCAGGTCAGTCACGTGGTTGGTAGGTCGACAGTGCGGTTGGTGAGACAACGGTTAGATCAATTAATTAATTGGGAAAATATCATCATCAAAAATATCGTATTAACAATAAAATAATATTTAATGTAACATCGAGGACACCAATTCTGGAGATTTTACACTGTTCACATTTTTTAAAATACATTTATCAAATAAGGACACATTTTCCATAATCTATCTTTAAGCGAAATTTGTAATATTTATGATTAAATTTTTGCATAAGCCCTGGAAAAATCAACTTAGAATACGGATGAGAAATTTGCAAGTAGTTTGACCCTTTCGAGGATTTTCCGTGTGTGCTTTGGGGACTTAGGAGATATGTTTGCATATCATTATATATCACGTAGACCCTCTACGCGCATTTGGCGTATACGCTCGTAAATGAATACGAGCCCTTAAATCCGGAACTGCTATTCGACACGTGTCCCAACCATTCGAATGCTCTGAAATACGTCATAATCTTTAATGTGACAATCAATATATTGCATGTGGTTTTTCACTCCATCAATTATTCAGGGGCACTTATTCTATAACCTAGTTATCATGAGGTCGAAGCCTTGAGTGATTACAATATCCTGTAAAATGATTATATCCGAGGATACTTCAATGGTGACGCTATCTACTGAAAAATAATTGAATTATGAATTTAAATGTAATAATTTATCTAGACATCTAGCGACTGACGATGATAAATATAAATTATCAAAGTTTTAAACCATTTAATTTTGCAACCGATACTTTAAAATAGCGCTCTTCATTAATAGATGGCACTGACAAAATTAAATTTAATGTTTCATGAACAAAAATCTCATCAAATATTTTCGAAATAAATTAGATGGCGTTATGCATTTATAATATAAATATTAACATTAAATATTTTTTCCAATTTAAAATATAAATTGTACATTATATTTTTTCTTTTATGATTGAACACATTCTTACAACGATAAGGTTCTTTAAAAAACCACCAATAAGTGTCATCGCTTTATGAAAAATATTTAAGTTAAAGGGTTGATTGATCGACGTGGAAACGAACGATATCATCACTCATCTTTCAAAGCCTCCATCATAAATTGTAATGCTTTACAAAGACGTTTGATCGAAGCATTGGTTAGATTATTTTTTCACAGATAAGCCCTTCGTCAAATATCCATACGTTGATTTATGTTCACATGTCCGAAAACAAAGATTTATTAACGAGCATGTGTAGGCAAACAATGGGTATATTGATCATTCAATCCAAATTGTAATGTACAATGGACACGAATATCGTCAAATTTCATGTAAATATTAAATAATAATGTCAATGGAATGTTGTGAATAAAATTAGCATATAAGGTGTTTGTATAAACCCGGTTAAACCATAATTTACCACAGTTATTATTAAGTGGTTTTAATTAAATTGCGTCATTCAAAAACAAAATACCCTTTGGAAACATAATGTATCAAATCTAAATATATTTAGAAGGATAATTGCTATTTATTCATATTCATATTCAGTTTGAAAATATGTTTTATTAAGGCTTTAAGTATGTAAGATGAAACTTCATTTGTGCTATCGCTAAAATCCTGTCCATCCCCTGTGATATTTCCGATTTTATGAGTAGGGTTGAAATCCATATATATACGCTCATATAAATAAGATCATACATGATCAAATCCATTCGGGAATATCCTTAGGATAACTGTGCAGACCATAAATTAAAGCCAGATATATGAAATAATCCCATCTAAACAAACCCAGAATTATTTATTTACTATCCTGTAATAACTTCTTCGCCCTTGCCGAATAATCGGTTAATTTATTTAATTGAACAGCTACCCCTTGCAAACTTTGCTTGCTTCTAATGCTCAATCGGCATGTCCGTTTCTTCCTGTTGAAATATTAAGTTCTTCCAAGTTCGTGATCTGGAGCGGTCTCCGAGGGGCAATTATTGACAACCCCAACTATCATCCAGGTCGACGCACCTACAAATTGCCATCAACCCCTATACTTAATTCAAGAACGGATTAGCTTGCAACATTCTTTCGGAAATCTTCTACGACTCGCCACGCGATTTAATAATAAAATGTATATACGATATGGTGAGATTGAGAAAAAAACATATTCGTAGCAATAAATGCAAACAGTATCTTTAAACCACCCTTCATGAAAAGATTAATGCGATCGCACAAAGTCTTATTTTTTACTGTTGCTTTCCGCGTATAATAAAATGTTTTCAGGTGTGTTAAGATCCATATATCTTTCAGAAGTTCTGAATGCTGAAAAAAGCTTTGTTTCCAGCTGCTAAGCGGTCCTTTGTTTAATGAACACAATTCTTAGCACAATTGCCAGATACTCCCCAAAACTACGCAGAAAACTCTCTTTATTTTGTTTATATATTATTTAAAAACGCTGCTAAATGAGGAGGAATTAATTCGCTGAAAGTCTATCGAAAGCAAAAGCCACATTCAAATGACTAGCTGTGTCGAAAAAATGGTAACATATCGTGACAACTTGCCTAAAAACAGTTTTATTTCTGAACTAAAGTGTCAATCTAGTGCTGTTTCCGATGTAATTTATTACATGGAAGGCATGCGATTATTTAATTCAAAAATAGAAAAACTACCAACTTTTACTACTGTTACACGACGATTCCAAATCAATGTGAATTTGAAAAATACGCGCAATTTCCTATTTTATGGCATTCATTTCCTGGAACGCAAAGGAAATATATGCCATCCCCAAACTGTGTTGTTATCAAATACGAAATCTTTCTTAGCAAATATTTTTAGCCTCAAAATCAAAATTTCAACTTTTAATATATATGTATAAAAGCATTGTACCTTTTTATTTTTCATTAAAAAAAATGTTTGAAAAGAAACGCAGTATTATAGTTACGTGGTTTATTGCTTCATGGCACGTGTGGCGCGACTTGAAGGGCTACGATCCAAAAGCATGCGCGTTCATTTTGCCAGATCGATATCCGCCAACATGGTGCATCCGTTAAACGTCTCGCAAAACAAATTCTGCACACAAACAATGATTGCACTAATTCAAAAATCTTTTTGGATACGCGCTCAATAACTTTCCAAAGCTTCATTGCAATCGGATGAATGATATAGGAATGTATAGCGTGCACCGTTGCCGGTTGGGTGGTGACACGCAGAAGATGGGAGTAAGAAAAAAATGTCGATTGGCCTTGGCTGCGAGAAGACGTCCTTCATGCAGCCAGATCTCTCTCTCTCTCGTGTTGAATAAAAAGTTACCTAGAGAAGAGAGTATTTTTATTCGACGCCCGTCCACGTCCATTCATCCGTCCAGCTATACACGATTCGAAAGCAGAACGCTACAGATATTCATTTTTACATATATAGATAGCAACTACATCAAAGTTTTCTTAAAATCCAATTTCTTCAAAACTAAAAATTATCAGCAAGAAATTCCATAAAATGTATATCAGTCTGTTCTTTATAAAATCGTTTATTATTTAACCGATTTTTTTGAGATGCAAAAACGAAGCTCCTGCCCTTTTAACTAACATAATTTTTATACCTATCTCAGTCCCTTTGTATCTCAATAAAGTGTTGAATCACATTATTGTTCATTTAAAATTGGTGTTCATATAATCGTCAAATATGTTAAAATAATAAATTAGCAATGTTTCCTGATCATTATGTCTAAGAAGCTGAGGATTATGTGATTTTTTGGCAGCTCTCTAGCAAGCTCTATGTAATAATTATACAAAATTTAAACCGATCATTAAATATTGAACTGACAGACATACACGTCATTTTTAACTATTTACGGTCATATGTCGAGTCTAACTCGACATCATTTTTATTCCTGTGGTCCTATGTCGAGTGTGGCTAGACATTTTCTTTTTTTTTGACATAAAATGAAAAGAACTGTTACTCTTGACGCGCACTCTCGTGAACATCTCCGATTACACTTACGTTATTTTATATATATATATATTTATGTGGATTTAAGTATTTTTTATAAATCATGGCAATTCAAAACGATAATCATTTTTCATTTATATGAAATAAAATCAAGTAAATTCACCAACCAGATAACCATTTGAAGGCACCGCGCCAGTCACAGTTGACGTGCCCGTCAGATTAGAAAAACGCTCGGGTACAACATCCACCCCAAACGATATTATATATCACATCACAGCTTTTCCATGTGATTCAAAAGCGTTTGATGTCCTATAAAAAGGTTCTGCATCATATACAACCCCAATTATTTACCTTCATTCGAGCGAACAATATTGGCTCCATATAAATTTTGACCGAGATTATCCATTAGCGTTTCTGCCCCTAATTTAAGCTCTGGTTTTCCACGCATAAATTATTTAGGCTTTACATGGCACGCTAGCTGCAACTCGGTGTCTTTAACTGTTATAATTGGTCGGTTAAAAAAAAGAGGAGCAGGCGGGTTAACAACCTCGAACCTGGCCTACGTAAGCCTCATCGAGGGGAAATCGATATTAACCCCATTAATGCCCCATAAGGATTCAAGATAGTGCAGTTACACGTGCCGGATTGTTTATAGGCTTTCAGCCTAGAAGAAAAAGTGAGGTATTGCTATCGGCAATATGCGACAAATGGATAGCATATATTATGCATTAGGGATGATAATAAACCGCGTTAAAATGTATTTTGGTGTTTATTCTTCGGAAATACCTCGTTGGAGATAACTTTAGGGTCGCGTTGAGAGATTACCATTAAATTCTTAATTGCATCTTTTTAGTGAGTGGTATTTGATGTTTCATAAACTTTTATCCCATAAGAGTCATATTTTTGCATAGGTATTTTCAAACCTATGTTGCCATAAGGTAATACAGTTATCATTTTATAATATATATACAGATCATTTTAAGGCCATTCAAATTTTTAAGTGTTTATCGTATTTACATCGAGAAGATATAATGTCATGATTCATATCCCTATGACATCAATTCATAAAAAACATTACCATTATATGTCGTTGTATAAAATATTACGACCTAGAAACCCTTCAACAAAATCAAAAATAATTCAGAAGATAAAATCTTGCGTTAAAACGATTTTACTAAATAATTCTAGGATTGAATTTGTTTGGAAAACTACATTTCGTATATAATGTCGCCTATGCACAACACCGTTTATAAATTTGAATAGAATATCCTTAGAAAAAATATCTCAAAATTGGTTGATCGTTGGAGATATTGTTAAATAAATATTATATCCAGATCTGTTCTATTCGTAGTAAACATCAAGGATATTATATTTTTTGATATACACATTTTAAAGACGCCTTCATAAGCTATAAATTTAACCTATTTCGTACTGATAACACGCCTAGCGTGTTTATATGTAAAGCCACTTGTCTCTCAGCTCCGCGCAGTGTTTAATAAGCTTGTATATCAATAAATGAACCTAAACACTGTTGATATTATTTTGCATTAGCACACAATATTCATTAATTCTTTGGAATATTTCATGACCTTTTGATTGGTGAGCTAATTTTAAAATGACTTAAACGTAGATGTTATATTCGTGTATCAACAAATGAACCTTAACACTGTCGATAGCACGCAATATACAACATTTGTTAATCGATGCGTCATTCCTAATATAAATTAAGTGATGTGACCGTTAAAATTCCTATCTGCTGACACATGGACTAAAACTCGCAAAATTCCCGATTTCCCGACAAATTATTTATTTCCGTCGCTGCAGATGAATACTTATATACTATAATACTTTTATGTTATTCGTAATTATATTACGGAGGAATACACAAATTTTGAAATCCGTATCTATTATATTTCATATCGATATTTCCATTATTAGAGTCGAGGTGTAGTAAATACATCACCGGTAGGGAAATGTTAATATAACAATTTGAAAAACATATCTGTACTGTATACATATACACTGTTTCCAGGCGTCCAGATTTCGGCAAGAATGTCGCGATTTAGTAATATTTAACGTGCTGGTGAGGTGTGCAATTCCTGTTAGATAAAAGTTTCAATCCCGAATTTTTCGGGATTACGTTTACCAATCTCGAGGTTCATGGGCACCTAAAACTGTCCGGGATCCCGGGATTGAATTCCCCAATCCCGACAGATAAATGGATTTGTATGGACGATAAGTGATGGATATACAAATATAGTTTACAATCAGTCATTGGTACTTTTGCAGAATAAGTAGAATTAAAAATAATCCTTTAGCGTAAATAGTGTCGTAATCTATAAAAGCATCAAATGGATCTCTATATATATTAAATTGAGTTTTTTTTAGGTAAAAGAGGATCTATGGGTGAATAGCGAATTAGTAATTAATTTTAACGCAAACTTTCTATAATAATAGTGCGGTAGGGCAAATTGGCTTTAACGTCACAAAAAGTGAAACTTCTTGTGCGCGTTAATCCCATACATCATAAAGACACTACGCGCATGCGCCACGTCACCTCTACTATGTGTGTGTGTTTGAGCATAAAGCAACCGCTACACTAATAGCAAGCCTATTTTATTATATATTACTCAATTCACAGCGAAATCTTTTATCTAACTATTTCTGTTGACGATTAGAATAAATCAATTCATAAAATCAAAACATGAAACGATCAATCTGAAATATAAATACATACCTACGATCCTCCGAAATACGAAACTAAATCTTAGATTTAATTCACTATTTCAATATTTAAAATTGTATTTATCAAATATAGCGTCGAAATTGAATGCACGAAAGGCTTAAAGCCAATACGAATATATTATGGAAAGCTGTTGATTTATTTGCTTCAAAAAAATAATGCTAACTACAAAAAATCATGATCGATAAAAAAACAATTTTACATAAGTTTTGCGTGTGAATGATGGTGTATGCGGTTGTTTACATCACGTTTAATATGGTATTGCTCCTTTATCTTCCGTACACATCGAAAGAGGCACTTCATACTGATTTATGAGCCGATAAATACAACAAAAAGGACGTCGTTGCTTCCACAGGTGAAAGATTTATTCTCCAATTATTTATTTTACTTTATTATGGAATGGTATCGATTTGCACTCCGCCTCAATATCGAAAAATAAATAAAATGAACCCCGATGCGAGCGATGTTTGGACAAATTGAACCGTGGGACTAACCGCAGTTTATACAAAACAGGCTTTATGAAATTAACGTCGACGCCAATTATTAACATCCTTAATGAAAGGATCAAATCATATTAGAAGGGTTTCGTCATAGCAACAGGTTTTAATACCTCCTAATCTCTTCTTTGTCGGGGAGAGATCGTGTCATAGTCGCATAAAAGACACGTCCATCTTTACCGCCGTATTAATTACTCACCATCGGAAATTATTAATATGTTTACGTCGAATTACGTGGATTTTTTTAGCGTCTATTTATGTTATTATATCATCGCAGGCGATTAAACGAGCATGTTTACTCGGAATCGCCAGAGCGATAAGGTCAAGTAATTTATTTTTCAGATGCCCCAGAGACCTCAAAATGTGTGATTGGCTCGTTTTAGAAAACACGTAATAAACCGAGCACTTGGATAAATCTCAATTGCCAAATGTGTGATTAAAAATTATTTCGATGAATAAATTTACCTTTTTAAAGTACAATATCGTCACACGCACGATCAACGAAATCTTAACCACCATATTGCGCGTGCATCCTTTCTCTCCCCGTCCCCGCAGCCTGAAATTCATTTCCCCAGACCAATATGCGCCTACATGGTGCATCCATGCAATATTTTTACTATGTCTATGTTATTTCCGCAAGTGTAAACAGTAAGTTGCCAAAGTTTAATCGTAATCTGATGAACGGTATGGAAACGCATTAAATACGGACAAACAAACATTGATTTTTATATTTTAAACTATGCCTATATTACTCGCGCAATCTTTAGCAATAAGTGAACGAATTTTTATCGCAATTTGATGAACGGTATGACAGCGTATTACATACGAACAAATAAAAATTAATTTTTATGTATTAGAAGATAATGATTATTTTTCTACTTATTTCTAAAATTTCGATCCTTATTGACAATAAAATTATGATTGAAATAGTAACTATTATTTTCAACTTCATTTCGATTTTTTTAAATGCCAAAGATAGTTAAAAAGCAACATATCAGTTGTGAATGGGAGACAGAGATGGAGAGAGCATCTCGCGTACATCGTACGATTCTATAGATCGTTAACCCAAATTTATCGATTAATAATATATAATGGATGATATAATGAATCGATTTCAAGTATATTTAGCCCTTTGAAGTATGAGGAAAGGATTAAAATAGTCCTCTTCAGTCTGTAGAACAGTAAAGACATATTTTTCAGTTTCTAGTCTATCTACATATCCCTCTAACGACAATGGGAGAGACGTGTCCATCGAAACAACATGGGTTGAGCAGCATGCTTTTTCAAAATCATATGAAAATAAAGCGACAGAGACTACAAAGGAAATCTGCGAGATTAATTATGACATATGGATGGATGTCAATATATGGGTATCAATAAATGCTTTGAAGACATGCTTCGAAGTAGACGACCCATCCAGGGGGATGAAGCAACCCTAACGTCTGCAATCGAGGACAATCCGATGCTCATCACATCAAAAATGATCGGCACATCTAGGTTCAATAATCAGAGGATCCAAAAGAAGTTGGGCAACGTTCAAAAATAGGGTGTTTGGATTCCACACACATTAACATCAATATGATCCAACATAAGCAGACTTTGCAAGGAAAAGAACTATTACGTGCATTTCTTCGTAATTTAATGACTGATGATGAGAACTGGGGATTCAAATAGTGGACAAAAGATAATTTCAATCCCTAAATTTCATGTATTCATTCATAGTTTAAAGTTTCTATGACCATTCTACGATGGACTGGTGTGAAATGGATTTAATCATAAATTCCTCAATTTTTTGACTTGAATTTTTAAAGCCAAGTTTGACATTTATTGGATTTGACGTTTCTCCGTAAAATAATGAACTATTTTGAGCTTTTTGATCACTTTTCCGAAATTAAGTTTAAATACACAAGTATACACTCAAAATTCTTTTTGTGTGATTTCAAAGTTATGCGGTTTTTTGAACACTAACCGAAATTTGTAAAAAAAAAGATTTAGGACTGTGCATCATATTGCATCTGCTATCGCTAAATTACGAACATGCCTACTCATAGCTTTTTTTGTGCGATTTAACGCACAAAAAAAGGTTTAAGTATATACTTAAAATCGATTTAGACTTATTGACTATTTGTCGATAATAACTGACTACAAAAATGATGCTAAATAAATGTTTATTGATCGATTTCCCTAATGTTTTAATTATATGATTATATTTGATTTGTGACATACCTTAATCACTGCTATTGAAATTTGTGGTGTGAAGCAATAAGAGGTAATTACCTCTGTATGTATTTATCCAGGCCAAGTCGTCAATATGTCTAGGTTAATGTAATCAATCGAAGAATGCGTCTGTGGAATATTGATTATGTTACTAAGTTTATATCCTTCATTGCATTTGAATTAATTTTATCAAGCAATTAATCACACAAAAAATATAAATCATTTTAGATCAAGAAAAAGTCATCTTGGTATCTATAAAAGACAATATTAAAGGGATGATGAATTCCAAATACAGTAGACCCGCGATAATCCGACAAATGTTTTGCAAGGCGATTTCGGATTGTCCAATTTGTCGGACTATAAAGTACTGCCCCCGATACTTTATAGTCCGGAACATACCGGAAAGTCTTATTTTTTTTGTTATCTCTTTGTAAAACAGCTTTGTTTTCATGACCATTATATGCCCAGAAATAGGTGTATGCTTGTTTATTTTCTAAAAAAACCACAAATACAAAGCTTCCTCCAATTTTGGAGCTTTCTTGAAATTTGCCTCTTGCCTGGTCCACAATCAATGATATGCATATGCACTATACTTGTATTGGGATGTCGGACTACAGGGAGCGCCGGATTAGACTGGAGCCGGATTACCACGGACCTGCTCTATTGGTAAATTCTTACAAAGCATGATAAATTCGTCCGCATAAGTACTGTTTGATATTTTTTCGAATGAATGATGATTGAATTATGAACACCCTGTGAGTCGAACGAAAAAATCAATCGCAATATTTATGGTCGCCCACGACTGATAGCACTCATTCGCTATCAGTGCTCTCGGTAACTATAGACATTTATCCGTTAATATTTGCAATCGTTATTATAATAATTGTGTTTTTGTGCCACAGCAAATTTTGATAATCCACCCAAAATGAAATTCCTCTTCTTGTTCTTCCTGTTTGCCGTTATTTCGACTGCGTTTTCGGCAAAATGCATCCAAAGCGATTGCAACAGTTCTTGCATTCAGCGCGGCCGTTCTTCCGGATCGTGCATGGAAAATTCCTGCATTTGCAGATCCATCGGTAAACTTAAAATTTAATTTAAATTTGTAAAATGCATAATTAATATAAATCATTCTTATATTTATAGCAACTCATCCCATCTTCAATAAACGTCCAACGAAGATATATTGAGATGCTGATGAACATAATTCTGTATTTATTTTTGAAGATCGATCCATATGATCTTTCTTGGAATGAATGTGTTATATAATTTGTCTTCTATTTTGTGAATAAATTCAGCAACAAAAACCAAAAAAAAATGTTTGTGTCTAAAACAATATCCTTTGGGCATTCTTTCCCGACTCACGATTAAAGCACCTATTGTGAAAAAGACATTTATCATTTCGCTAAATAGAAAGTAGCCTTTATTTTTATACTTATTTGCATCTGCTCCCTCTGAAAACTAACGTACATTCATCATAAACAATTCGGACCATGAACTCGAGTTCCATGTTGCTATTGTCCGGAATATAAACCAAGTTATATTTTCTTTGTTATTCAACGTCTAAAAGTCGAAATGAATCAAATCTATTTACGAAATATGGCCGATAGCATCTACGGTTTCTGTTTGGAATCGATCGATCGCCTTCAAGTTTGACGCTTACGACGCTCATTTTGCTTGCAAAAATTAAACTTGACACAGATCGCCAATATCAAATCGAACTGATGTATTTTGCCGCAGTTATTTTATCATTTATTAAATAATATGATTTTACTCTGCAAAACATATTGCTTCTAAAATTAACGAAGAACTCGTGTATTGCAATAGAAACATTTCAATCCTTCGCACATGATACAACATGTGTAACATAAGCTTACTAATAGTTAATAGTCGATGATACAACAAGTGTATCAAGCTTTATTCACACATAAATCATATATATAATACTATTTAGCTTTTTAATGGTATTGTTGCGAATGGTTAGATGCCCCTCCTAACATACGAGGGTTGCTATCTTCGCCGCTGCGACTTTTAACTTTTGAGGTCCTATGTCGAGTCTGGCTCGACATTTTGTTTCTATACTTTTTCCTCACTCAGATTTAAAATCATGTGATTTTATTTTGCGTATCGTGTTTAGGACAGTATTTGGAAAGGAATATTGGTTTTTATGATCCTTCATAGTGTTTCGCCTACCTGCTAGAGATACAAAGAAAAGGGGCTGTTGCCCGGATAAAATCCTAAAACACAGACAGTGACTCTTAACGCGCGCTTTCGTAAACATCTCCGATCATACTTACGATATTTTTACGTAATCATATAATATTCATAATATTTTTGTCCGAAACTAACGAATATACAAAATAAAATTTAAAAAAACCTTGTCTCCATTTAGGCCTATGTTTTGAGAGATACCATAAATTATCTATCGCATTGTTCGTACGCAAACCTGCAATTGAGAGCATCTCGGTGAGATCAAGACTAATCGCGGCGCAATCTGTATGAACGGTCCCAACCCACGAGTCGGTTGCGATGAACGACGGAACACGTTTATGATTTCATACGCTCGATGATAGAGATCGATTGATACCTTTTTAATAACCCGCCACCCTTTTGACAATCTGCCACTATTTTGATAATTTGCCGTTGCTGTGATGACACCTTACGGGAAGTCGGGAATGGCGTCATCATCCGAGTATCATTACTCTTTGCAGAAATCTATTATTTTAAATTTAAAAAAAAGATTAAAAAAATATACTATTTTAAGTCACAGATTGGCCATAAAATCTCATTGATCTGATTAGGTCATAATTTTTAAAAATATTCATTATAAATTCAAAGCGCATTATGAATTTTGGTTCTAACTTAAATGATATTATTATAAAAGAAAAAAACATAAAAAACAGCCTACAAAAAAATCATTTTCTTCGAGGACAAAAATTACATATTATACGTAATGTGACCATACAGTCACACAGCTTTTTTTATGGTTTCATCAACATTTGAATAGTTCAAAATATTGTAATTACGATTTTTACATTCAAATGCTTTCTTTGATTATTTTTCCATGAAATTCATATACAATATCTTTTTCAATTGAATGTGATAAGTTTTAATGAAAAAATCTTTGAATAGAGAATCGAATTTCGTTCCTCCCCATGTATCAAAAATCTTCAAGCAAAGTCTCCATGCTGTAATACGATATAGAGATTACCATCTGATATGATTTGCCTTATAATAACCAAGCCACGTCATGAAAATATAATAAATTTGCATAGAAACTTACATTAGACGCGAAAAATATACACAGTATAATAAAGACGTCTCTAAGAGCATTGACTCTTAATATTTTGACGCAAAGCCAATGGATGCTTTTGACATTTACGCCGACATTAAAGGGTTAAATCCGCTATAGCCTTAATGCAATTGCGGCTTGATATTTCCATAAATGGCCAAAATGAACAGACTTTATTCAGGGTAAATCGACATGGTTCCAAATCCTTTATACGAGACATTATGTGAAATTAATCCAGACCTGTTGTCGTACATAGACATTATGAATTTATTGAGTTTCATCGAATGGGTGTTATTATCATGATTCTATTCACGTGTTTCGTCCAAATCAAAATATTTCAAATCGATTGTATCTATTTTCGTGCTTAATTATGATATGGGTAAGCTTTCGTGGTGCTCAATTACTCTCATTGTATAAAGCTGCAGGCTTACAAAGTCTCTCTTATTATGCATACAAAGTTTCATATCTCAAAGTTGAGCAGCCTTGAAGCTTAAACTTTAACATTAACACATGCTAACCACCGTGATATAGATTCATCCAAATGCGACGCCTAGATGTCGGCATTTAAATGATAAAAGTCACTCTCTTTAGGTACAATGTGTTATTTTAACAGTGCCATCTATTGTGGCCCTGCGGAGACATTGCACCTGCATATCGACCTATCGCTTCTTGCGCGCGCACCGTTGCCGGTTGAGAAGTGGCGCACAGGAGGCGGGAGTCGGGAGAGTCGTTAGTTAGCCTTGGCTGCGGGAGGTCGTCCTTCCCGCAGCCAGATCTCTCTCTCTCTCTCTCTTTCTCGTGGGGAATAAATAGTTATGTAGAGAAGACAGGCTTTTTATTCGACGCCCGTCTATTCCCATCCATTCGTCCAGCAATATCAAGTCATATTTCTTCTAGTATGGTACTGGAAATTCTTTATTATAGTTTATCATGATATTACAGTTAAATCCGATTATGTTATGTTATTGATTAGAATTTGATATCATTTAAATGACTACATTTTTTTAAATGTCCATCTTTGACCTGAAGAATGCGTTGCGTCTTGTGTTAAATGTGTAACAAACAAACACAATTTCGCTTTCTGAATCTAATTGAAGACTCGTTTTTAAACTATCTATGTTAAAAATATTTAAATAGGCTTCTCTTATAGCCATTTTATATCTATCAGTGATGCAAAAATTGTAATATTGCAGTAAAGGATTTCAGGATTTCTTTCAGCCTACAAATTAATGTACCACGTAATCCGTACACATGTACATAAGATAAAAACAATAAAAAATACATCAACCCTTACGTGAAAGGATTTATAACTCCATAACGACGAAAATCCCAAAAGACAAAAAATATACTTTTATCATACAGGCTGTGTTCATTACATCTGCATTGTATCCGCATGATGAGGTCGCTACATAAATTAATCGGTCAAATGGCATTTTTTCAAAACATTATTATACTTTCAAGCATTCTGATTGATTACGTTTACAATTTCCCATTTGGCAATCCAAAAATTCAAAGGAAATAATGCAAAAGTACTTTTAAAAAAAGGGGCAATTTATCAAAGCGCCGTTCGCAATGGCTGTCGGAAAAACGTATTATTCAATGACGTCCACTCCAACACAATGGTCAACCATGTAACACAAGAGTTTACATATGCTGAAGTAGCTGACTATCTGGGAACTATTGAGGTATCGTGCAGTTTTCAATCGAAGCTAATTAATTAATGTCAGGTCGCTAAATCATCCCCCAACCGGTATACAGCCTGGGGCTTGGCATTTCATCTCGGAGACAATTTTGGCAAGATACTCTTTTATGCTAATTCGTGTGAGACCTCAAAATTGTTCTATGAAAGCCTCTTTTAAGCATTTTGGAGAGATTCCAGTCAAAAGTAAACTCGATTAGATGTTATATGTATATCCACGTTTGCGGAATATTGTCTGCCTGCGAATATTTTAACGCGTTCAAATTCAATTTAAAAGCAATATCTATTTATTAATGAAGATGTATCATCTATTTTTTAAGGATTTAAATAAATACAATACTTTAAAATGCATGAAAATTATGTAAAAGTTGCTGTGTATAGAATTTATGGACAGCGATAAAGCCTTCGAATAAGATCAAAATCAACATCAGTCCAAGCATCAGTGGCAAAGGCTGCACTTATTTCTTCAATTGGGATCTCTTTTATGGGCAAATCTGTCATGTAAATTAATTATTTTGGTGGCCCTATTCCGTGGCTCACACAGTCTCCAGATCTGACACCACTGGATTTTTTTTCTAGAGACGTGCCTTATTCCGTGGCTTGCACAGTCTCAAGATCTGACACCACTGGATTTCTTTGTCTAGATATATGCCCTATTCCGTGGCTTGCACAGTTTCTAGACCTGGCACTACTGAATTTCTTTAGACGTGAAAAATAATTAATTTACAGGTGCCTACAAAAAAAAATTGTAAATAAATTGAATAAAAACACCATAAGCATAAATAGTACTTTCTCAACTCTGACCCTGACAAACTGGTAACTCTTCAATTTTAACAACTTATTGAATGAACTGAAACTGAACTTCAACTAAAGCGTGCGAGAATAATGGATTTCTTTCGGGAGGACCTAATATTAATAGCAAATGTGGTATAAACATTAAAATAACGATATTAAATTATGGCAGCCAAAAATTACATTTAATTTGCGTCGTATAAAACATAACAAGTCGTAAATGTTAAAAATAAGCACAACAAATTTATGCGAATGCCAAACTAAAACGACATGTTTATGGAACCATATAGTGTTGTTAATGGCGAAAACAAATTTCTCGCGAGGGTATTACTATCATGTACGCGAAATTACTTTTATTCTAGCACGACATCAAAATTATCGTCGGAAATTTACATATTATAAGAAATCCGACGTGTAAAATTTTGCTCCCCGGACGCGAGACAAGAAAAAATTAAATACAGAGGCAACAATTCACTCGTCCTTTCTATCGTGGATTTGCTCTTTAAAGCCCCGCAAACTTCCCGAAACACTCGAAAGTTCGTATGAATTATTACATAGCAAAGTAAGCCTCTCGTTGAGGAAAGAAAAAAAATGAAGAATAGCGGTTAAAAGTGGTGGTAAAAAAGTATAATTCCCGCTTTTTATGCCCTTATGCCAAATTCAATGATCGTCTTGTTCCAAAAATAGCTGAGGAAGATTGTGTATTTTCCTGTTAATGTATATTTTTAATTTTAACCTTAATTGCACCCATCTGAAAGCTCTTAAAAACAACCCCTAAAATTATTTAATTGAAATTTTAAGATATATTTTGGTTGTAGAGGATAATGATAACTCTTCAAAAATTTTTTCTTATAATATTGACAGAATTACAGTGTGATTGATTGCACATTGTACTTTGGTTTTATTAAGATCCAATGGAATTTCTTCTCACTAGCTCTTTTAAATAATGCGTTCAATTTTTATAAAATTTAAAATCTTTATTAAAAAAATAACATTTTTAAACTTATTTATAAACAATGTGTACATAATTGGAGAATGTTCAACAATAAGCAGGATTTACGTTTGTTTATCTTTCTCCTTTTCTGCAGACACATTCGCGGTTCGATAACAAACGGACCCGCGGAGACCATCAATCTTTATATAAAATGGGGAGCAACACAAAGGCTCTAAGTAACATTATACTCTTTCTTAATTCGTTTTAATTAAACGTACATCTTATGATATTGTGGATAAAGAGGCTTAAGTACAATAAAACTGCCGTCTACTATAGTCGTTAAAAAAGTAGACTAAAAAAATCTAGGGACGACCAAATCTTAGAAAATATAGTATTTTAATAATTTATAGCCGTAATCGAGTTCTTACTAAGAAGAATATCAGTATTTTTCTGATTGATGAATTAATTTGAATTACAAAACGAATCTTTAAGATGTTCTCAACATCTTAAGGATCGTTAATAATTTCTATGAGATATCCGTATTGGAATATTTCCATATCAGTGTAGAACTGGGTCTTAAAATGTTAAATTGCAAATAAACAGCTATTTAATGCCAAAAAACTGGTAACATCAATCAAATATAATATGAATATGAATACTGAAGTAATCCCTGCTAAGTATTCGGGAAACATACTGAGATGTTTAGAGATATAATAGTGAAGTACCACCTATTGACTGCTTTGAGAACTCTATAAGATGCATGTCTTTGATATAGGATATAGCATCAATAAATCTATAATATTAGGTATTGTAGATGATTAAATGGAGAATTTGGTATAGTATTTGCGCTCAGAATTTAATTAATGCTCTGATTTTAAAAAAAATCTCGCCCTATTTCAACATCACAATTTATTGTTCCATATAAGAGCCATATGGTGCCCCATCGCAGCTTCCATTAATGGCGAAAACTTGTAGTTCCATGGAGAGCAGTTGTTAAATGGTATCGAGTCGATGAAAGCCAGTCTTCACCACATCAGACGACAGCTTTCAATGATGGCGCAACTCGGCTGCGTTATTAAATTGCCACCGCATCGAAACGTCGCTAATTTTCGCCAAAAATCACATGAAAAATGGTGATTTATTAATATTCTTCGCCATTAGGAGAAACCGGTGTCGTTCGTGTTGCTTTCGCGTCGTGCAAAATTATGAGAAATGACATGTTTTTTTGGCGTCCGCGTTCCCTAGTCCGAAAACGTACCTGTTACGGCTGACAAATTTGGTAATATTTTTCTTGGCGCGTTAACGTTCATACGCCGCTATTTATTATTTATAAATGTGTGTGATCAGAAAAAAAATATTGGGGGGTGGAATCTTTTAAGCACAAAATTGGGTCATATATCGGTTAACGTTTATTGTTGTGTAATCGTCAAAGGAAAATATTTTTGTTGAGCACATCCTCTTTGCTCTTGAGAGATTTTCTAACGAAAAATTCGTAAACATATACGAGGGATTCCCCTCTTCAAAGCGTATCCGTAAACGTTTTATCAAAATTCTTTCGCCGCTTAGGCTTTTCCATTATTCTATTTCCAATTTATATCATTAAAGATTCGAAAGGATAAAGTGAATTCTGAGGGCGTTTGCGACAAATTTATTCCGTTGTTGTATGTAATGATGTCGACTGTCTTTCCAAAAAGAAATTCAATCGAACCTTCCCCTTCAATGGCGAGATAAAATAAAAATCCCAGTCACCCTAATGAGGATCGAAAGACCCCTATGAAATTAAGCTAAATATAGAAGTGATTATGTCAACACTTTACGGTCCATTAAATACAGCAAAAAAACTCCTTTAGAATTTTGAGCCCACTTTGCTTGATTCGAAATATTTTAATTTAATATGATAATTTGTATGGTTGTTATGACATGTTAACAAATGTCAATCTAGAGTTTGAATAACATTTTAATAAATAATTATAATATTAATGCAAATTCCAACATCTTACCAGCTACCATCACCTTCGACCAGATCTTATAGAAAACTCGCCATTAATCTGTGTTCAGTATTTTTTTAATATTCCTTGGTCGTGAAGAAATCGATTATTAAAAAATGTTTTGTTCTGGATTAATTGACTACAAAAAGGCCTTCTATTTTGCTCAGTATTAACATCAATCGTTGATGTTCGACTTTTACTGACATGCCTTTTTAGGGCGTAGGAAGTTAGGGGTTTTCCATTGGGAATTCTGCATTTTCTCAGGATCTCAGGATCACAGCCATAGCTACAATTTTGGCCATGAAGTCTGGATCTGCTTGAAGATGATCCTTCAATTCTGTGCAAACAGAAAAACGATTTTCCTTTTGTTCGTTAGTCAAAAGTCTGGGAACAAATTTTGCACTCATGCGACTCATTTGCAAATTATCTGTTAAAATGCTTGGCACAGAACGAGTACACACTCTTACGGGTAAGAGATGACAGACGACAGACAGCGACTGGCTGGATCGGGGAATCATTTTTAATATCGATCCCATTTCCTGCGTTGCTAGATGGTCTGTTCCGGGTTACCCAGGACTACACACAGTGCTTGTCTTCCACTGATCTTTTAGTCCTACGGGAAACGCGCAGAGCGTCGAGGCGCCCACCCCTTTTGCTCCACGCCCTCCAGAAGAAGCGAGGTTTGCAGGAAGATCAGCTTCAAACTACGTGCACCCGAAGGTGTGATGGAGGATGAAGGACAAAGGTTAAGCTAAATTCAAGGTAATACTACCGCGGGCTCACTGCCACCACGAGTCCAACCTCAGTTTGAAGGGGACTACAGCAGATGGCGGACTGCAGGGGTTATCCCTTTCCCATGGTACTCGTATCGGTTCGGTCATTTGTAGTACCTAGCCACAGAAACGAGTCGCCGTTCAAACAGCCTAAAACCGTTCTCCCTTGTTTGCCTAAGCTCTTGAGGATAGTGATAAGCCTTTGACACAGTCTCCACCAACTACTGTAATCGGCTGTTCCACACACCCCTTTCTCCCCCGGTCTTCAACCGGCTTATTCCCGTTTTAAATCATTCATAGCACTTGTAAATAGTATTCAGAGCTACCACATTATCTCCATACACCGATTTTAACATTTCATGACCTTCTTTGGCATTGATCCATGATGCGCGACAGACGCGATAAACACGATCTCACTATAGCGGCTATGTAGACTGATTAACTAGTCATAACCTGTACAAACTTGACACAGTCTGTCTCAGTAGATCAAGCTATCGGACTTATGGCTATAGCATGGATAGCACGGAATGGATATAGCATGATCAGTTGTGATTTTAAAAATTCTTTCAACGTATTTTTTGATCAGATTTCGTAGAATTGACGATCAATTACTTGGGAAAAATGCTCTTGGAAATATTTTAAAATGACTTACCTTCTACATTGAAGAGGAGCAACCGGCCAGCTTCGTCTGGATCGCAGGATCAACGCCTTCCGCACTGATCCAGATTGATTGCCTTGACCCATCTGAGGCGCCGAAGTCCTCTTTTTACCCCACCCACCGCGCTTGCACTGCAGTCCCCATAAATGGAGATTTCCTGGTTCTGCTGTAATTAAACAAGCACATGCTAATTATCATAATTGTTCCACAATCTGCTAGATTTAAGTATTGCGACATAAACGGAATAACGACTCAATGGGCGTTAATTGTATGTTTATGATCCGGATTACTGCACAACTAACCAGATAGGCGAGTGAAATATGCGGCAAGAAAATAATTAGATTGAAGATCTAGAGCCAAATCATTCATTCGGCCATATATTTATTTTGGAAGTTGAAAATATTTCACAAAAGTTCTTCAAAACAATAAGTTTCTACAGAGACGAGAAAGGTTTTTTCAGTTCAAACAGATTGTTTCAGTCAAATATAATGAGTGAAGTTTTATCAACAACTTTTTCTCAAATTTAAATGAAAATAGATCGCGATGAAAACTTGCTAATAATAAGCAGATTTATAATTTAATATAAATAACGAATCTTCAACAATAATTTATTCTGATTGATTGTAAACAGTATCGGAAATTTAATTTATTATGTTTATGATCAGAAAACGTAAAGCAGATGTATTTACATTTATCCATATTTTTGGATTGATTTTATATCTACCATTAAATATCTCCCAATACAAAAAGGAATATGTATCTCAGAAAGTAATAACTCGATCAAGTCTGTATAATTTAGGCCGATAGATATTTTAATTTTGATTGATTTGACTTGATGGCTCATCATCGACTGATTTTATTTGGACGTTTATAGCAAACTCTGCAAAATTTTGATGACTCGATGATGTGTTGAAAAAATACTTGGTGACGTAAGATTTAATCATTTTAGTGCCGACCAAAAAAACTGCGTTTAACCCTTTCTAGGACAGTAGAAAATTTTTGCGCCACTCTTTATAAAGATCATTTTCTATATTAATATTCACCAAAAATGGACAATAAGCATATATTATAATACTTGTTTATATATATGACACTTTTATTTAATTTGAAACTTATCACGTATATTATGAAGAAATAAAAGTGGCTTGCATATTTGCCACCCTGCATTTACGCAAGCTACTTGCCAGTGTTTTGGCGTTTTTCTACTTGCATACTGATTTTTTGTTTGTTATCAGACCGTCTTTGGAGTGAAAACTGCTATGTTTCTTTATTATTGTTTATTTATAATTAATTTTATATATAAAATTTATTTTTTTGTTTGTTCGTATGTAATGCGCTCCCATACCGTTCATCAAATTGCAATAAAACTTTGTCCACTTATTGCTAAGAACTGCGCAAGTAACATAGGTATAATTTAATGTACAAAAATAATAATTTGTTTGTTCGTATTTTATGCGCTGCCATACCGTTCATTCGATTATGGTAAAACTTTGCTAGCTTATTGTTTGCATTCTCTCAAATAATATAAATATAGTACAATTAACTTACAGTATATCTTATATATAAAAATCGATGTTTATATGTTTGTTCATATTTAAAATAAAACCAACGGAATAAAAAAAAAATCATTATTTCGCTTCTTCAAATGTGTACCAAATACATATCATAGTAGCGCGTGGAATAAATTAATATCAAAGGTATTACAATATTTTTTGAAAATCTTACAAATAGTATTAATTGAAAATCATTATAAAAAATGAAGAAATCAATTTTCTTAATAATTATAACTATCTATGAAGTATTTTAAGACAGTTTTCTCGCGATGCAAATAGGCGACAGATTAGCATCCGGCATTAAAAGGGTTAAAGCTGAACAAAAAACACTACAAATAAATAAAATGTTATTAATGACGAGTTCATACATAACAATATTTATTTTAAAAAAATCTAATAAATCGTTTTAAAGCAATAAAAACTGAAATAAAACTTTATTAAAAGCCCTTATTATTGCGAACAAATTCTCTAATTTGTTAATTTAATTATAAAATAAAGCTTGTGAATTCTACTGTAATTTCCTTCATCAGGAAACCACAAGTCAAGCAGTACTTGAACGGTAGTGATTAATTACGCAGGTGATTTTACATACAATTTCATACATGCTTTTCTAGTAAATTAATTAAAATCGCTTGAATATTAGAAGAATTTCAACTTTGAGAGTTGTTGAACGGATTTCTCAATTTATTTAAAGAAAATAATTAAACATTCATCCCCAAAATCAGATTTCATCCACTCCATTTTTATTCAGCCTTTATTGTCGGTTAGCAATTTCTATCTTTTTATTATTTTAAGGCCTTTCTTGTATTGTCTCAAAAGGGAAGATGATTGTCTTGCGAAACTTTTTCATTAGCTACAATAACTTTCCAAGTGATAAAAACGAATGTATGAATATATCAAAATAAAGCTTGTTTTCCGCGTAAAATTTTCATGGAAAAATATTTTTTAAGGGAAATAATTACAATAAAATTTGATTACAAACGAATGCCTTTTAATTTTCATCCAATACCTTGGCCGTCTCAAAGAATTTTAGATATTTTTAATCACTAAATAAATAATAGCCCCATAATTTTCTACCCCTTTATTAGTAATTCTTCGTTCTATGAGAGGTATTTAAGAGTCAAAGGCTCCATTATTAATTAATTACTTAATAGACCATTGAGGTGTATCCAAACAACAGTATTGAAATTCATTGGAAAATTATTTTTTTTAAATTTCGATTGAGTTTCATTTTTCATAAATATTTATGGAATCATACTAATTGATGTTTTTCCGGGAAAATTGCTACACTTTTCGTTGAATAAAAAAAATCTATATCGAACGTCTTGTATGGTATCGGTTCTTTTCAATGTGTACCTTCATTAGGAGTTTCCCACATAATCTCTTAAGAGGATTACCGATCCCGAATTTCCAGTGGGGTAATCATCGCTTTTTGCCAGTTGTTTGCTTCTGGAACGAATTGATTTATATATACTGCTTAAAATCGACCGCCTATTGAAATATATCGCCCAATTTTGATATCAAACACAAACAGCCCTTTACACTCGATATGGGCCATTGATGTGTATATTTTTGCGATTGATAAGCAAAGACTTTTTATTTCGAAAAAGTGATCTGCTTTTAATCATGAATTAGTTCAATTTGTATTGAAATTTCATCCACAAAAAATCAAATATTATTGATCAATTCAATAGAGCTTTTTTTAATTATAGATTGTCTTATTTTTTTTTTCTTCCAACAGAGCTTTTTATCAAGCATTGTATTGTTTATAACAGCGGTTATTAAACTGGGGTCCTCGAAAATATAAAAACAACATTTATCTATACTTAAACAAGATATTTTATTGGAATTATTTACAGAAAACATTATAAGAAAATCTATTTTGATCAATCAAAAAATCATTGTTTGAAAAATTAAATCTCAAGAACGGCGAGTACATTGTGTTTTGTTAATGACATCTAAATTATTGCACATGCATCGCTTCATGTCTTGTGGTAACGTCCATAAATGAAGGGTCGTCAGAGAGCCTTGACTGCGAGAAGATGTCCTTCCCGTAGGCTCATAGCTGCAACCTCTCTCTCCGTAAGTAAACGATAATAGTTAAGACGAGAGACACAACTCTTATCTGACCCGAGCTATACATTGAAACCCGCTAATTAAGACCATGCCAGCCATGTACTTAAATCTAATATCTAAAGCTAGAAAATATATATTGATAGATATTTTATATTAAAACTAATTAATGTATTATATATTTTTTTATGAGGAAAAGGTTATATACGGAGTCTTGCTCGCACAAAGGGTGCAAAACCTTTGTGATACTCGTCGCAGGGGGGGGCTTCTACAATTTGAGAATACATTTGTTCACCTAGCTTCTTGATGAGCTTGGAAGGAATGGTTACAAGGTCTGTGTGTCCAACCGGTCCGTATTTCGAACCGCTGACACAACAAAAGAGCGCCTCGCGATCAAATGCTATTCCCCGACATGTCCACAGAACATGACTTGCTTTTATGAACAGATCTCTATATGGGCACATGCAATTAAAACCAGATAAGTGCAATCGAACTGCTTCGTTCATTAGCCAAACATCAATCTCAATCTTGATTCGCAATATGTTATGTTTTAAAACGCTTTTCTTGCATTATATCAAATAGAAAATGCGTAATTATGACTTTTTCAAACTTATGCCAAAATAAATATTAAAGCGTTCTTCCGTTGACTCTTTCAATGGGCCTTATGTTTGTTGAAAGACATCCTCATCAATCGAACTCTCCTACAAAATGTTGACTCAAGAAAGACAACAAATTTGTATCATTTCCCATTTCAACTTTCGTATATTTTGGAGATTTTTCCTTCGGTAAAGAAAAACCGATTTGATCACGGCTATACAAATAAAGTTTGTTTTGTAGTGTGCAAATAAAAGCCCTGCGAGTGCTGCTACAATAAGTTCCCCGTAAAACTCAATAAATTTTCTTCACGTGTTGATTTTTCACATATTTGCGCTGTAAATCAAGAATTTACAATTTTTCCAGTTCAAAGGGATATGAAAAGCGCGATTTTTCTTCGGAAAAGTATAATATTTCACTGGGGACCGGGGCTGAAAAATACTCGCGAATTGATTTTTTCTACGCGCCCGTTCGGCGAATGTTGTTTGTTGAAATGCTTTTATTCTAAAGTCATATTGAAAACCCACTTTGAATTCAGTCATAAGATATCTCTGCAAAAATAAATACAAATAGCTTCCCATCTTTGTAATTTAATTGAATTCCTTGCGCTAAAATCATTGAATTTTGATGTAACAATTGGGCGTTAATATGTAGTATTTTCCAATTTAATTTGAATTAGGAATTGTTGGAGAAAAGTATTTTTGATTTGATCTCTTTGAATAGCAGTTTTTTTTAATTATTTTAAACATGCCGAATAAGGGTTTTTTTAAATATCTCATAGAAATTATAATAGATTTACAATAAACAGTCAGCAAATCAGTAAAAATGTCAATGTGAAAAATTGAAATGCTACTCACGATGTGGTCCCACTCCAGGATGAGGCCCTTGTTCGGAGCAGGCCCTTCTTCCTCGGCCCAAAAGAGCCTCTCGATGTCCCCTGGGAGGAGGTCCAGGCTCTTCGTCGACCACGCAAGACATAACGACGAACGGCTATTCTTCAAATATAAAACTTCCCACTAACATTTCAAGGCACAAGTGAACAAAATCCATCAATTGTCACCATAACTTTGTATTCATATCAATTCTTTAGAACATTTTGTATAGTCCTCTTGCATAATAAATCACATTCATGTTTCATATGACACTTTTAAAAGCTTACATACAAAAAGCACTCTATCAATGCTTATCTCAAAACCCTTCTCATTTGCGAAAGGTTGTTCTTCATCAAATCAAATTATTTCAATTGATATAGATCTAAACATACACCGTCATCTGAAATAATACAAATAAATGCAGATTAGTTTATTTAGCCCTAAATTACACAACACATGATATATTTAATAATTAATATAACATCAGCAAATATGGCTTATTTTTGGAATGTATCGATTCAATAGAAACACGAAGATGAACAAGATCAAAAGCGCCACGTTCTGTTTATGTCAATTGACAAGTCGACTGTCAACTTTGTGTAGCAATCAATTCTGACATCCCCAAAATGCGTAATGTTGTCAAAATCACCTTCTATATTTCCGTCGTGCGGATTAAAATTGAACGTATTTGCTCATATGTCAAATGGAACACACGAGGAAAATCATAAATAATATTTTCACAACTAAAAAAATAACACATTAAAAGTTTTTCAATTCCTTTTTATATAAAAAAAATCAACGGTAAACGACAAATTGCGCTTGGAATAAATGTGTAAAAAATTAATGAAGATTTCCACGAAATAGATTAAAATCTACCCTTAAGCAATATGGGTGGCAGAGCAAAAAAACTCTCAAATCCTGACAAAATTGATCGACGTTATATCACATTTTGAAAGCGGGATTCAGATCCTAATAGAAAATGATCCTTTTAAAGATTACGCTTAAAAGTCTCTCGAAAAATGAATCTCATTATATATATATATTGTTATAATAAGCTTGAAAAAGAAAAAAGAATATGCTAAGCATCATATTTTGGATGGATGCTTTCACTCAATTCCCACCTCTTAATTGATAATTTTTAATATAAAATCTGTCAGCTTTTTGTTATAAATCTTCCATATAACACCAAATCAATGCATTTAAAATGGTAAAATAGCTATTTATGCCCATCAACGCCCGCAGTATATAAATAATTACAAACTTAAAGATTAGCGAAGAAGGGTCATTTCATGAACGAAATAGCATCCCATGCAATGCAGCTGTTGATCTGGGCAGATTCAATTAGCCAGATTAGCAGTGCATGCCTGGTACAGCTAGATATTATATAAATCAAAAGTTATAAGGTTGCTTGAGATGAGTTGTAATAGGAGTTTATGTCCGAAGAGCCTATATTAAGCAAACTCCTGCCGATCCCTGATCTAGACGAACTACATCTATCTCTTCTTGCGTGTACATCGCCTTCCGTCCACGCAGGAGGTATGGAGTCATCGGTTAGCCTTGGCTGCGGGAAGATGTTCTTCCCGCAAGCTGATAGCTGTAACGTATCTCTTTATGAATAAAAGGAATGAATTAAGACGACAGTATTTTTATCAGCATTTAATCATCGCTCAATTTCAAAATATTACATGTCACACGCAATAAACGCATTTCAAAAATATTTTCGTAATATCATCCGAGTGCCATTTTTTGTTCTCCCCCCCCCCCCCCCCCTCATAATTTTATATCCCTCCATATACATTAAACGTGCGTATAAATATACTAATCCCCCATAATATTTTTTGCGCCTGAACCGTGCGCCCTCCCGCTGCGTGGCTCTCCCGGCGTAGCCTTGATTAAAGTATTAAATTTGCTCACTCGTTGTCTTCTCGAATCTTTCAGGTATCTTTTAAGAATAATGTACATAATGCGAAAATGTCTCTCTTCTTTGTTCTTATTCTCGTTCGTCGTGTTCGCAGATAGAATTTAACTGTCGTGTGAAATAAGAAGAGAGTAATTTTGTTTCTTAATGTTTGCACATCTTAGTTTCGCAGAAAATCTTCACTCCCCTGGCGGGGACGTTTTTAATATGTCGCGCCTTCTTCTTCGATCCGATAAAAATTAAATCTGTCGCGATGTGCAAATTTAAATTGACAATTTTCATATGGGTTCTGAGTATAGAATGTCGGAAAAATTTTAGCAGAAATTTTAGACATACGCTCAATATCCCAAGCATTTTAAATCATAGGCTGGGCTCTAATATACTCCAGTTATCTCAAATAGTTTTTCAGTAATATCCATGGAAAGCTACTTAGTTTATAAAACTATCCAAACCATTTACCTGGGTAACACACTGAATGAACCTTTACAAATAAGACTGAGATAATGCTGTATTCAATATCAAACGCATAAGGAGGGAACACTTGATAAACATGATATGGGTGTGGCTCTTTCCTGTGAATGGATATTGAAGAGATCCTAGCTCTTGCTCTTTGATGATAATAACCACTATACTATGAATTTATTATTATAATAAATCGCTCCTAACTTATATGATAAAGACATAAATTTTCAATCGTAACATATTTTATTATGCAGACAGCAAAGCCCGTTCTTTGGATGTAAGTAGTACTCTGACCGCATTGATCAAGGTCTAAGTTTCCAGCAGAAGTTTTATTAAGTTCACTCTCTTTATACGACGTGATATATTATCAAGTCTTCCCTCTCATATTAATAGGTAAAATTTATAGTTGAGAGTCTTTTGATCCATTGAAAATTGACAGAATAATAAATTGCGGATTTACAGTACGGAATAGCTTGTAAGATAAAATTCGATTGTAATCAATTATGACAAAATTATGTTAGTTGTGTGTGCTATAAGAATTAAAATTTAAATCTAATCCTAAATCTAAATTGGTATATATCTTGTCAGGATGTCAGGATAATTTTAAGAAATTTTCAGATGTGGGTGCCTTTTTAACTATGAATACGCAAGGAGCAATGATGATCTGGTATCGCAATCAATCAATATATTTTTTCCAAGATATTAAATCGAAACGATATATAAAAATAATTTATCTTGATGCAAAGCGGGATGGTCCGAATTCTCCGACTCCCTCTTCGGCTCACCCAGATGATGCCAATTCGACGTCCATGTACTCGATGAACTGATGGATCAGGATTAACTCCATTCAGTTAAATAAGGGAATTGGGACAGGCTATAAATTATAAAGTATTAATTATGTTAACGAGAGGAATAACAAGCAGACGGCCTGGAAGAGCAACTAATGTAGAATCCCATTTCACAATGATAACATTATCTTCCGTTGCCTTCGATATAGCTTTGTATTTGCCGAACTGGGAGAACCACAGACTAAGGCATCACCCAGATATCCTTAGTTAGTATAGGAGCAAATCCGAGAAGCACTTTGGCGTTACGCAGGACTCTACGCTAAAGTTTCTAAAGGAAACTCGGAGGTCATACTACCTTCAATATCAAACGAACAAGGAGGCAAATATATGGTACAGACGAATTTGATGTAACCCCTTCCTGTAAACATATATTGAAGAGGTCCTAGTTCTGCAGTGGACTATTTGCGGCTGCATCATGATGATGATGAATTGTGCTGTATAAGTATATCGATTATGAAACACCGTAATGAAGATATCAATACATCGATATATATTTTATTGTATATTGCAATACTCTTAAGAAAAAATTATATTGTTTAAAATTATACGAGGCATATCCAGAAAGTAAGTGTACAACATTTTTATATTTTTTTTATAAAAAATGTATTTGAAAAAGAGTTACAAGATACTCTTGTCAGCATACCCCTTCTTTGGTTTTAAACGCATCTTTTGTGTATTTATAGGGTCTTACAATATCGTTGTGAATTGATGATCTCTTTCTGAGGCAGAAGTTTGATCAAAATTATGTTTTTTCGATCCCAAAACACTGAGGTCATGATTTTTTGCCAGAAATTGTGGTTTTGAATTTTTTGGCAGATGATGAATTGGTCAATCTTTGACTCAAACATGTAATGAGCCACCCACTTTTTTATCTCCAGTTACAATAGAGCTCAGAAAATCCTTACCTTCCAATTCAAGTCGCGCAAGAAACTTACGGGCGCTATTGACCCGCTCGCACTTAGCGGGATTTCTTACCGACATCTTTCATGCAGCTGGACACAACAACGTAAATTTACGTACTACCGTATTATTGATATACTTACTTTGTCAGGACATCCCCTTCTATCACTCAATATGGCCTAAGCCTTAAAAAACAAAAAACCCACACAGTTATTGTCATAGTACACTTAGTTTTGGGATATGCCTCGTACTTTTGCTCTGCAAGAACCCAAAAAAGGCATTATCGAAACTCCTTGTTTATCATTCAGGCATCGATGAAAATTTCATAAAAAGTTTCATCCAAGAAATTAACGCACTGTAGAGTAAATTAGACTTAATGAATCCAAAAGTGAAGCTCCAAGTCCACAGTTGGGACGAAATGAGAAGGAGAATCATTTCTACTCTCCCCTTGGCACAGACACGTACATAAACATGCTGTGCGCATGCGCCGAGCCGCTTTTACTGTGTAGCATAAAGCAACCAGTAGCACTTTTTATATATTACACAAACATAACCTAATATTTTAGCTAACATTTTGCATTGCGTGTAAAATGTAATGCAGAAAAGGACAGCTATGAGTGCAAATGTTTAGAGAACGGAAGAAGGCAAATAAACCGTCAAGTAAAATCCACCACAAGTATAGAGTATTAAACCAGGCAAATGGGCTGAAAAATAAATAATAACTTTTCTGACAACCGACAAATAGTATTTTTAACTCAAAATAATTATGTCCATATTGACTCGTTGCTCAGTATTTATTCGAAGGCTACAAATAGCAACAGCAGGGAGCTGTCCTTTTTGTGCAAAAAAAAAATCGAAAAACCGACAACAAATTATCGTTGAAAACAAAATCGGCAATTTCCGCTAGTTATTTACCTGTCTGCTATTGACATTTCGATATTGTGTTCCGGAAACAGTATTTAAACTCCACAAAGTGCGTACATACACTTAATTTAAATCGCATTGTTTCAATTTCGAAATGGCGAACAACTAAAAAAAATCGAATATGTTTATCACTTATTCAATATTCGATACTGAAAACGTAGGCAGAGGCTTCGAACATGAAAATGGAGGCAAAAGTTCGACATATTTTATTTAAGCTCGATGACAGCAAACGTATTTAGCTCTAATTTCATTACTAGACGGTGCAACTGAAGCGTCTGCGCGATAGATGTAAATTTGACACATGCCAGAATTCTAATTCGATTCGAAGCCCATGCATTTATCAAAAGCTCACATTTTACATGGTATGGTGTTTCACAATATATTATTTTTTTAATAAATCAACCTTCAAATTTATGGCAATTTTAATCAACTGTCAACGATTACATCTCACCCAAAACAGACAGCCATTAATTATGAACATACATCGATTACTGTGATAGCTAAATAATATAAGTGCTCCTTTATCTCCATTTAAGCACTCGAGTTTCAGATACGAAGCTTTTTACCGGACCGCATCTAAGCTTTTCGAAACATTTTTTGGCGTATTACTAATGTATCCATCAATCGGTCCATGGCATTATTTCGACATTTACCTATTTATTGGCGCCAGTTTGAGCAACTTTTGCATTTAAACGCCATGATCGATAAACCATTTCGCCGCGCATATAATCAACGCGAAAGCTCTCCTCTATGTGCTTTGGTAATACAAATAAGATACAAAAACAAGAGGAAACATCAGCGATTAAAAAACAATTTTTCGGAGGATTATGTCGAAATGTAAACATTCGAAATTGAATTTGCCACCCTCGTGGCGAAAATATGGTCGGAGAAGTTGCTATTCCTCGGAGGCGACGTTATCAATTTTGCCGGCAAATATTACCTTCAAGCTGTCCAGAGATCTTTATTAGCATAATTCGGGAATAAAATCGGATTAATATTTATGTGGCACGATAGAAAGAGACGACAATTTTATCAGGATATAAAAGAGATTCAATGCTTGCCATTTTAAAAATGTTTCGAATCGATTTAATACCAAATATGATTTCTTTATGTTTTACACTTGGATAGAACCTAATCTAATCGATATTTTCGCATTTAATCTATGTATATAGCCTTTTAAAAACATATTATGTTCTTTGTAAATTTATATGAAATAACACAAAACTGAAAATTAACACCAATTATAATTTAAGCATTCAAGTGCAAATAACAATTCACAGAGTGTAATCAACATACAATATTCAAAAGACGTTGCGAGCCAATTTACGATCAAAGCGAGCGCTCGCTTCATTATGGTCATTCAGCGCTTCAAATTTCATGCAAATATGTTTATGTTATAAAATCTGTTGAATAAAAGTGATTCACATTTTTAAATAAATTGCATCGAATTTCACATCGGTAAGTTCACAATTTCATATCGGTAGTGCCAAAAATACGTGCCGTTTTTATACTTCTGTTAAGAAAGGGTTATAACAAAATAAGGGAAGTTCATTTTTTTTGTTATATGCTTTGAAAAAATCATTGTTTGAAATATTCTGATCGGTTTTGCCGTCTGAATGTATACAATTTTTGTAGAAAAAATCCTCAAAATGTAAAAAAAAAGGTAAATCTGTCCTTAAATCAAAAATAATCTAAAAAATAAGGAACTTTAAATGGAAGTTACCATTGCATCCACCTTATTCTCCTGATCTCGCTTCTTCGAATTTTCTTTTATTTTTAAAGCAGTTTTTTGATACAAAAAAATTACGATACACTACCGTTCTTGGATTTTTCTAAATCGAGGAATTTCTATAAAAGGAGAATTATTATTTTTTAAATCCTAATAGCAAATTGTAATAGATTCAGAGGAAAAATATATTATTGATTAATATTGGTGACCCTATTTCATGACTCACAGTTTCCAGACCTGACACCACTGGATTTCTTTGCTTGGGAACGTGCCTTATTCCGTGGCTCGCACGGTACCCAGATCTGACACCAATGGATTTTTTTGTCTAGAAACGTGCCTTATTCTGTGGCTAGCACGGTCTACTGACCTGAAAGCATTAAATTTATTTATCTAGGGATATGCAAAATAATTAATTTAAAAGAGATAAGGAAAAGTCTCGTTCGTGTATACAAAACAGAGGTGGCCAATTTGAAAAAAAATTATAAATCAATATTTCTTATATATTTTCTTAACACTGTACCTGCCAAGCTGGTATCTCTTCAAGTTTAATGACTTATTGAATGATTTGCTTGACATCTAGCATATCGTTGAAAAGAATATAATCTAGAGTTTTTTTTAAAACTAAACTAAGCTCAAAATAAATATTTATTTTTTGTTTAAAGAATTTAGAAGTTGACATTTGTCATTCGTTTGTACATTTTATGTGACTTCGGAAGTTCAGAAGTATTTTTTTAAGCCAATTGCACAAAATAATGATTTATTTAGATCAGAAATACATTGCAAAATACAAAAACAGTTATTTCGACAAATCATAAAGTTAAGCGATTTAAAGGTGAAATTTTGGGTATTTTTTCAAAATGTAGAAAAAAAATTATATTTCGACAACCCTAACAATTAGGATATAGATGTTAATGGTTAAACATGGCATAGACTTCCCTAACCCCCAAAAATGTTGTTGGTCTATATGCAAAACACCCTGTATATGGCTAGGCTTTGAGATTTTCCTTCACATGTGTTTATATAAAATATTAATCCAAATACCAAATTGTCGTTGATCGTTTCTTTGTGCGAAATAAATAATTTAATTTACTTTGTTTAATAATCATTCATTTGATCAAATTTTGTATGCATACTGAACGATCTGTATTGAATTTGGCATATATGATTTTGATTGTGGAAAGCAGAAATAATTGGATATAGGCAAAAAGCCAAATAGTTCCGACCTTGTATCGATTGTTTATTCAAAACTTTGACTCAAGCATCAATTCAAAGAAACCGCCTTTAAGTTGCGTACCAGACACGATGTGCACTAAAATTTCAAAAAGCCACTAACCATTATTTGACTTAAATAATTAAATTTGATTTTTTTTATATTACAGAAATTAAATTAGGTAAAATTTCTATTTGTATGAACACCTTCTACGTTCCGGTATAATGTGCAAACTTGCGAATTATTCACAGCTTATTTTAGGGGATGAATTTTATCAATTATTCATGAATCTCGCCACCGCCAGATACAACGGCGGAAAGGTTGAATTTATTCGCAATAAATCATCGGGTATATTTTTTCATATTCACACAACCAACAGGTTCAAAACATGACTCCCGTCCATGAAAGACACAAAAGGGTCAGATAACGCGCTATGTGATTCCTTGGATGAGGCAAGCACCCTTTAACATTGAAACGCCGATATTTCGACTCGCAATTTATTTGTTTTCGCGACGACTTGTCGGTCGAGGGGTGTAAAATAGAACGACCTTCGGGGGAGAATCTGTGGTCGAATGTTTGCCTCTTTTTATCTTTTATTTTTATATCCCCCTTTCGTTTTGAAAACGTGAAATTCTCATTCGAAATCGAAGTAACGCTGCCCGACATGAAAAAATCTGTGATAAGGCTGAAAAAATCCTCGCACAAAAGCTTGCAATCAAATCTAACCAAAGACAAGCAAACTCCGAAAAAATATTTTCGTTTGATATTTTTTCCGTTCATATTGCTGAAATTTGGCTTTTTCATTCATTTATTCATCTTAAATTTTCATTAAAAGCTTTTAAAATTTGTTGCCTTTGCTATTCACATAATAAGCTTATTAAAAATGCATTTATATTACTATCATAATAGATAATAAAGAACAGAACAATGAATCACGTACATGGTGCGGCAGCGAAACTTCTTTATTTGAAATGCGCACACTGAAGCGAAAATTATTTCAAAACGTATAAAATTACGCTCATTAAAAAGAATAAGATCTAATTTTTTTATTATATATATTTGATAACGATTATTCGATCATTTAAATGTCTCTTTGTAACGTAGGAAAAAACAAACTGATATCTCCTACACTGTTTGAGATATTCATATTTTAAATAAGGTAGTTTCCATACCGCATCATGTATTAACAATAAAATGCTTTAAATTTATCTTAATTTAGCAATTAACAACCCTAAATATTAAAACTGCTTCAAAAAAATTTATTGACATATAATATATTAATGCGCCAAGTCAAGTGTTACCAATTTAATCCGCCACAATTAAATCAATTTTCATTGAATGAAATCTGAAATGTGCAATGTTATAATGAAAATAGATATCTTATCCGGATTCAATGCATTTTTTTTTCACACAAATACTAGCGATTTAATATTTGATATTTTCCTGGCGTTACGTAAATATTTTATAATCATAAATTTTGAAGGGAATTTAAATGAATTGTTTTATAGGAAGTCTTTCAATTTAAATATAGAAATGTTGATTGCATCCCTCATCAAAAGCCGAAAGAGTAGAGAAAGTCTTTGAACAAGTTAAGTTCCATAAAAGTTCAAAGAGCATCACAATACGCCAATGAGAGCAGTCCCCCAATTCTTTAACTATTTAATGCCTGGCAAATTCTCATAAGAAATTTGTCATCTCACTTTTTGGCCTCATGAAGAATTTACAGAGTCGTCGAAATTTAAGATTAAATCCATTAATGGCAGCCAAACTTCGGGAGCAAACTTTACGAAGAAAGTTTGAGCCGTCTAGAGAACTATCAATATAAGATTTAATACACGGGCACACTTTTATTGTGAGCTGGCTGAAGTTCAGGGATGCTTCGATCTTCATTTTGACACACTGTTGAAAAACTTCAAACAACAGAGGGCTCAAATCAAAAATCGCAGATACCATTCGCGTATTATGCCATCGGATAATAAAATCGATGCTGGAATTTATTCAATACAAAATACGGGGTCAAGTTTATATTCGAGGCTTTCGGGGGAACAATCGAGTTCCACACAGAATATACGAGAGGTTTATAACCTCGCTTAAGGTCATATTTTTCGCCATTACGTTTTCTTACATTGCGTAGAAATAAAATAGAAGGATATAAAACAGTACTTACAAGCTAATAAATCAAAGCCTTTCGGAGGGACCCCCGTTAATAAAAACGCATGAGATTCGTGCCCTATTTTTTATTCGAATATACGAGTATATATTCCGGGACGAATAAAATATTCCTCTTCCGCAATGTAATATGACGTACGACAATATGAGACACCACTTCTGTCAGACCTTATTCAATAACCCTTATAGTCCAGACGGTCAACACTGGTCTTCGTCGTCATCAATGCGACCTGGCAAGCCATGACCCTTGAAAGGATGACGTCCGACCAATTTAAATTACAACGAGGCTCTCAGAAATCTATTTCCGTAAATGGATCACCACATTTCCATGTTAACTACTGCACTTATCTGAAATGTGACATTGCTAACTAAATCAACCCACTTTGGGTCATAATGTACGCTGGATCTTGTTTATCATGGTTTAGTATCAATTAGCCCATGGAGAATACTCCCTGTCGATTAAAGTACCTTTGTGCTGCTATTTTGATTATATAAATTTAAGTATTAATATAACTTTAAACAATATTTGTCAAAAATTCGATGATAATATTGCTATTAAAATAGAATCGTCATATGTCATAAACATCAAAATATTAACGATATTAATTTATCAATTCATGAGAATTTCCGTAAGAATATGGATCAATAACGCTATATAGTATTTTTGCATAATTTTTTTATATGATTCTCATAATTTTGATTGATCTAAATGCCTCGTTTAATGCAGTTCAGTCTGCTGAGACACGGACTAAAAGACGCAAAATTCCCGGTTTGCCGACAAATTATTTATTTCCATCGCTGCACATGAATACTTATATACTATAATACTTGCGATGCGATTCGTAATTATATTACGGAGGAATACAAAAATTCTGAACCCCGAATCTATTATATTTCATATCGATATTCCCATTATTAGAGTCGAGGTGTAGTAAATACATCACCGGTAGGGAAAGGTTAATATAACAAAAACATATTTGTGTGTACATAGATTAGACATTTACTGACCCTAGGCGTCGCCTACGCACGCCAATTAGTAGTTACACCATTGTTTCCAAGCGTCCAGATTTCGGCGGGAATGTCTCGATTTAATAGCCTTCATCGTGTTGGTGAGGTGTACGCTTTCTGTTAGATAAAAAATTCAATACCGAATTTTTTGGGATTACGTTTACTAATTCCGGGATTCTTAAGCACCTAGACCTGTCCGGGATCCCGGGATTGGATATCCTAGGTATGAATGATACATACCACACCAAAATTGTGTGAGAAATTTTTCATTAAACAAGTTACGTGCCAAGGAGTCATTCCACAAAACCAAGAACTCGTCGATTATGCTAGCTAAATCAAGGAAAGCAGAGAACGGACTTCATTTCAATGTAGTTTCTTCTTCTTTCAGCTAAGGGAAGTACGCTGAAGTTCGTTTTCAAGGGATTCTAGATGCCCAGGAATCTCCTTCTTTAAATTTCATTTATTTCACCTTCAGATTCATCTACCATACTGCAGAGTTTCCCAAAAATGACAATGGTTCCAAGGTTTATTTCTCTTAACAAGTTTTGCAGCTTGGATAAAAATTCCTCGAGGTTTCGTAAGTTTCAAATTAAACCTATTTTTCTGTTCCAACTGCTAGATATGCTATTATTTTCAACCAAGCTTTGTTGTTAAAGTATAGCAAAAGGTCATGTTTCTCTTGCATTTCCAGGAACGATTTCATTTCATCTTTCAATTCAAAGATACGAATCGCAACATTTCTTTTTGACGACCAGCATACTGCAGTGTAGAAAAAAATAACCATGTTTTTGCATAGTTCTTTAAAGAAAGCTCCAGATTTGATGTAATTTATGATTTTTATCAGCGAAACAAGTACCTCTTGCTGAAAGAGTCTTACAAGCAAGGGCATACTGGTGAATCATGCAGTGGATTCCTCTTGCTTAGGGAGATAGTTCTTTTCCTTTTTTATGAAAACCCGATTTCCACTTTAATCCTCCAGTCACAAAAAACGTATTTATTTTTTTGGTAGTTTCAAGTCTACTACAAAATAGGAACTCTTTTGTGATATCATCAGAATGAATATATTTCACAAAGACAACCAACTGAGCACACGAGCTTACGTCTGTTGATTCAACAACACGAAAAGAAAATAATTATGAAACCTTGATTTCGTTCAAAATCTGCTCTTTAACATCTACGGATAGTTCTGATGTTCGCCACTGAATAATATTATTAGATAGAGTTATTTGTTGCATCTTTATTTCACTGGAATCCCTAAGAATTAATTTCACAAACTTTAATATGCAGGTTTTAATGAGCTTTTCTTCGACTGTGTGAGGTTTTTTGCTTTGCAATTTCTAATACTACTTCATATGATACTGTGCTAGTTTGCTGAAAATATCCTGTTCGATTAAGTCTCTGATGTTTGCAACTAGTTTCATGGCAACGAAAGAACTCCAAATCCTTTTTAGTGTGTTCTAAATGCAGAAATGCTAAATGCTAAAGAAATTAAGAAATTGGTGATCACCTATTTGGCTTAAAATCAGTTTTTTTTCTCTGTTTTTGGGAGATTATACTCTTTGGGATTGGACTATTATAATCTTTGGGAAATCATACTCAAAATAAAATATGTTTTTCATACTGATAAGATAAATTGCTAAGGTAAATAATTTATTTAAGGTTTCTCCGCTTATAAGCTTATTGAATTTAATTTGCGCAACTTTACTTGGAACACAAAACAGACATAAGATGGAGAAATGCCGTATTTAAAATTAATTATAAATAAATCGTATATAATATTCAATTGCAATACAAACTTATATAACATAGATATGTTTTCAATCAAATTTCAAGCATAAATTTTCGCTCATTTAATCAAATATAACTTAAATATTTTCATCATATTAGATGAATTATCCTGTTAAATGGATAATGATGCTTTATGTATTTCAAAGAGTTTTAAACAACATTTTTCATTTTACTACAGACTAAATTGTTGATGAAATTATATTTTCTTACTTAGCTTACTTGTATTAAGTATAATTTGCATTTATGATTCAAATTCAATGCATAATTTTCGGCTAGAAATGCGTCTATCGTATACCAATAAACTTTCAACAAAGCTGCTTAATTACATTATTGAACATGGGGCATGCTTATATTAAGTTAGCAATGTTCCCTAGATGAAAGGAGGATCTGTTTAGTGAGTATTATTGCATTAGAACTATTGCAAATGTAATATTAATTAGAAAGTTATTAATTACAATGTTTATGACACATTAACACCCATGTAATCGGTAATAAAAGTAGATTTTTCTGTCAGATAAATCAGAAATATTTCGATTGTAT
The DNA here is from genome assembly GCA_008973525.1 of Stenopsyche tienmushanensis. Taxonomy (NCBI): domain Eukaryota; kingdom Metazoa; phylum Arthropoda; class Insecta; order Trichoptera; family Stenopsychidae; genus Stenopsyche; species Stenopsyche tienmushanensis. The sequence goes on along the minus strand of WACJ01000294.1, from coordinate 371,880 downwards.
ATGAGTAAAACTTCCAATATTTCGTCATAGCAGCATAGCCATGTAAACAAGCTGGATATTGATCTAACGTGGTGGCTAACAATTACCCGAGTAATCTGAAACAAAATTCACGGTATAGGCGATTCACGCAAACCTACCCCTAAAAATGCCATAAGTATTCGGCATCCATTTCCCGAAACCATAAGTATTATCCGACCGTGAGTATTATTACCTTTTGGTGAATTTCTATGATAACGCTCCGAACACGAACTTGAATCGAAGATTACACTTGACGGGCTACGCCGAACCATGGACGAATTAATGACGATTGTTTTGGGGTTTCATTTCATCATTTTAATCGTAAATGTTTGGAATCGTATAAAGCAAAAAGCCATGCAACGGCAGATTACCGAGACAAATCCCAGTGAGTCATGGCATCGAGAAAATCTTTGAATTTTGGCTCTGCCAGGGGGATTTATTTGTATTTAATCTGTAAATCCGGTGTGTATTGATGTTAGTCATTTCCAAAACAGTTCTGGTGTACACAAACAAGAAAAATGCGAATGGTTCATATCAACGACGTAAAATCACGGCCAAATTATCTACATAGCGAAAACAAGCCGATTTTCCTACTCTAATATTGAATAAACATCTGAAGACCAAGAAAAACAAAGCATATGTGTTTTGGTACATTAAGTAGAGCACGTTCATTGCGAATATGATAAACAATAATTCAAATGAAGATAAACAGAATAATTTCCTTGACCACAAGCTTCAATCAATAACAAATAATTTTAGTCATGAGAATTCGTAATTTTACTTGCAATATATCACGTTATTTTATTAGGGCTTCAAATACAGTCAACACTTCTATAGCGTTGAGATATGGACCACTCTATAGAAAAAAACACTGTAGAAAGTGACTGACACTCGCGATAGCGCATTGATCTTACGTATCTTGCCCGGCCTATTTAATTCGCAACAGGCGCACCAGGGCAGTTCAAAGCGACAGTTTTTATTAATTATTTTTTTAAAATACGTAAATATTTGATGAATAAAAAAGTAAATACAAATTTTATAACTTTTTCAAATAAATATTTTCTTACACTATTTTACCAATGTACCTATTTAAAATACATGTGCACTTGGGTCTTTTTTTGCGATTTTGAAGTTATGCGGTTTTCAAGAATAATTGAACCTATTACTCATTTTTCTATAGAGAACAAAGCTTTTTTTATGCGAATGCGCATCATCATCTTTGTAAATCCACTTATCTATCAGAACCATCGCAGCGTGTATGAAACTTGTATTTAAATAAATAAACACCGTCGATAACTGACTGACGAATACATTTATGCTGACTCTTAACAATAATTTTTACGATTATCGAGTAAAATAGACTTTAACAAAGCAATGCTTAGATAAATATGTAGTATTTTATTTATATGATTTTCATAAACTTTTTTACGCGACTTTTGGTACATTTTATCACAACTATTTGAAGTTATGCGGTTTTTTAGAAAGAATCCTATCTTCATTTTTTTTTATGTAGTTCAAGTCTTTTTTGTGCGTTTTTTTTATATGCGACTCTTCGTGGAACGTATCTATCGCATAAAAACGAACCTAAGTGTAACATAATATATTTTTGAAAATTCTAATTTGGCCTCTACATATAAACTAAAGGATAGGTTCCATTATTTAGTAAACCCAAATAATGGATGGCACTTTAAATAAACAACTTCCATGGAGGTAGATATAAGGATTCAGTCATTAAAATATTTATTTTTAATATAAAACAATACTCAATAAGTTCGTAGGATTTTTTTAAAAGAAATTACGAAAAAACGTCCCCAAATGAAGAAAAAAAAAATAATTTAAAAAAAAAATCCTACGAACTTATTGAGTGATATGCTATAATATAAAGAAATTAAATTACATTAAAATATTGATAAAATGAAATAGAACCTTAATTCATGATGGAAAATAATCACTGTCCTTACAAATTTGGGGGATTAAAAATATCGTTTGATCCAGATTTAGTCTGATTTCTTGCTTTTAAAAAAGTAAATGAAAAGAAACTAAATTTAAACAGCTATTGCCCTGCATCGAGTTTCTGCATCAAACCGAGTGGAGAGCGATCATATGGTGAGTGAGAGTCACCTCTCGAGGGCAAAGCGTTAACATTCTTATTGAAATAGTCTTATCCTATTTTTTAACATATTGATGACAATAAGAAACTTCCATATAAATAATATAACCATAGAAAAATCTCTGACATTGTGTCATTTTAATTACGACCTAATGACATCCTTCTCCCTCATTGATCCATATATGCTATCATAGCAAAATCATAATTGAGTCGTTTATAAATTCTTCTAAGTCTAATAGATTTGATACATTTTAATGATGCTTCTTTTGAGTATGAAAAAATATCGAGCGCCGCCTAATTGGATTATTTTTTGGCATCGTTTCGAATCCAATAGCAGAAATTATTATAAAGTTTTAGTCGAAGCAAGCAAAATCCCCTATTAGGGGAATAATTGCCTGAATTATGTACGTATGCTCCGTAAGCCTCCAGAAAAACAAGTTTGATACATCACGTAATCGTCTGGCTTAAGTTGATTATCGATAATGACGTTGTTTACCGATGAGCTTAAGATAATTAGATTTTCGATCATAACCTTTCCGCTCATAATCCGCTCCAAATAATAAAATACTATTTATCACGACGATTTCCCGACGGCTGGACGAACAACTTCGTCGTTAAGGGCGATCTTTCATTGGAATCCTTCGGCTATAAATTTTTCTGCGGATGGCCCTCATAAGGACAACTCTTGACCCAAATATTTTGCCGCATAGAGAGCAATAAGTGTTGGCACGAAGCTTCTTATTGAATTAACAATATGCTACGGCTTTTTTACTTTTTTTTTGTCGGATCCCTCTGGGAGCTTTGCTTACGAAGCTTTTACTTCGGGAGGAGTGACAATGTTTGCTTTGAATGTTTCCCTCCATCAAACGACGTGGAATAAAGAACGTGATATGAGATCGATGAGAGTACTTTTTGTTTTTCTTAGACGCAATACATTTTGGTATTGCTTCAATTTTTTCATAAGATCTCCCGATGCCTAAATATACATTTTATCGAGATATCGACTCAATAAAGAATTCCATTAAAAACTCCAATTTACGCCGTGTAATAAACATGCAATGATGCACATGGATGCTGCATTATTTTTATTGATTAATAAAATGCATAATGTTGATGGTCAGATTTTATAGTTTCGATATTTCAACGCAATCCGCCAGCTTGTTTATAGACGTTAGTGGAGCTTTCAAACAGAAATGCATATTTGATAGGTTGACTTGTGAGTAGATCGTAAAATCCGGTGCAAAGTCGAAAATGTGTACTGAGATTCAAATAGAATTGGCGAACGAATAAAATTCTACTCGGAAACTTTCCTCAAGTCGACGACGTCGTTTTACAGGCGTTATAGCTTTCATGCTCCAGATGGAAGAAGCTATTTATTGGACGATGGGTCAATGAGCTTAATAGATTCAATCGAGCTTTTAATATGCTTTACCTTCCATCATCCAATTCAAAAACGCTATGAACTAAATCTGACTTAGATTATCAGACAAACTTTAACCATTCTCATTCCGTTATTTGAGATACAGGGTTCATAAGTTGACACGAACAAAAAAAATTCTCAGATATTGATTGAATATGTATATAAAGGTGTCAATGAATCTACTTCGAAATTAAATTATAAATACACTATGAAAAAAATTATTATCTAAGCTAAAAGTTAAAAAAGAAGACCACTTTAAAGGATGTTTCTACCTTGTTGGGCTTAAATACTTTTTAAAGTTTAACAAAGTATAGTAGTGGGAGTAAGTCGGTACGCAAGCGATAACATTCACGTATTTTTATTTTGTATAATATTGTCTATAGCTTAAACTACAATTAAAAGTAAATATTAGAAAATAAAAAAATGGTGATCGATCAAAAAAAAGTTTGTGTTTTTATCAACATTTTTTATAGTTTTCTGTTCATTAAATAAACATTTTTAAATATTTTTAAATGATTATAGTCTATACGATTAAGGTGTTTATTATACACGTGCTTGCCAAATTTCATAAAGAATTCTTATCTAGGGCGTGTGGGAGCACTTCCATAAGCTTGGAAAAAGTAGTTCAAAAAGTAGAAAAACGCGTTTAAAGTCCCTTTACTCAGCTTCGCCAAGCGCAGCTTCTCCTCGTCAGCCTATAACTTTGCAAATTTCATTTATATCGACTTTAAATTTACTGATAGTGTTCTTAAACATTGGTTCTTAAATTTAAAAAGCAAAAACATCCCTTAATAACGTAAGGAACTGCTTACGTCATACATTCAAACCCATTTTCGATCAAAACGTTCCTATGAGTGACGTGTTACACCACACAAGCGATTAATTCGCATTCTGTTTCATTTCGGCTATTATTAAGAATGATCATGCATTTGGATCAGCAAGTGATCATGATATCCAGCGCATTTGCTCAGGTCATATTTTTTAACATAATTGTGCTCATCATTGATACAATATTGATAATTGGCCACGCATGTATCCGATATTATATTAATTTTGCCTTGTATAGTTTATATGAAGACGTTCAAAATATACTTTGATAAATTTGACTTCTATTCAGAGTGCTACGCGTTTTCGTGTAATCTCATGAAAGGCGACGTTTTAAATATCACTTGAATAACCAATAAATAAACGCTTTCATCGAAAAATATACGTTCCTTTGCGTCACGTTTGCATTCGGGGTATTAATATTTATGTGCTTCGACTTTGTAAGGGCTCAAATTTATCTTCGTGACGAATTGTCGATTTTCGCCAATATTTCGACGCACATCAAAAACATATTCGCTTATGGTTTCTCGGAACATTCCTGATGACTATTTAATGCGACCTTTAAGAAATCTATTTCAAGGTATGACGATTGACGAAAGTAGTTTGCGTCAAGCGTGTACATGATTAGACACGATAGAGAAAACTGTGTAAAAATACGTTTCACACGAAACGGCAGTTAGCGTACATTTTTAGTCATTAAGCTTTTGCAATTATTCATTGGAAATTAATATGAAACTTGTGTATCCATTTATCATTTATTACATTAAATAAGATCCTTCCGCTCTTTTCGTTTTTGCGCAAAAACCAAAGGAGAATAGTGTTCGGGGAGGATGAAAGCTCTACCGCTAGAGCTTCGATCATTTTTACGCCCCCATTTTTTTTTGGATCCAAATTAAAGCCCCTTTTACTTTTAACTTTGATCAATATTGCTTTTAAAGTAAATTATCACTTTTAATTATATTTTTAAATATTCTTTCGTAATTGAAGTTACCCCGCAGGCCGCATTTGACAAAGCACCCTTCGTGGAGCTATTTTTATATCTAATTGTCCGTTTCTTTTGATGATAAAAAAGATGGTCACAACCACAATCCTTGACATTCAAACAATTCACTCGTAGAGATTTAATCTCCATTTTAAGAAAATGTATAGAACACAATTTAAGTACTCTGTTTAAAATATATTTTCATGACATATTTTGTATCTCTTTTAAGAACGCTTTAAGGCTTAGACCTTCAACAACGCTAATGCAATATTTACGACCTTTTCAGCTTAACATCATCCTGAAATTTTACATCAGTCTGACATTTGCGATAACTGTCAAAATTACAGACCGTATATGTAATGCATACTATTACCTTGGAAATGTCAAGATATTCGCATAAATATTGTTAAAAGCTACATTAAAACAACTTTTTCGACATATTTTTAAACAAAAAATCACCATAAAAACTCATGCTGGAACATTAATACTCGTCAGCTTTTCTATACATTCATAATTCAAAAATTACATTATATACATTAATGCTTTCAAATAGATCAAACACTAAAAATCATGCTTAAAAATGTCTAAAAATTAAATGAATTTACGTCAATTTGAGCCAAATATAATAAAAATCCAATATCATGCTAATTGCAAAAAGATAGGACATAATGATCCTTATTTCATTAAAAATCTCACGTGAATTTATATTGGATTCATGCTCCTATATTGAAATCAATGAGGATTTTTTTGATAGTTTAAACTATGCCGCTTAAGTATACAATCTTGTCGTGTTTTCGCGATATTTCTCCGGGATTGATCCCCTGCGAGTTGCGAAGGAATTCTATGTATCAGGTAATGAGCTTTATTGAATTTTATTCGGATTTTAGTTTAACAGGAACCATAAACATATCACAAAAGCACACAAATATACGTGAGACTTTAATGTCCGAAACGATCGCACTTCAAAGGGACGATGAATTTGATATTTTGATAGAAACTGACCCAAGCGTAAGATACCCTGAAAGATGACTGCTGATGAAATTGGTTATCACACAATGGACGACTCCAAGATGTGAAAAGTTTCAAAGATGGACGAAGGTCAGACGAGGGTGTACCATTATGAATGTAACCTCACACAAAAAGAGGGTCGACTTCGAGGCCCGGAAGAAACAGGCGTACATCGGCGAGTCTCCATCTCAATATTTGAACGGACGCTATTTTGATCCGTTCAGGAAACTGATAAAGCAGACGGGAGCCGTCTGAAAATTTAACACCGGACAGGCGGGAATAAAGAGGACGTCAATCCTTCCCGACCCGGCGGATATCGACTCGAATTTGTTGCATTCTTCGGCTTGAAAATGTTCAATTAACGGAGCAATGGCCGCTCACCCAAAAATCCGTAATTTCCTTTGTCTCGTCGGGTTCACGCTCGAGCCGCCTCGTTAATAACGCTCGACCGGTCATTTACTCGCGTTGCCTTTTTAGCCCTCCGACAAAAAGGGATTTCCCTTCATCGCAGATAAATCAATATTTGATATTGTCACGCCATGTGCCGTGCGCCATTATCTGCATAATTCGAAGCCTTTTGCTATTTTGGCTTTTAAACTACGGCACACATGCGAGGGTGTCCCGTCATCTGACAATCAAATAGCAATCGAGTCCAGCGCGAATCTATTAACTCTAAAAAAGACCCTACAATGCGACTAGATTAGTCGGCTAGATAATTGTATTTATAACCCAGTCTGAAGCGCATTATGGGTTCCGCGAAACTCCATACACTTTATAAATATTTCGTAAATATAGACGTTATTCAGAACATTACCATAATCGGTTTTGGGGCCCAATCACAGACGACGCGGTGTCTGTCGAATATACGTGCATAGTGGTTCTATGTCACGAACTAGAATTTTTCAAAAACCGCATTAAGTATTCAAATTGCAATGTATCACAATTTCAGAGTACTCGATGAGATATAATCACGTAATAGTACATCAATTTTTCAGAAGCAATTCCTCAAAAATTATGTAAATGAGTGCCATGAGTGTTGATGGTGTCATCGCTGTAATACTTTTACAATGTATGGAAAATCGAGTGCCGCATAAGCGAAGCAAGCGCCATTGAATACATCAAAAGCATTGATAGATTCACCAATTATTTCTTATTTTTGGATGAAAACTTGCATAAGATTCTATTTTTCAATCACTTCATTAAATTAATGTCTATATTTTGCACTCATTTTTAAAAAGCTGTGTGTGAAAAATTGTACATACCGTCATTAAATTATAATTTACAAATCTGTTTTTTTGCCTACAAATAGTTTACGTTCATTATTGTTAAATAAACTTCGTCTACTTTCAATATAAAGTGGTTAAGACTTCGGTAGACATGGCTAAATTTGTAGCGTAGGAAGTTAATTGAAGTATTGCAATTTTAGCTTTAGTAGTTACAACATAGTTTCAGTCTTGTAGGAATTATTACACAAATAATGTGGCTGCCTCCCGAACTATTACAATCGTGATTAATATTATTAAAGATTAATATTAGAAAGCAGTACAAAAAAAAAATAATGTGAAAGATGAATGGAAATGTTTTATGCATGTTTTTAAAATTGCATAAGAAATCAATCAAGCAGCGCACAATATTAAGGACAGATAGACAGACATAGTTTTACATAAAAATATTGTTCAACAGTATTTTTTCAAACTAAATTAGCTTCATTGAGCTGAAGAGTTTATAAAATTGGTGGGAATTTATTAAAAAAAACATTTTTAGAAATGCACATCGCTACATTAGGGTTCGAATCCCACTTCCGACACCATTTTTGCGTAGGCTCTCTTGCTGCCCGATGGGACCCGCAATCTTCGTCACGACTCTCATTATCAATAGGGCTCCGCAGTCTCGATACGGTCTCGCATTATACGACGGAATTATTTTTACCTACGTAAAGGCGGCGGTTCTTTATCTTCAACCGCTCATCCGACGACACTGTAAAGGAGAAACTTCAAGATTCGATGCGAAATTAAACCAAGATGGCGGCAAATGAAATTTGCATGCCAACAATCAAACACGATCAATCGATTCAATCGTTTACCTTTTTATTGAAAAGTAAAAATCATGTATTTTCCGTTAAAATATAATCAAAATGAAATTTTTCATCTGTTGTGATCAATTTGAAGGCGTCAGATCGTGCGGCACATATTCATTTAACCCTTTGAGAAGTGATCTAATTTAAAATCATCATAAACATAGACGCTATATATGTATGTCCGCCACTATCATCCGTACATATCCACTTATCTGCCAGGACCGTCGCAGCGTGTATGACGCTTGTACATTAAAAAAAATAAACACATCATATTTTTAACACATCATTATTAGTCGATAAATTTGGGTTAACGATATATACAATCGTATGATGTACGCAACATACTCTCTCCGTCTCTATTCAAACAGTATTAAGCTTATTGTTAATTATTGCAATTTCTAATACTGATATATTTGATAATGGATGCATTTCAATTATCTAATACTCGGTAAAATCACCACTATCAATATTACAGTTACTTATGATAAAAGAATGATGGTGGTTGGGTGGTTTTGATAATAAAATAAATTAAAATGTTATATGCTGATTTTTTTTTCAATTATTATAAGTCATTCAAAGTATCAGAACGTATTTTTAAGGTAATCGTAAAATATCCCTATAATAAAAAATTAACACTATAATGCAAAGAATCATAAAATACGCTATACCGTGTCAAAAAGAAATAAATGCGACTTATACCACAATCATAAAAAGTGGAACATTCTACAAATTAAAAATTTATTTTTGTACCTAATTGGATCAGTATTATCGATTTGCTTGTGAAAAATATAAATTTTGTATGGCGACAGAAGACTATTACGACATTATGAACTTGTTGTGCGATTCAGATCTAATCAGAATTTATCAAATTACCAGTCCAAAAATGTTAATCAATTTTAAACTTTTAAGCAGATTTGACAGTTTCGTGTAGTATTTACGTTTTAAAATTGGGCATAGACTTATTGACTCACAAATTGATTATGGGTTCTAAAAATGTTCATCAATCATCGCTGATGATCCACATGCATCAGGAAATATTTATCAATGGGGTAAAAATATAGCAGCTAATAATAAAAAGTCATTTTCACCCCTCAAAAACATCATTATTAATTCAGTTAGACGTCAACAGTAAACGAAAGAGTGCTTCGTCGAAAAAAAAGCGTGTGCATTAAAATTTCCAAGCTAATGGCTTTGGACTTGGGTTGGTCTATTTTCGTCAAAGTTTTGAGAATCCTTGTTGTTATTAATTTAGTTAGGGATGCGTTCCGGAGCAGGAGACATAAATCAAGTCCGCCACCGTATTACTTGCTATAAATAAGGAATGTTTTCATAAGATGGATCTCTTAAGGCCACCATGAACCCTGGATAGTTTGAAAATTACATTGTATAGAATTTCCCAGATGACAAAGTATCAAATTCCACTCCAAGCAGCAGTGGAGATGCATCTGCGGTCCATCATTAGCTCCTCGAGAATGGGATCGAATTTCGATACTCTCTTTTAATGGACAGCTTTCCAATTAAATATTATCCCACGAAGTATATTTAGTATTCTTGTCGACATTTTCGCGGGGTTTTTTTCCCGCTCAAATGTCGCAATAGGTCATTCGCGTGCAATAAATAATGACGACATCACCAAACAATACACACATTGTAGTCCGATTTCGGCAACAGAGATTACATTAAAAATTGAAATTCCGCCCGTCAGACCTGTATTGTGTGCAGAGCCAAAATAAAAAATAGTCGCCTGTTAAACCTATAAAATGGAGTTAACACCCCCGTAGCTCAGCGCGTGGGGGTGGGCCCGAATTTGACCGCCCTGTTTATTTGATGAAACGCGCGAAAACTTTATCCTCACGCCTATAAATAAACGAACCGCCGAATGTGCCCACACGCGAAAATTTACACAATGGTGTGTTCCTAAATCTAAAATAAATCGTACATATATCGTATGTAAGCGATCAGTGTAAGTATGCGAGCAATTACCTGCCTGTATAAATTAATAGTACATTTGATGTTGATTGATTGGCACGAGTTATTAAATATTTACTCAGCGTATTGCGAGCTATTTTATGGCGAATGTGTTACATTTTTACAAACAAACGCACTACTGAAGATTCGGAACGGATGTAATTTTATAAACATAATTTTTATTTTAAAAACAACACACTTTTATTGCCATTATATACAATTTATAAAGCACTAAAGTAATCGAACAATCCACAGAATATTATATTGAGAAACATCAATATTCCTCTATGGATGTATAACGATCAAATCAGGTCCCAAGACTTTGGTAATTTTGAGCAACGAGTGCTGAGAACGAGAGCTCTTATTTTCATATAATACCATCAACGTGACTGATAAAAAAAAATTCTGCTGAGACACGGACTAAAACTCGCAAAATTCCCGATTTCTCGACAAATTATTTATTTCCGTCGCTGCAGATGAATACTTATATACTATAATGCTTTGATGTGATTCGTAATTATATTCTGGAGGAATACAAAAATACTGAACCCCGTATCTATTATATTTCATATTGATATTCCCATTTATAGAGTCGAGGTGTAGTAAATACATCACCGGTAGGGAAACGTTAATATAACATTTTTTTCCAATTTTCTCTCTCTCGCCAATTAGTAGTTACGCCACTGTTTCCAAGCGTCCAGATTTCGGTGGGAATATTAGAAAATACAATTATAATAGAGATATTCTGCCTCATTTTTTTGTTTTTTAAATCAAAGAATATTCCAAAAATCTTGTTTAAATTCTTCAAATTGCACACGAATTAGAGCGTTGAAATATTCGCAATATTGCGAAATAATAATGTAAATTCATGCTAAAATATTCCTGAATAACAATTCCATGAAAGTTCATGAATAACCTAATACCACTAGCAATAGTACGCACATCATAGTTTTGTCCGCACCCAAATAAAATTATTTCCGACGATAAAAATAATCTCGTACAATGAAAAACTACAATGCCATGAGGATTTGTATTGTTGAATTGTTTAAACACGAACTTATTAGTCTTAATATACCCGATGATTTTAATGTAGAATAATCGACGTGTCGTTATGTCATCAGCGATGATTGAGCATTCATTATAATTCGTCGATTTCATGTCTTTGCGGTTTTGAATTTCGTTATTGAAAAATCAAATATTCATGAGCATATCTCATTTAATATATCAAATAATTCAACTATATTTCAATTGATTAGATCAATTAAAACTGCTATAATGTCTATGTGTCTACTGTTATTTATTTTCCTGCTTTTATTTCGTTGTATGAGAGTTTAAATACTGACAGCCTAAACAATAATCCACAGTAAGATCGGTGATGCATTGCACCATTAAACCTCTTAAATTATGTAGTTGTGTGGTATTTTATTTGAATATGCAACCAAAATCAGTCCAAAAGTTCGTGCGCATTTTTGTAATTATTTAAATAGTATAAATAGAACACAATTTAACATTTCAATCAATGATGTATTTTCCTACACTAACTACAATTTCTCGCCATTTTATATGTAGCTTTTTAATTCAATGTTTGCGAAAATTGGTAACAAACTGACTAATACATTAGTCAAGTGACGACAAATTTCGACAGGTTCGAAACCTAATATTAAATGGTGTTTTATTTGCACTATTAAAAAAAACTTACTTATACTTATCACGGCTCTCATTCGTGCTATTTTTGTTTGACCCAAATCCATTATCGCGTGTCTTACACGATATTGTATGTTAAACATCTATCGAATATCTAAATATCATTATTTGATGTTAAATTGATCAGACAACAATTCCATTATGAATTTGTGATTAAATAATGATAGAATCAGGAATCACCTTATACCTGTATATAGAAACTAGTTTATTTTTAATAAAGCAACCCATCCCTAAATATTTTCAAACAAATTTGCATTTTAATGAAAATCCATACAGTATCCAAGAATACTTATTCCGGTATGAATATTTTATACGATAATGGCATTTTTTCTATATGCGATGTGGTTAATGTGTTCATTTATTCCAAGTTCATGACTCTGACCAAAATCCAACATAATCGGCGTCCTAAAAACCAATTAAATAATTAAAAGGCGTCCCAAAATTTCCTTGTGGAATTACAACATCCCATTTTATGAGCGGAATTCATCGTTCTCAGCAAGCTTATTCCGTAATGTGTACATAATGAGTTGACGTTTTCCCTAGAAAATTCATTTCATAATTCACGCGTCGAAATGGTAAGATTTTTCTAATCTATTCCATCCGAAGCTATGGCTATGGAATTCGTAATATTGAAATTATCCTCCAGTTTCTAATTGATTCATACCTTTGTGAAAACCAATACTTTGCAGGGCATTCCGGGTTCGATCGCCCAAATACGGGAGAGGATCCCTCAAATAAAACCAATTAACTTGCGATCTGAATTTGAAAAGAGTTTATTTTCAAGGTGAAAAATTAATTCATAACATTTGCATATTAAATTTACCTTCGATCCAAAAAAAACATATCCATGCCTTTATAACGCAAAACGATGCCATGGCTGTGAGCTTTCGCCATGGCTTTGGGGTGAAATTGTGGCGAATAAATTGAATTATGCTAAAAAAACGTGAAGGTGGAAATAAATCAAATTTTTAAATCGCATGTGGGAATGTAATTTCGCAATATCAACGCTAGTTGTAAACGGGGTGCGAAACATATTGCCTCATGCATTAAGAGCTTAATATCCTTCAAAATGTATAATAAATGTCCTGCAATGTATGTTTAAGTACGCCGAGTGCTGGATAAAAAAGTGTTAAGAATTTATTTGAGAAGATTTCCTAAAAAAAATACATGAAAACATAGTATTAATATTAAGGACTTATAAATTCACGTTGCTTATCATCAGATAATCAGAAAGTATTATTAATTTATAGTGCAATTAAGACCCACAATGGTTCTTTGATAGTTGGTTATATTATTTAAATAATTGGCACTTGGGCAAAATTTCTATGGGGCTCAAACGAAAACTATCAAATCAAAGATATTCAAATCTAAATTTCAAACATTGATTTTAAAAAATCCCACAATCTTACGCATATATTCTACCCTGTACGATTCAAACTCGTCTTTCAGTATTTTGTTCAAGGAAATCGTTAGAGACTAAAAGAGACATACTTTTTATGGCGTATCGTTCCACTATTTAACCTTTTGTAAATACCCAGATCGCTATTTATCCAAATAAGTCCCAAAGTTCTTAAATTTTACGACTGCCTATAGGCGGCGGTCAGGTAAAGCGCCAAAAGGTATGCCCTTTGGACATTCGAAAATAACATTATTTTTATATACTTTCGTGTATTTTATAGAAGGCAAAACACTAAAAAAAGTCATTTTATGAAGTTTTTGCAAATGTGATAATTAATTTTATATGAACGATAGGGCGATATTACTTAATGATGATATCATTCAAATAATTACATTTTTGCATGGAAAAATTCCAAAATGTTCCGAACCAAAATTCTAGCCTTGATATATTTTATTCAAATTATTTAACTTATATTGCTTAAATAAATGGGTTTTATCACATTTTATGGTATTTTGATAGGCGCATCATAAGAGAAAGCGATTATTATGGTAGTTAGGAATAACATTGTTAAGGATTTCCAGAAATATAGGATTTAGCAATCGATGCGCTACGTTCGATCACAGCTAAGTAAAGCCCAATTGATTCGAATTAACGATTTTATCGTAGTTTTCTGACGACGTGTTTGTGTGTATCACTTCTTTTTGAGAAATGCCACCGTCACGAAAAATGTCTCGGCGATCCCGCAAGTCTTCCAGTCGGGTGGTGCCGCAAAGACAAGTGCTCTGGCGAGAAACCTTAGTCAGGGCTGAACTGCAGCGGTTGAATGCTATGCTTGAAGCTTGGGAATCAATAGCTCCTAGCCAGCCTGACAATTCACAATCCCAAACAAACGAAAATAATGAATCGGCTGGCTCTGATGCCACTTCATCTGATTCCACCCAGCAGAAACGCTCAGTGGAATAGGCTTGTTTCTCTTGAGAAGTTCGACGATGTCAGAGAAAGACATGAACTTTGTGATATGGACTAAATAATGAAATAAATAAGTTATTAGAATTAAGACTGACTGCATAGCACATTTGTTATGCACTTTTTAACTCCGCCGGCTAAATATTGCTATGCCGCCTGTCCCAAGCCAGGATAAAGGAGGAGGGTTTGTCTTACACCATAAATGGTCAGACAGTAAAAAAGATTTTTATATTAATTACAATGACCTATTCTTAAACATTAATCTGAATTAACTGATGATCAACATTTCATATAAGAGTTTTTTTATTAATAAAATTTAAATAACTGCTGATTCAATTTATTCAAAATAAGTAAGTCTCTGTGAATCTCAAATGTATTATAATATTGCATATCACCTGAAGAATCAGATACAAAAATTGCCAAAATACAGATTCCAAGATTGCATTCAGTCATTTTATAATAAAATTATACCGTCTCAGTTTATTATTATATATATATATATATATCAACGAATATAAATATTGCCAAAAATAAAAACTACGATTTATCATCACCAAATAAATCCAGTCATTTAAACTGCAATATATTATAGTAAAAAGCTTATTATTGATTTTTCAATGAGCCAAACGATAAAATGCTTGTACCATGTTAAACGTCAGAAATATTTACTTCAAAAATTAAAAAAAGGTCTTATTCAATAATAAAAAATAACATTTGTATCAGGACAATACAAAAAAATATTGATTCTCTATCGAAAATTACCATTATCATATTTAGATATACAACACTCCTACTTACAAACATTGCTTCATAAATATAATGCAAGTGAAAGTCTTTGATATGTTAATTACTCGCGATAATGTATTAACAAATTTAATTTGTTTTATGTCCTAAAATCCTTATCTGCACTTATTATTTCATTACTTAAAACGAAATATATATCTGTTGTTTATTGAAAAATATATTTAAAATTCATACCATTATGTTGTTATCATGGAGCAAGATTACCACCAAAGCTTAAACAATTAGTATATCCTTTCAGTTTTTGACAGTCGTAAAAGTAGGTGATATTCAAATGGATATCGTTAAATTTGTGTCTATCAAAGTTTTCTTCTGACACCAGTGAAACTCAAATTCCAGCAAACTGTTAGTCTCCCGCTTTGGCCGATAAATGAAAGACAATTTCATTTCATCTGCAATAAAATATAAAGCTTATTATTGATCATCAAATCAGCCTAACGATAAAATGCGAGTACCATGCTAATTATTAGAACTATTTGCTTCAAAATTTTGAAAAAAAGGTCTTATTCAAAAATAAAAAATATCATACATATCAGGATAAAACAATTCAAATATTGATTCTCAATTTTAAAAAATCATAAAATTATCACCATCATTGATTATTCCGAATTCGGTATATTATTTTATAAATACTTAGTTATTCAACATTTCTGCAAACAAGCATTCCTTTTAATGTATATTGCAAGAGAAAGTCTTCTAAATGTTAATTGCAGGCGATAAGGATTACAGGGAATAATGTATTGACAAATTTAATATATTTTATATCCAAAATTCCTTATCTGCACTTAAATCATATCAATATTTCATTACTCAAACCGAAATTTATATCTGTTATTTATTGAAAAATAGATTTAAAATTCATGTTATTATGTTGTTTTCAAGGATCAAGATTACCACCAATGCATAGTCAATTAGCAAAACGATACTATTATATTATTTTAGTTTTTTATATTCGTAAAAATAGGTAATATATAAATGGTTATTGGTGAATTTGTGAACATCAAAATATTTTTCTGACACCAGTGAAGTTATAAATTCCCATAACATGTTGCTTTGGCCGATGATTTCGGATGCACTTGAAATTTGCTATTTACAGTACATTACAATAATCAGTGATTTACCAATTGTTTAGCATTTTTTTAGTTTCTAATAACGACCCAGTATCATTCAGTTGATTATATTTTTACACGGAGAAATTCCAAAATGTTCCAAAACAATTTTCTTGCTTCAATATTATTTATTCAAATTATTTGACTGGCTTCATCGCTTAAATAAATCCCTTCTTATCTCATTAATATACTTCGACAAGCGCATCGTAAGTGAAAGCGGTTATTATGGTAATTAGGAATAACATTGTTAAGGATTTCCAGGAAGATATGATTTGGCAATCGGCGCGCTACGTTCGATCGCAGCTAAGTAAGGCCCAATTGATTCGAATTAACGATTTTATCGTAGTTTTCTGACGACGTGTTTGTGTGTATCACTTCTTTTTGAGAAATGCCACCGTCACGAAAAATGTCTCGGCGATCCCGCAATTCTTCCACTCGGGTGGTGCCGCAAAGACAAGTGCTCTGGCGTGAAACCTTGGTCAGGGCTGAACTACAACGATTGAATGCTATGCTTGAAGCTATGGAATCAATAGCTCCTAGCCAGCCTGACAATTCAAAATCCCAAACAAACGAAAATAATGAATCGGCTGGCTCTGATGCCACTTCATCTGATTCCATCCAGCAAAAACGCTCAGAGGAATAGACTTGTTCCTCTTGAGAAGATTGACGATGTCTGAGAAAGACAAACTTTGTGAAATAGACTAAATAGTGAAATAAATAAGTTATTAGAGTTAAGTCTGACTGCATAGCACATTCGCTATGCACTTTTTAACTCCGCCGGCAAAGCATTGCTATGCCGCCTGTCCCAAGCCAGGATAAAGGAGGAGGGTTTGTCTTGTACCTTAAATGGTCAGACAATAAAAAAGATTTTTATATAAATTACAAAGAGCTATTTTTAAACATCAATCTGAATTGATGGATGACCAACGTTTCATATAAGAGGTTTGTCAAAAATATTAACATAAAAATACCAAGATATATTCAATATATTTTGGGTAATTGTTGATTGAATTTATTTAAAATTAGTAAGGCTGTGTGAGTCTCAAGTTTATGATTATATTGTATCCGACCTGAAGAATATAAACGATGCCAAAATTAATAAATAAAACCAAAGTCATTTCAACTACAATAAAGTATAAAGATTATTATTGATCTTTCAATGATCCAAACGATAAAATACCAGTACCATGTAAATTGTTAGAATTATTTACTTCAAAAATTTGAGAAAAAGGTCTTATCCAATAATAAAAAATAGCATTAATATCAGGATAATACAATAAAAATATTGATTCTCTATCAATTATCAAAAAACTATCATCATCATTAATTCTTCCAAATTCGATCTAAAATTTTATAAATACTTAGTTATTCAACACTCGCAAGTATTGCTTCTGAAATAAATTGCAAGTGAAAGTCTTCGATATGTCAATTACTGGCGATAAGGATTACAGAGAATAATTTATTGTCAAATTTATAATTGTTTGATAAAATTTAATGTACTTTATATTAAAAATTCCTTATCTAAGCACTTAAATCTTATCAATACTTCATTACCAAAACTGGAATTTATATCTATTGTTGATAAATAGGTTTAAAATTCGAATGATTAGGTCGTTTTCACGGGAAAAGTTTAGCACCAATGGTAAGACTACGAGCAAAATTATTCTATTATATTTGTTTAATTTTAAAAACTAGCAAAGTAGGTGATTTATAAACGGTTATCGCTATAGTTGTGATCATTAATATTTTCTTCTGACACCAGTGAAGCTCCAAACTCCCGCAACGTGTTAGCCTCCCGCTTTGATCGATGATTTCAGGTGTATTCAAAATTTGCTAATGAGTATAAACATCTAAGTACATCACAAAAATCAATGATTTACCTATGGTTTTTCATTTCTTTTTTTTGTTTTTAATGATGACATAATATCATTCGATTAATTAAATTTCAAAATGTTCCGATCCAAAATTCTAGCTTCAATATATTTGACTTTTATTGCTTAAATGCATCGCTTCTTATCTCATATTATGGTGTTTCGACAAGCGCATCATAAGTGAAAGCGATTATTATGGTAATTGGGAATAACATTGCTAAGGATTTCCAGGAAGATATGTTTTGGCAATCGGCGCGCTACGTTCGACCGCAGCTAAGTAAGGCCCAATTGATTCGAATTAACGATTTTATCGTGGTTTTCTGACGACGCGTTTGTGTGTATCACTTCGTTTTGAGAAATGCCACCGTCACGAAAAATGTCTCGGCGATCCCGCAAGTCTTCCACTCGGGTGGTGCCGCAAAGACAAATGCTCTGGCGAGAAACCTTAGTCAGGGCTGAACTGCAGCGGTTGAATGCTATGCTTCAAGCTATGGAATCAATAGCTCCTAGCCAGCCTGACAATTCTCAGCCCCAAACAAACGAAAATAAAGAATCGGCTGACTCTAGTGCCACTTCATCTGATTCCATCCAGCAAAAACGCTCAGAGGAATAGACTTGTTCCTCTTGAGAAGTTTGACGATGTCTGAGAAAGACATGAACTTTGTGATATAGACTAAATGGTGAAATAAATAAGATATTAGAATTAAGTTTGACTGCATAGCACATTTGCTATGCACTTTTTAACTCCGCCGGTTAAGCATTGCTATGCCGTCTGTCCCAAGCCAGGATAAAGGAGGAGGGTTTGTCTTGTACTTTAAATAGTCAGACAGTAAAAAAGACTTTTACATTAATAATAACAATTAATTACTTTTTGCAAACAATCTTGACTTACTAATGTTCAACACTTTAAATATGAGGTTTGTCAAATGTAGTTAGGGTAAAAACACCTCCGTCTTAAAAAAAATTAAGGCATTTGATACAGGTTACAGCATACAATTTCCAATAGAATCTATGAATATCTTACCATACAAATGGACTAAAGATAAACGAAGAAATTACTTGAAAAGAGTTTTTATGCCAACAAAATGTGAACAACGCAATAAAAACTACATATATGTATCCTTTAAAATCTTAAAAATCCTAAAAATATATTTTGCTTATTTCAATCATTAAAATTTTCATTCAACAGAACAGCAATATTCAATAAATTTATAAGTAACATTCTTTTTTATTTTAGATTTAATACAGTTATCCATTGAAATTTCGATAGCTCGGACATAATAGCATGGAAGCCGTATAAGTATAATATAATTCGCCAAAAATGATTAGATACTATTCCTTTTAGAATGTTGCTTTTTGAATCAAATTCTGTAATAGCTCCTCTCAGATTGAGCCTTCGAGGATAGGCATTACGCAGCACTCTTCAAGTGAACTCGTTAAATTTTTATTATGGCCAGAACGACCCCAAAGTCCCGGGCGCCCGGGGTCATTATCATTTTTGACGCTTACGGTACTAAAGGGACCTAGAACACAGTTCGGCATCGCGGTGGCATTGTTTGCGCCACTGGTGGTATCTTTTTTTCTTCCTCTGAGGGCACACCCGGGAAACAAGTGTTCAAAAATAATAACCGGCGGTAGCGCCCTGGGTGCCATAATTCACCGCGGAACACTTTAGGGGTCGCATACGACCTCGCATTTTTTCGTGGGACAAAGCACGCATGAAATCGAATACAGCACTAGTTCGGGAATATTTTAAGAGCTCCGGAGCAGCCTGAAAGGTAGTATGGGAGTAGGGAATATTAACAGCCACTCTGGGTAGTTTCGAATAGGACTTCGGCATCCGGGGGCTTCAAAATTGTATTACAATTGGAGAGTATGAAATACCTTGCTGCCGAAATCTTTCGAGAGCTATTCAAAATATTTCAATGAAACCTGCGTAATGCCCACCAAATTATACGCTAAACAAGAATGGGATCCTCTTAGCATACCAATAAGATAATATTAAATGTATAATATTTATTTTTGTATGAAAAATGCGTGAAGATCCTCGTAAATTGGAAAAAATGTATATAGTCGAGTAAAAGACGCCTGAAATGAAATAGTACAATTTTAAAGTTTGACTTTCATTTTTGAAAAAAATATTGATTTTAAAATATATTTTTCTAACACAAAACTCCATAAGTTCGTAGGATATTATCACTTTAACACTTTTTCTTCTTCAATTGAAGTTATTTATTTATTCCAAATAAAATCCTACGAACTTATTGAGTGATGTATTAAAACTCATCATACCATATATACAAAGGCTTTGCTTGTTTTGGAAATAAATAGATAACATTTGGTATAGTTTTGCAATGGATACAAATTTTAGATTCAGTATCCTAAAGGCATCAAATAACCTTTAATTAATTAATACAGATAATCTAAATTATTAAAAATCATTAAATAATTAGATAATTAAAGACATTTCACTTCATATTTGTTGCCGAAAAAATACAGTTTTCTGACATGATGTAGTGATACTGACAAAAAACACATAGACCCTGGTTAACCGATAATATCCACGACAATTGTCAATATATATTATAAAAAAGTACTTTTGTGTATTGAATTGAATTTAAAATGAAGCTTTTAATATTAAAATAATGAAAATGCAACATGACAACACAGTTGAGTAATCAGATAATGAAGTTGAACTAAAATATTCAAGAATAAACTTTATTCTATACATAGTGAAACTAAGCCATGAATTGATTCGGTGACGATAAGTGTGTTTTGGAAGCTAGATGCGAAGTTTTGCCTCAACAAGTCCACTCAATAGACATGGCTTCGACGCACTATAGTCAATAATAAGATTGAAGAAAATGTTCGAAAATACATTGGCGATTTCACATAGAAAATGCTCCAAATCCTTTTAAACTAATGAAATCAAAATATTGTTTAAAATAGTTAAAACCATAGAATCATATTGCCAATATTTAAATTTAAAAGTTTTGATCAAAGTGGGATTGCATTCATTTTTATCCTTTCTTATATTCTATATATGAGAGTATTACAAATAAGTCTATCATTAGTATTAATTAATTAATTAGGAAGACCAAACTGAGGATCAACCATGCCATAAAAAGGATATCCGTTTGATCTCTATTGAGTTCCTAATGCAAAATACAAAAAGCCAAGTTGCAATTCCACGTGTGTGTAAAATTTACAAACAGGACAACTTATATTGATCTAAAATTGTGACTGAGTTTCCAAAGAAGATAATTATCAGCTTTTGATTGACTTGGACACAGTCTTGATTTAAATCCTATAGAAAGTCTTCAAGGATATATACAACTATTTAAATATTTTTAGCTTGCACTTGTTATCAAAAATTGGCATTTTAAATTCTTCACACGCATTAAAATATCGAAAATTGGTATCACCTTCTAACTCAGTATCAATCGTATGCAAATGGAATAAAATGTGCCAGTTGAACATCTCTATAGTCGCAAATTTTCAAAGTCTCAAATTTACAAGACATCATAATCACCCACTCTCGTTAGGTGTGTATTAAGCCTTCTCATTTAATAAACTCAAAGCTCACACCAATCGAATACAATATCCACGTAATTACCTCATAGGATCACATCACGATCGATTGAACCTCAGGACTGACAATTATCCTTTTGTAGCACACTACGTACTCCAATGTAGAGAAACTCTATCACGACTAATTTTCTACTGCAAGCATTTCAATATGTACATAATAAATTGCGTTGAATGGCACAATTGGCCAGACATGAAAAAATTGCTGGGATGGATTATTTGCGTTTGTAGATAAACTTTTTTTGTCTTACTTCTATACGAAATGGAAAAAATAAATATATACACTTTGAGGATAATACGAAGTAATATAATAAAGAATGTGCATGATCTGTTCAGCGCCTACATGAATTAACGTCTACATCAGGAAATTATGCATTTACCAAATCAGCGATGGAGATGAGGCAATCCTCCTTACTTCATAATTTCCTGTCAACACGAAATTGCATGTAATCTTGAGAGCTCATCTGTATATATTTTTGGCAGCAAGTAAGCATCTGTAAAAATTCGTAAAATACGGTGGATTCAAAATGCACGATCCGCCAGATCAAGTGTTATCAATTTAAACTGGCATAAAAACTCTTCGATCAAATATTTTCAGAATTGAATCTCAAGCTTAGATGAAAAATAAAACGAATCACATTTATACATACAAGTATATTTGTCTCACTATTTAACCTTTTTTAAATATTCAGATATTTATACAAATAAGTCATAGATTGCGCGGTCAGCTAAAGCGCAAAAATGTATACTCTTTTGACATTCGAAAGTAACATTATCTTTATACACTTTCGAGTATATTTTATAGAAGGCAAAATACTAAAAAATGTCATACAATGAAGTCTTTGCAATGTGCTAATTAATTGAATATGCACGATAGACTGACATTATCTAACGATGACTTATTGTCACTAAATTAATTAAATTTTTGCACGGAAGAATTCTACAATGTTCCGAACCAATATTCTTGCTTCAGTATTATTTATTCGTATTATTTGACTGGCTTCATAGCTTAAATAAATCGTTTATTATCTCATTTATGTATTTCGACAAGCGCACTATAAGTGAAAGCGATTATTATGGTAATTAGGAATAACATTGTTAGGGATATCCAGGTAGATATGA
Source organism: Stenopsyche tienmushanensis (assembly GCA_008973525.1). Lineage (NCBI taxonomy): Eukaryota > Metazoa > Arthropoda > Insecta > Trichoptera > Stenopsychidae > Stenopsyche > Stenopsyche tienmushanensis. The sequence goes on along the minus strand of WACJ01000294.1, from coordinate 348,912 downwards.
TTTGGCAATCGGCGCGCTACGTTCGACCACAGCTAAGTAAGGCCCAATTGATTCGAATTAACGATTTTATCGTAGTTTTCTGACGACGCGTTTGTGTGTATCACTTCTTTTTGAGAAATGCCACCGTCGCGAAGAATGTCTCGGCGATCTCGCAAGTCTTCGACTCAGGGGGTGCCACAAAGACAAGTGCTCTGGCGTGAAACCTTGGTCAGGGCTGAACTACAACGATTGAATGCTATGCTTCAAGCTATGGAATCAATAGCTCCTAGCCAGCCTGACAATTCTCAGCCCCAAACAAACGAAAATAAAGAATCGGCTGACTCTAGTGCCACTTCATCTGATTCCACCCAGCAGAAACGCTCTGAGAAATAGGCTTGTTTCTCTTGAGAAGTTCGACGATGTCAGAGAAAGACATGAACTTTGTGATATAGACTAAATAGTGAAATAAATAAGTTGTTAGAATTAAGACTGACTGCATAGCATGTCTGCTATGCACTTTTTAACTCCGCCGGCTAAATATTGCTATGCCGCCTGTCCCAAGCCAGGATAAAGGAGGAGGGTTTGTCTTACACCATAAATGGTCAGACAGTAAAAAAGATTTTTATATTAATTACAATGACCTATTCTTAAACATTAATCTGAATTAACTGATGATCAACATTTCATATAAGAGTTTTTTATTAATAAAATTTAAATAATTGCTGATTCAATTTATTCAAAATAAGTAAGTCTCTGTGAATCTCAAATGTATTATAATATTGCATATCACCTGAAGAATCAGATACAAAAATTGCCAAAATACAGATTCCAAGATTGCATTCAGTCATTTTATAATAAAATTATACCGTCTCAGTTTATTATTATATATATATATATATATCAACGAATATAAATATTGCCAAAAATAAAAACTACGATTTATCATCACAAAATAAATCCAGTCATTTAAACTGCAATATATTATAGTAAAAAGCTTATTATTGATTTTTCAATGAGCCAAACGATAAAATGCTTGTACCATGTTAAACGTCAGAAATATTTACTTCAAAAATTAAAAAAAGGTCTTATTCAATAATAAAAAATAACATTTGTATCAGGACAATACAAAAAAATATTGATTCTCTATCGAAAATTACCATTATCATATTTAGATATACAACACTCCTACTTACAAACATTGCTTCATAAATATAATGCAAGTGAAAATCTTTGATATGTTAATTACTCGCCATAATGTATTGACAAATTTAATTTGTTTTATATCCTAAAATCCTTATCTGCACTTATTATTTCACTACTTAAAACGAAATATATATCTGTTGTTTATTGAAAAATATATTTAAAATCCATATCATTATGTTGTTATCATGGAGCAAGATTACCACCAAAGGTTAGTCAATTAGCATATCCTTTCAGTTTTTGACAGTCGTGAAAGTAGGTAAATTCAAATGAATATCGTTAAATTTGTGTCCATCAAATTTTTCTTCTGACACCAGTGAAACTCAAATTCCAGCAAACTGTTAGTCTCCCGCTTTGGCCGATAAATGATGACAAATTCATTTCAACTGTAATAAAATATAAAGCTTATTATTGATCATTAGCCAAACGATAAAATGCGAGTACCGTGCTAATTATTAGAACTATTTGCTTCAAAATTTTGAGAAAAACGTCTTATTCAATAATAAAAAAATATCATACAATTCAAATATTGATTCTCAATTTTAAAAAATCATAAAATTATCATCATCATTGATTATTCCGAATTCGGTATATTATTTTATAAATACTTAGTTATTCAACATTTCTGCAAACAAGCATTCCTTCTAATGTATGTTGCAAGAGAAAGTCTTCTAAATGTTAATTGCAGGCGATAAGGATTACAGGGAATAATGTATTGACAAATTTAATATATTTTATATCCAAAATTCCTTATCTGCACTTAAATCATATCAATATTTCATTACTCAAACCGAAATTTATATCTGTTGTTTATTGAAAAATAGATTTAAAATTCATGTTATTATGTTGTTTTCAAGGATCAAGATTACCACCAATGCATAGTCAATTAGCAAAACGATACTATTATATTATTTTAGTTTTTTATATTCGTAAAAGTAGGTAATATGTAATTGGTTATTGAGGAATTTGTGAACATCAAAATATTTTTCTGACACCAGTGAAGTTATAAATTCCCATAACATGTTGCTTTGGCCGATGATTTCGGATGTACTTGAAATTTACTATTTACAATACATTACAATAATCAGTGATTTTCCAATTGTTTAGCATTTTTCTAGTTTCTAATAACGACACAGTATCATTCGGTTAATTATATTTTTGCACGGAAGAATTCCAAAATATTCAGAACCAATATTCTTGCTAAAATATTATTTATTCAAATTATTTGACTGGCTTCATCGCTTAAATAAATCACTTCTTATCTCATTTATGTATTTCGACAAGCGCACTATAAGTGAAAGCGATTATTATGGTAATTAGGAATAATATTGTTAAGGATTTCCAGGAAGATATGATTTGGCAATCGGCGCGCTACGTTCGATCGCAGCTAAGCAAGGCCCAATTGATTCGAATTAACAATTTTATCGTAGTTTTCTGACGACGTGTTTGTGTGTATCACTTCTTTTGGAGAAATGCCACCGTCGCGAAGAATGTCTCGGCGATCCCGCAAGTCTTCCACTCGGGTGGTGCCGCAAAGACAAGTGCTTTGGCGAGAAACCTTAGTCAGGGCTGAACTACAACGATTGAATGCTATGCTTCAAGCTATGGAATCAATAGCTCCTAGCCAGCCTGACAATTCTCAGCCCCAAACAAACGAAAATAAAGAATCTGCTGCCTCTTGTGCCACTTCATCTGATTCCACCCAGCAGAAACGCTCAGAGGAATAGACTTGTTCCTCTTAAGAAGTTTGACGATGTCTGAGAAAGACATGAACTTTGTGATATAGACTAAATAGTGAAATAAATAAGATATCAGAATTAAGATTGACTGCATAGCACATTTGCTATGCACTTTTTAACTCCGCCGGTTAAGCATTGCTATGCCGCCTGTCCCAAGCCAGGATAAAGGAGGAGGGTTTGTCTTACACCATAAATGGTAAGACAGTAAAAAAGTTTTTTACATTAAATACAATGAGCTATTTTTAAATATCAATCTGAATCAACTGATGACCAACATTTCATATAAGAGGTTTGTCGAAACATTGAACTTAAAATTGCCAAGATATATTCAATATTTTTGAGCATTTGCTGATTGAATTTATTTAAAATTTTTAAGGGTGTGTGAATCTAAAATGTATGATAATATAGCATCTTACCTGAAGAATCAAATGTATAAATTGTCAAAATACAGATTCCAAGAATGCTTTGAGTCTTTTTATTAAGAAATTATACCGTCTGAGTTTATTATTATATAAATATATAACAATATAAATATTGCCAAAAAATAAAAATTACAGTTTATCATCACCAAATAAATCCAGTCATTTAAACTGCAATATAGTAAAAAGCTTATTATTGATTTTTCAATGAGCCAAACGATAAGATCCTTGTACCATGTTAAACGTTAGAAATATTTACTTCAAAATTTTGAGAAAAAGATCTTATTCGATAATAAAAAATAACATTTGTGTCAGGATAATACAAAAAAATATTGATTCTATATCGAAAATTACCATTATCATATTTAGATATTCAACACTCCTACTTACAAACATTGCTTCTTAAATATATTGCAAGGGAAAGTTTTCGATATGTTAATTACTGGCGATAAGGATTACATGGAATAATATATTGACAAATTTAATGAATTTTATATCCAAAATTCCTTATCTGCACTTAAATCATATCAGTATTTCATTACTCAAACCGAAATATATATCGGTTGTTTATTGAAAAATAAATTTTAAATTCATGTTATGTTGTTGTCAAGGAGCAAGATTACCACCAATGCATAGTCAATTAGCAAAACGGTACTAATATATTATTTTAGTTTTTGATAGTCGTAAAAATAGGTAATATATAAATGGTTATTGGTGAATTTGTGAACATCAAAATATTTTTCTGACACCAGTGAAGTTTTAAATTCCCATAACATGTTGCTTTGGCCGATGATTTCGGATGCACTTGAAATTTGCTATTTACAGTACATTACAATAATCAGTGATTTACTAATTGTTTAGCATTTTTTTAGTTTCTAATAACGACCCAGTATCATTCAGTTGATTATATTTTTACACGGAGGAATTACAAAATGTTCCAAAACAATTTTCTTGCTTCAATATTATTTATTCAAAATATTTGACTGGCTTCATCGCTTAAATAAATCCCTTCTTATCTCATTAATATACTTCGACAAGCGCATCATAAGTGAAAGCGGTTATTATGGTAATTAGGAATAACATTGTTAAGGATTTCCAGAAAGATATGATTTGGCAATCGGCGCGCTACGTTCGATCGCAGCTAAGCAAGGCCCAATTGATTCGAATTAACGATTTTATCGTAGTTTTCTGACGACGTGTTTGTGTGTATCACTTCTTTTGGGGAAATGCCAGCGTCACGAAGAATGTCTCGGCGATCCCGCAAGTCTTCGACTCAGGGGGTGCCGCAAAGGCAAGTGCTTTGGCGAGAAACTTTGGTCAGAGCTGAACTACAAAGATTGACCGGCATACTTCAAGCTATGGAATCGAAAACTCCTCCTCAGTCTGAGAATCCTCAACCCCAGACAAACGAGAATGTAGAATCGGCTGGATCTGATGCCACTTCGTCCGATTCCACCCAGCAAAAACGCTCAGAGGAATAGGCTTGTTCCTCTTGAGAAGATTGACGATGTCTGAGAAAGACATGAACATTGTGAAGTAGACAAATTAGTGAAATAAATAAGTTATTAGAGTTAAGTCTGACTGCATAGCACATTCGCTATGCACTTTTTAACTCCGCCGGCAAAGCATTGCTATGCCGCCTGTCCCAAGCCAGGATAAAGGAGGAGGGTTTGTCTTGTACCATATATGGTCAGACAATAAAAAAGATTTTTATATAAATTACAATAAGCTATTTTTAAATATCAATCTCAATTAACTAATATCCAAAATTTAATTTAGGAGGTTTTTTGAAACATAAAATTGCCACAGGTTGAAAATCATTTCTATATTTATATATAACTATGCAATAAGTTTTTATAAGAATTATATTATTCCATATAATTTATAATATAAAATGGATACGTAGAATTTAATAATGGCTGTGATAATAAATTTCTAAGTACGTTTCGAACCATTTTTACACACAATTAATTATTCATCTAATGAAGAAGTTCGGGATGGAATTCTGTATAAAAGCAATTGTTCAAATTATATCCACATGTGGAGCGTTCGGGATGCCGCGCTGAAAGGGTTTAATGAAGACCCGTCAATTTTAATACCTTGTTTAGTTTGAAAATACTTAATATCATCGCGCCATATTTAATATGAAAATACGAACATGAAAATGTCATTTGATAATTGTTTTCAGTGGACGCTGAGCACATTATGGGTATTAAGTGGGATAGCTTGTAAAACACGTATATCCAGTGGGGAATACAAAAGCGATAAATAATGTTATGTTAGTAATATTTCTGCAAAAAAAAATGCTATAAATTTATATTTCTGAAAAATATTCCATACGGAATGTTGTCTGTTAATTGAAAAATTCCTTGCTGGAATCGATCTCTATCTGAACATTGTTTGTGCGTTATACGTTCGATGTGCACATCAAAGAAGATGAAATATGTATGTATTCATGCTTTCGTTGAAAGGAGATTTTATCAAGCTTTTATTTTAGACGTTTAATAGGCAAATATCATGAATAAAGATGGATTTCACAAAGCGTTCCCTACAATTCTCAGAATCATATAATATTCAATCCAATAACATGAACGGTCACGTAGAGAAGCTAAATGGGACTCCCTATAGCTATATGAGAGTCGATGGAAAGTAATGTGATTTGCTAACAATGCAATCGAAGACGAAAACCAATTTCGAACAAAATCAAAAGCGAAAAAGAAATGTTAAAGCATAAAATGCGCTTTAAGGCTTCTTCAGTTGATTTTTCGAATTGGCGTCAATCATACTTTCAACCCATTCGAGAATTGAAAGTCTAATGCACCCCTTGAAGTAATTCAACGGTGAAATATCATTCTATATTAGATTTACCAGAGCAGCCTTATTTCCAAACTGTTTGCTTGGGAACCACTTTCTACGCTGAAATGGTATTTTTTTACTTTGCGTATTTGTTAAGAGTATTTTTGATTTAAATATATTAGAAATTGGCTTCGTATTATTCTTGCTATTTAACTTTATATGAGTGTTATTGCGTATATACGTTTTCAAAATGTGGTTGCTAACCACATATTCAGCAAGCTTAAACACAAGATAATGGAATCTGACTGATAAATCAATGCAAACAAACAACAGACAAAATGCAAAATTACCGCGTGAGCCCCCATTTTCGCATAACACCATCAATGTGGCTGATAAAATTTCTTTCTGCTGAGACACGGGCAAAAACTCGCAAAATTCCCGGATTCCCGACGAATGATTTATTTCTGTCACTGCAGATGTCCAGGATCCCGAGATTGGATTCCCTAGTTACATCCAATGAAGAAATGCTTAGATTTCCTGACTCCATCATAATAAATTCTATAAGATGTACCCATAAAGATTTTCGTTTTTTAAATGAAAGATTTACTCTCTGATATTATTCCCTCAGCATCGCTTTGAGTAATAGTTTTGAACCCAATAACGAAATGTAGCATGATGAATTTGAATGAAACTAGATATACCTCTTCCTAGGGATGGCAATTTTTCTCGTTGACAATTAGGGACGATGCGCCTTGTAATTGGATACTAAGTTCATTCATAGTCACATTAAATAGACATCATCCACTTTGTAATAAACTTAATGTATAATCCCCGACTTGGTTCTCGTAAGGGCTAATTTCTAGGCGTACATTGGTCGTTAACTCAAGTCGTCATCTCAGTCGTATCATCATTAGTGTCATTTTTCTTTACTGTCATTATAAACAGTGAGTGAAAAATAGTGGCCTCGAGCCTGTGATTAAACATAATCTGCAATATTTTTATGGTTTTGTTATTAACGTCGCTAGAAGAAGCGCGTGGAATCCCACTTAATAAGTTTGTTCAACACTTATGATAAATCTCATTTAACATATTTGTCACAGCTGAGATTGCTCAATATATACATCCAAAGATTCTCAATATTTCATTTACTTAAATATGATTGAATTTGTTCCAATATTTTAAGCAAATTGTGTTGTGTGGGAACAATTGCAAATCCTCCCTGACCAAACTTGACACTACTGGATTTCTTTGTTTAGGGACATGTAAAAGACCCCAAACAAAGAAACTCAGAAAAGGCAAAAATTCCATTGGTGTCAGATCTGGAGACCGTGTAATAAATAATAGTTTATTTAAATTAAAAATACATTGCAAAATACAAAAACAGTTATATCGTGTATTACTACAACAGATACTTAGGACATAGGCCTATGTGTGAAACGTTGCAAAATACCTCCCTAACCCCCGAAATAATTTTGTCTTGTCTTGATTTACGCGGTTATACATGGGGTAATTTTGTGGATGTTAATATAAATGTTAATTTAAGTGCCACTTTTGTTTCGATTACATGCTTCGTAAAGTATAAAAATACATTCAAAAATATCGAGCATTAGCATCGCCTAACCTTTATAACAACAAAGATGAAGTAGATGCCATGAAAGACGGCTAAAATCGGTTTAAAGTTTCAAGGGACTTTCATTATGACACCTATGTCAATGTTGACAATGAGGTAGATGAAAGACATCCTGAACTTACTCTTGTGTGTACGAATACGCATATTGCTTTCAAGATACTTCCTTTGGGGTAGGAAAATAATTTATTCCTAAATTTGATATAAATACATCAAAAAGCCTTCCAGTTTATATTAAGATATATAAGATATATTGTACATCAGGCTTTATTTTAATGTAAGTTAAATCTAAAGGAATTTTTTGGAAAAATCTGAAGATTTATGTGCTATGTCATCGGCAGAAAGCTACACTATATAAGGCAGCGTCAACGGTATAAACTTTTCATGCTCATGACAGTCTTTCCAATGTTTTTCTTATTGTAATTCCAAATCAGCTAAAAGTCCGAGCATCAGCTGAGGCCGCTTTGAGTTTTTTGGGCATATTAAAATTCATAAAACGGTTGTATGACAAGAAGACGGTTCGAGGATGAAGATTGGTTAACCCAAATCCCCAAACCACAAAGTCCTTTTTGAAACGGATCAGCTCAATTTTGGCTTTCGAGGACACTCTCGAAGTGTGGATCGCCTTATAAAATATTTGACCTTTTAGCTTACGGGCACTTCGAAAAATTTTTATAGCATATTAAGTCTTTGCACAATGGTCCATGTTTTTAATGCGATTTAAATGGATATCATTTTATAAATTCAAATATACATTAAGAACACTGTAAAGCCCCATTTAAATACGATAACCCAATATAGCAGCCTCAAATTATCATACGTTCAGATCAATACATTCCATACGAATCCGAAATGAAAATAATGAAAAAAAAAAATCTTAAAATCAAAACGATCTTCAAGATTCGGATGAAATCTTATTAAGCGGAATCGCCCAAGAAATTAAATTATTTTTTTTAACATCAATTTTATTGGTCATCAAAAAGAGTTGAAACTCTGCAGAAAAGCACATTAAGGTAACAAAAGTACGTAAGCTCCCTGTTACTGTTAGCAAGAACCCATTTTATTACCTCGCAGGGATACTTCCTTATGAAACGTATATTAAAAAAGTCGCTCAAAAAGATGGCACTATTAACGTTTATCTGCTGCAATACTCTCTTAAAGGACTTTTAAGAAACCGAAAGAAGTGGAATTAGTCTTTAATTGACAGCAGCAAAATATTGCATATTCAGGCATAAAAACTTATAATAAAATAACCATATTTTTACCAAATTTATAAGTAGAAGATTGATTTTTCCTAAACATTAAACCCTAAATTTTGATATGGAAATAAATTTGGAGTAATTATGGATGCAATAGCATGATGATTACCAAATACAGTCAAATCTAATTCTTTCAAACAATATGCTAACTGATCACATACCTTATTTCAATGTTCGCATTGGTCGTTAATTATACAGAAACTTTTGATACGTTGAACAACTTTGAAGCAAATACTTGTTGATCAAAATACTACTAAGAATTAAGGGACGTTTCTACCTTGTTATATGTACCTAAAAGTGATATTTTAACATTTTTTTGAATGCAAAAAATATTAAATATAAAAAGTTGATATATAAGTTTGACAAAGTATGGTAGTGGGAGTGGGAAGAAACTATGTATCTCGACTGTTGTCGGTCGATGACATTCTTCACCGCGGAAGTTCTAAATCTTAAAAAAATAATTTGCAGTAAAAAAATTAAAAATATTTTTACTTTGTATAATATTATGTATAGTTTGACTTGCCGATACAGGTGTGCCGCGGTCAAATAAGACAATATTGTAATTAAAATATTTTTCAATAGTTCTCCAGAGCTTGTCACCTATTTATGTCGCCAGACACCTAAAACCAGATATGTATTAATATTTCTATTCCGGTATTCATCTGTCATCGTGCTGACAGGATCAATAGAATTCAGATTGGATCACTTTGGAAAACCGTCAAATCACACAATAACAAAGCCACGGGAATTCCTATTTTGGTTAGAAACTGTAAGATAGCCGAAACCGATTTATAAAAGACAAACATGCTTACAGAAACCTTGTGCCTAAATCACAAGATTTTCGAAAATATGAGCGACAGCAAAACAAAGAAAGCTGTTAAAAAAGTCAATTAGGGATTTCCGTGAAAGCTCAAATAATGACATGCACAAAATTAAATTGGTAACTCCTTTAGAAATAACAAAAATAATTAGAAAACCAAAAAAAACAAAAAGTTCCTGGATTTGACACAATCAATAATAAAAAAATCTGCCATTCATATAACTAAAATATTTTATGCGTGCCTAAATATGATGTATTTCCCAGCCATTTTCTTTGCCAAAACCAGTAATTCCTTTGCTAAAAATAGGCAAGGATAGCAACAATCCCACAAATTATCAATCGATCAGCCTACTTTAGTCGTGTTACCGTGCTACGTCACATTCACTCGTCTTGCGGCAGTAGTTACCATTCATTACTATTAGTTGTGTTAATTAATTTTGTTTGGTTATGTGTTCTTCGTGTGATTAATATTTAATTTTAATTTTAGTGTCAGAAGCTCTACGAACGAAGGTAACTGGGACTGGTCGACAGAAGCATGACAAAGATAACTGGGTCCCGGTATTCAGCTGGGGGCTCTCGCCTACGTTACAATGGATACAATTTTAGGAATACGAAAATTCTGAATCCCGTATCTATTTTATTTCATATCGATATTCCCATTATTCGTCAAGGTGTATTAAATACATCACCGGTAGGGAAAGGTCACCGTTAGGCTATTTATTTAATCGCATATGCGTGCCGACTCCGGGCTCGAAAAAAAACAAATCGACCCTTTGCGACATACACATACAAAGCAAAGCTGCGGCACGATTCGTACCGCTATGAAGAATCTACTGTCCCCGAGAGGATATCCCCCCCTGGGATTGTTCGCTAGCCGATTATATTAAAATGGGCTGAAAAAATAAAAAGACGGGCGACGAATGGAAAGACTCTCTTCGCTAAATAACTATTGATTTCACACGAGATGGAGAGAGAGAGAGATCTGGCTGGAGGAGGAACAACCTCCTGCAGCCAAGGCTAACCGACGACTCTCCCGACTCCCGCTTCCTGCGCGTCACTACCTAACCGGCAACAGTGCACGCGCAAAAAGCGATCGGTCGGTAAGCAGGTGCAATGTCTCCACGGGGCCACAAGAGATGACGCTGTTAAAATAACACACTTAAATATATAAAAGTACACTCTTCCTCCCTTACTTCGACCATCCTCGGTCGAACGTATACTTTATATAAAACAAATTTCCAAAAAATAGTAAAGGTTTCACAGTTGTCCCTCTCTCTCAAAATAAATCCAAATAGTTTTTAATACAATAACATAATAATATGCAATAACATAATGTATACCAGATGTCCAAGTATTATAGTATAATAATAACGACTGAGTCATGTACTGCGTGGAAATAAATATAATTTTCTTCGATTGATACTGGAGGGCAAGGTAGAGGGAAGACAAGGAGTCGGTAGAAAGCAAATGAGCTGGCTGCGCAACATTAGAGAGTGGACCGGAATAAGAAGAGTGGAGGAACTACTCCGAGCAGCGCAGGACAGAGAGGTCTTCGCCAGAGTGATCGCCAACGTCGGGGGGACCTGACACGGCACAGAAAGAAGAAGAAGAATAACAACATTTTTTACCTCATTTACATAATTCAACCATAAAAGTACAATTCAGTTTATATATTTATTTCAAAATAAGTACCGTTAGGCAAACGCCATTGCCGCTGTCGTCGCGTGTCGCTATATTTTAATTACAAGTTAAATCAACAATATTAATAATAAATACAAAAAAAACTCATACAGATGCCCCTACGTGCACGAAATTTTCTGGACAATCTTTCCCTAGATTTCCGTACTTGCGCGAAACTATAAGTTCCGGCTACCAACCCTACATCACTGACTTTCATGGAATTCTCACACGTTGAGAACCCAGCCTGCGCCTCTCCGAGGATAGTGAAGCACACCAGCGCCTGGTGCTCACACAAAGCATCGTGTCCATAATAATAACATCTAATACACAACAATTTCGTGCACTACGGTTCTCCGATGATCTTAATTTTCACGTACAAACAGGACAAATTAAAAAATTACGACTTCCACAAAATAATAACGACATGATATACTACGTGGAAGTGACTACTCAAAAAATACAAAACGAAAGCGGCGACAAAAGCATAAATTTTAGATTAAATTATTTATGTTTCTTTTTTTTTGAAAAAAGGACTTTTTCGGGTTATGTCATTTACTTGATTGCTCTTTTTTTTCAACTTTATTTTATTTTTCAAATTTATTTCTTACTGTTAAACTTTTTTTTGTTTACGTCCAAAATCACTTATATCCGACGCCAGCGCTCCCGCGCAGCAGTTTACTGTGACGCGTCATCGACCAGGAATTGGCGCCTTCTATGGCAGCTCAACTTCTCCACGTGGTCGACGGTGCGCATGGCCATGGGTGTGCAACCTAACCTAGCCTAACCTCAACGCCTCACGTTGCCGGCGCGCGTCGTTTTCGTCGCGTTCCATTCAAAACCCTCCTAAACGTTACAACAGTGTAACGTTTAGGGCGAAGGCGCTCTCAGGGCAGAGTCCCCGGGCAGCTCCCCGCCTCCACGTGCTCGTCGGGATGGCCGCACTTACACTGGTGTCAGAATCGACAGGTTGTAAACGCTGAGGGTTTTGAATGGAAGGCGAAGAAAAAGACGCGCGCCGGCAACGTAAGGCGTTGAGGTTAGGATGGCGGAGAATCCATCGGCATTCAGCCTCGAAGCGACGATGTAGATGGTGCGTCGGCATCATCGAGCTCAACGCACGCGACACACAGTATACGAAAATATTTGGAGGGTCGAAGATCTGCCGGCCTCCAACCGAGAAGGCCATACGCACCGTCGACCACGTGGAGAAGTTGAGCTGCCATAGGAGGCGCAAATTCCTGGGCGATGATGCGTCACAAAAAACTGCTGCGCGGGAGCGCTGGCGTCGAATACAAGTGATTTTGGACGCAAACAAAAAAGTGTAACAATAAGAAATAAATTTGAAAAATAAAATAAAGTTGAAAAAAAAGAGCAATCAAGTAAATGACATAACCCGAAAAAGTCCTTATTTCAAAAAAAAGAAACATAAATAATTTAATCTAAAATTTATGCTTTGGTCGCCGCTTTCATTAAGTATTTTTTGAGTAGTCACTTCCACGTAGTATATCATGTCGTTATTATTTTGTGGAAGTCGTAATTTTTAAATTTGTCCTATTTTGTACATGGAAATTAAGATCATCGGAGAACCGTGGTGCACGAAATTGTTGTGTATTAGATGTTACTATTATGGACACGATGTTTTGTCTGAGCACCAGGCGCTGGTGTGCCGGTGATGCCACCAGGCTGGTAGTATGTCGTGAGATACTTAGTGTGAGCCGCGATGCTCTTGGTGAGCATCAAACGCTGGCGAACTGGAAATGTCGCCAGGATGGTAGTAGATCGCGTGCAGAGCGGATTGGACCACGATGGTGGGGCTGATTGCTACCGTCACTATCCTCGGAGAGGCGCAGGCTGAGTTCTCAAAGTGAGAGAATTCCATGAAAGTCGGTGATGTAGGTTCGGTGGCCGGAACTTATAATTTCGCGCAGGTACGGAAATTTAGGGCATCCGTATAAGTGTTTTTGTATTTATTGTTAATATTGTTGATTGAAAGTGTAATTAAAATATAGCGACACGTGACGGCATCGACAATGGCATTTGTCTAACGGTACTTATTTTGAAATAAATATATGAGCTTAATTGTATATTTATGGTTAAATTATGTAAATGAAGTAAACAATGTTGTTATTATTATACTATAATACTTGGACATCTGGTATACATTATGTTATTGCTTATTATTATGTTATTGTATTACAAACTATTTGGATTTTTTTTTGAGAGAGAGGGACAACTGTGAAACATTTACTATTTTTTGGAAATTTGTTTTATATAAAGTATACGTTCGACCGAGGATGGTCGAAGTCAAGGGAGGAAGAATGTACTTTTATATATTTAAGTGTGATATTTTAACAGCGTCATCTCTTGTGGCCCTGTGGAGACATTGCACCTGCTTACCGACCGATCGCTTCTTGCGCGTGCACTGTTGCCGGTTAGGTAGTGACGCGCAGGAAGCGGAAGTCGGGAGAGTCGTCGGTTAGCTTTGGCCGCGGGAGGTTCCTCCTCCAGCAGAAACATCACAGCCCGATAGAAGAACAGACCCGTGCGTCAGCGCGGCCATCCCGACGAGCACGTGGGGGCGGGGAGCCGCCCGGGGGCTCTGCTCCCGAGAGCACCCCCGCCTCAAACATTACACTGGTTAAGAAGACGTACCTGGCCATTTGACTTTTTCATGATTCACTAAAACCTTACCAATTACTATAAGCTATGATTTAGCAAATCGATCCACAGCTTCACCTGTGGTTCGACAAATTAATGTCCTGCAGCGACTTCCAATCCTGTTGTTCTTGCTAATGATGGTGATCCAGGTTCAGGTGGTTTATTACGTTTTTACAGAGCTATGAAAAAAAATTGGAAAATAATAAATATATGACCTACATTGATATCGTGAATAATTGTCACCTTCAACATGAGCAAGTTGGGCCCGGATGGACAAAAGTCGCCCTGATGTCGCTAAATTCTACATCGCAAAATGGACATGAATTTGATCTACCAATCTGCAATCGTATCAATGCTGCACAAGATCTGAGTAGTCGATGATGATGCATCAACGTGAAATAAAACCATCACAAGATTGCAGCGAATCTTGTGTATTATTAGCGAATAAAATGGGTTGACTACGAAAAAAATTCTGCAATATTTTAACGACCCTAAATCTTCTATTTCTAAATTGACATTAGGTACCTTCAATCCACTATGAATCGTTACCCTGATACGTGTTCTAGAATATTCAATGTTAATATTCATTATCAAAGTATTTATAAAATGCCCGATCGACCTGAGTTTGAATCACCTGAACATCGCATAGAAAAGTATTTCAACACACTTAAAATTTATAAAGACTCGCCTGATTTTGTTGCTGAATGACGATTAGGAGACATTCTGGAGCTGTCATGTACTTTGCGTATCACTCGGAGGAAGAAGTATCACTTTATAAACGCACATGCAATTTTCACCACGCGACAATAAAATGTATCGACCGGTTAACCTAAGTATCGAATGGGAACTGATCGGTGTTGGTCTAAATCGCGACGCCTTAACGAGACGGAAAAATTTAAGCGCATTTATGATCAATTATTAAGCCTTATTAACAAATGATAAATTGAGCTGCTATGATAATCTTTCATATAAAAAAAGTCTCATGTTATTTTTATAGTTTTTAGGCATGGTTATTCATTGTCAAGAAATTTAGCAAAATATTTTATAAAAATATTATTCTTCAATTTTTTTCCACGGCCTTGTCAAGCGTGATGAACCGCATGATCCTGGATCACCGTCGGCGGGGAGCTCAGAAGGATTAGGAGCAACTTTCGGGCATTATTTTTTCGATCCACAAGGAAAGCCGTTGGCCGATTTTTAATACGATACAGATTCTTAAAAAATAAATTTTATTAGTTTAAGTTGCATATCGACAAGTGCGTATCATTTTCAATTTTCAAAAACTTTTCCCAAAGAACAAGCTTGCGTTTGAATATCTGATTTTAGAGATACAATAGAATACTGAGATTTTTTTTATGTGAAAGATTATCGCGTTAAGGCGTCGCGTTTTAGACCAACACCGATCAGTTGTCATTCGATATTTAGGTTTATCGGTCGATACATTTTATTGTCGCGTGGTGAAAATTGCACGTGCATTTATAAATTGATATTTCTTCTTCCAAGTGATACGCAAAATACATGACAGCTCCAGAATGTCTCCTAATCGTCATTCAGCAACAAAATCAGGCGAGTCTTTATAGATTTTAAGTATGTTAACCTGTTAAATGCCAACGACTCACCGGCGCGTCGCATTTGTACGCAAACGCAGTTGTCTGGCAGTTAAAAGGTTAAAATACTTTTCGATGCGATGTTCGGGTGATTCAAACTCTGGTCGATCAGGCATTTTATAAATACTTTTAATAATGAATATTAACATTGAATAGTCTAGAACACATATCAGAGTAACGATTCATAGTGGATTGAATGTACCTAATGTCAATTTAAAAATATAAGATTTAGGGCCGTTAAAATAGTGCAGAATTTTTTCGTAGTCAACCCATTTTATTCGCTAATAATACACAAGATTCGCTGCAATCTTGTGACGGTTTTATTTCATGTTGATGCATCATCATCGACTACTCAGATCTT
Organism: Stenopsyche tienmushanensis; assembly: GCA_008973525.1. Lineage (NCBI taxonomy): Eukaryota > Metazoa > Arthropoda > Insecta > Trichoptera > Stenopsychidae > Stenopsyche > Stenopsyche tienmushanensis. The sequence continues at coordinate 332,767 of WACJ01000294.1, read as the reverse complement.
GTGCAGCATCAATACGATTGCAGACAACACTCTTACTTTTAAACTTGGTCGTAATTTCGTTTTTTTTTTTTTTTTGAAAAAACCCTCTCAGTTGTCGTTGAGTTTGGTTGTATCGATAATGGAGAATCGTTAAGAATATCTTAAATTATCACACCTTTTTTTGTCGTAATCGAAATTCACGTTTAGTTTTTCAATAAACCTTATATGAGCCCATGATTAAGTGTCTATGTCATGTTTTCTTCGTTTTGAGATATTTAAAGGTTTGTGTTTCAATGTTTTAAAAAGTATTTCTACATTAAACCATACTGAGTTTCAGAACTTTTGTAGTCTTCTGGGTGTAAAATTTATTTTGGCATATAAATTTTTCATACAGCTTATAAGAAAAGCATATTGTTTAGGTTCAAACAACAAAGACAGTTTTAAAAAGTAACAAAATGCATTATGCTAATTGTGATGAAAGTGGTCTAAGTCAATTTTCATGCGTTTTACGAAATTTAAAGCATTGTTTAATACAAGAAAAAAATGTTTTTGAAAATAACCATTTATTAACATTTTTATTAATTAATGGTTACAATCTGTCATGTCTGCATATTTTTCTTTGGTTATTGTTCTACTGGTGAAGTATAAAGGAAAAACGTTAATTTTTTTCGTAAATCTTTGGCCTTTCTGTTTTAGGTGCAAGGTCTAAAATATGGAAGTTTGCGCCATCATCTAATGAAGTTTTATATAGCATCTTGTATGGTTCATTTTTCAAAAATCGCATCCACTGAATTTTTAGCCAAGAGACGGATTCACCGGCGATATTTTTGGCTCTTCTTGTAATTGATTCTTCTAACGATTTTGATGAAAAAAAAATCCATCTGCGACATTTTTTCTACAGAAAATGGAATTCTTTTACGACACAGTTGCATTAATTCGTAATAGTGTTCAGGGATGTATACATTATTAGTATTTCTTATTTTCATTTCTATCAAACCAAAATCACGATCATTTGGCCCCTGATGTTAATTGATATCCTTCACTGATATTAAAAAATTGTGATCAATTATTTCAATATTATTATTAGAAGATTGAACTATTTCCAGCCATTTTAGTGCCATTTTTATGTTACGATTTTGGCCCGTACAAGCATCACTGTTTGCTATTGCATATTTTTGAATTGTTATTTTTTCACAATGCTTTAAAATACATGAAGCAACTTTCTGTGAACCTCTTGATGCTGTAATTTCATCCCATACGTACATTGTATCTGTATCATTATGGAAATTATGGTAACCTAAGTTGTATACATACATATTTCGCTTATAATAAGCTTCTAAAGCATTCTAAAGCAGATTCTAAAGCATGTGGGAGCATGCTTTAGATGAGCATTTTTTTTTTAACCAACAAGACAAAAACGTTCCTTAAGTCAAAATCAATTGCTTACTTGATATTTTAAATTTGTGCATTGTAATGACTTGTAAATGTGGCTAAAACTATATTTATTTCATAGTTTAAGTATGACGGTACACAAGCTCTGCCTTTGAGTAGATAAAAACTGCACAACCTGTGCTCAGAGCCATAACAAGGGTATGAAGCGTACGCGGTTAGTATCTACATTTCGACCTTCCCCCCGGAAATCCAATTTATTGTTGCTTTATAGTTACTTCCGTGTTCTTACAGATCATATAAAAAGCTGCAAAAAGCTCTAAAAGTGGACGGAGTGGCCACAAGGTTCGTATGTCCAATCGGTCCGCTTTTCGGACTGCTGATGTGACGAATGAGCGCCTTCCAGTCGGACGCCATATCTGAACATTACGAACTCTTATTATAAAATGAAGTTGTCCGAAGAAGACTGAACCATGTACAGCTCTCGACCAGGTCGGTATTCTACGTTTTACGACCCAAGCCCATTTGCTCTCATGGCGGGCGCCTGCTTTGCCGCGCCCTTGTTATGGCCCTCCCCTTGAATACCATAGATTAACTTTGTTAGTCGTTAATAGTCATTTAAAGAAAATAATGTCTATTTCTTTTTATATATTTATCATTCAAAGTTAAAGTTCGGTATGTTTTTCATTTAAATTTAAGCATTATTATAAGTAAATAGTCAGTTATACTTGTTTCCATGTCTATATATAAATCTTATAAAAAGGAGCAATAAGGTTAATGATAATGTTAAAAGGTTGAACAAATTAGTTGTCTGCCAAATTTATAGGCAATTTTGTTGCCCATCAAGAAGGCGTCCCGTGGGCTAATAAAGCTTTTTTTAAAAGCTATTCAAACTATTAAATAGCTCTAAATGGACCGGCTTTAATCATAGAGCTTTAAACCCCACTTTATAGTTACAGCATTACCCTAAATACAAAAAAAATAAACTCACAGCATTCAAACATTTTAATTTAAATGTAAAATACAGAGAAAACCGCCGAAAGTCATTCAATTAAATTCATGACTACTTCAGCTTCATTCACATATTTTAAACACTTTTATGAAAATTATTTAAAAAATATACGTTTCATTTTATTAAATACAAGTTCTGCAAGGAACGCTGTCATACGACACAAAACACCTAAGATCCCTCATCAAAGTCACTCAATTCAAAATTTATTCAGCAACGAAGAGACGAGGTCCTTCGAGGATGTAAGCTCTATTATAATTCTCGAAATAATGATTTAATTAAGACGTTTTTAGCCCTTTTTAATATCGTTATGTCATCGTCAAATACGGCTCGCCTTCATTATTCGATGAATTCACATCGTCGTTATATCGAATTACACCGTGAAAACTTTATAACAGTCCTTGTTGGAGGTAAAAAAAAAACAAATTTGCGCAAAAACTTTCCAAAAATAGGCCTGATTATAAAATATATTAAATTTCGTTATTTGAGATATCATTTTACTTTTAAATTCAAGGGCGGACTTCGAAATTCGTCCTTTGCGTTTGACAAAAATCCAGTGTTCACCTTTTAAAAAGTCTTAAATAAAAATGTAGTTATAAGGCAGGACCGAAAAATAATCAAAATTTTGTGACTTACCTTTTTACAGTCACGCTTTATTGAGACATGGTTCAAGAAACACATATTTTATGTTGCCATTACGATTAAGAATATTTGCGTCATTATATGCAATTTTTATTCAACGAAGGAACGAATAAAAGCGAAATAATGAATGAAATACACAGGTTAATGGAAATTTCAACCGACACGAGTCATATCCTGAAAGTAAGTGTACTGTCGTCTCAAGTGTGTATAACCACCAAGACGCTCTTAGACTTGTTTAGGATGTTTTGCACCACCCTTCTATATTCCCCTAACTTAGTGCCTTCAGATTATCATCTTTTCCCCTTCCTGAAAGAATACATGGGTGGAATTAAACTTTCAATCTGGTGCATAAAGAGGTTCTGAAGAGGGCGAAGGAACTGGCGGGAGAGTTCTTCGACGAGGGCATAAAGAAGCTTGTACTACGACTCACTAGATAGACTCACGGAATAGCGATTATGTTAAAAAATATTTAACAAGTGTATCAACAATATCCTGTATTTTTTTTTCAAATATACTTTTTCTAAAAATATATAAAAATTTAGTACACTTAATTTCGGGATATACCTCGTATATTGTCAATAAATTGGAGTGAATTAAACATAAGCTTATATAAAAAGATTAGTTTTAATAAAAAAAATATATACACATTTAAAGGACTTCTTCCATCATTGGTAAAAATTTAAGGTTGTCTGACATCTAGCATCTCAAATGCCAGACATCCACTAGAAAAATGCTATTTATTTTAATTACAAACTGTCATTGCTGTATGATAATTTTCGTTGCGATTTTCGATGTGACTAAAAATCGCTCTCTTCTTCGGAAAAAATAGTATACCCAGTGTCAATGTCATCATTGTTATGTGTAGATTTTTTTTCAACGCAAATTTCTTTCTTTCTTTCCAAAATGCAAAAAAAAAAAACGAAATCAATTTTTTCAAAATTCTAAACTAGAATAAAGGCGTGGTCGTATATTCAGCGATAGCAGATGCAATATGATATACACATTCCCAAATTGTAATTTTTTTCCAAAATTCGGTTAGTGTTGATGATTTATTTCCTATTTTATCCAAAATATCTAGATATGTACTCTTGAAATTTGAAAAAAAAGTTGCTTTAAAAAAACCGCATAACTTCGAAATCGCACAAAAAGAGTTTTGAGTGTATTAATTTTTCAACGAAGTGAGGCTAAGTAATAAAATAACTGAGCTTGATTTAGAATTATAAATCCATCCGCCATATTGACCAGGATTATCATTTTTTTAAGGGCTTTAGAATAATTTTTACCAAATAAAACTTAAAATAACCTTAATAAGATAGAATTATATATTTTTTAAATTGGCAATGAATAAATGCCCATGCAATGGCAAAAATCGATAGAAAATTATGTAAATTATTTGATAGATACGATTCAACTTTCGGTAAAAAGTACCATTATTTTGATTACTTTTCGGTATCCCTAATATGATTTATCAAAGGGCAAAAAAATTCAAAGCGTTCCACATTTCGATTGTGCCTAACTCTGAAAAAAATGCAGCAAATATTGACTGTCTCCCAAATTAACATTCCCTCTGCACTCTTTGCATTCAGCATTCAACATCAGCCCTTGTTTGAGCAATCGAGCCGAAAAAAAATCGAATCCAAATTAATGCGAGACCGAAAGCTTCGTTTGTTAAATAAAGTATCGAGCCTTTCTGAAATTAAGTGCCGATAAATGTTTCAACGTAGCAACCCGAGTGAAAAGGTAAAGATACGTTAAAAGCCCTCCAATCGTATTTAACTATGTATAAATGTTCTTCGACGATCGAAGAAACAGTCGGAAGTGTCAATCAATACACAATCACACAAATTTTTCGGCTGCAAAACGTTGTACGTTTTGGATCGTTTTTGTATGATTGTTGTAACATTTTTTGGTTGGCAAAGAGTCATCGTTCCGTTTGGATAGCGCCAATATCAATTAATTTCGCAGAATAGAAGTATTATAATACACTAATGGATGATTTAATTGACGCATTATAGATCCTTTGTTGGATCTAATAGAAGGCATTACTTTGAAAGTTAGACATCCAATGGAAGCATTGTAAAGTTTTGATCCCCTACTGATGTGCTTAATATTTCTTAATATCAACTATTTTCTAGAATGAATGAAAATAATGGATTTTTTGCCATAGACATAAGTCTCTTTGTCGTAGAATTTATATTTCTTTGTAAAATGTGCTTTGAATATTTTACTGCGACAATGTTGAATACGGCATTATGTTTTTTGAGCATGATCTTCCATTTCAGTAATGCGTACATCAAATTCAAATTTCATGGGAATATTTGTAATTACATCTGTTTTTTGCTGTAATTTTATTAGCGTTACATATTTTACTACTTCGTTGTGAATAACGTGTATATATTTTAGCAAAAAAAAAATTAAATTAATATAATGTGAGTCAAACAAAGTGGTATTACATTATAAATACATTTCTTTGAGAAAATTATCTGCTTATATATAATGCTTTTAATAAATATGGAATTTATGACAAGCTTTCGTTTTTAACTACTATTTTATGGTGGTTTTTGCCACAAATTTACAATTTTGATCAACGTGTCATTGTTCAATCTATCAATAGCTGAATAATTGTTTAATTGAGCTGAAATCACTAATTAGTAGTATGTTTTCTTTTTCAGTAATTTTTAAGTACGTAAAACTTTAAACGCGTTTTTCCTGAAACGATACTTTTGCACGCGGTGTTGAAAGAATTTCGAAAAAACATGTCATCAATTTGTCTGAAATTTTACAAGCTTATTTTACATATGTTTGGCTATAGCAGTTAATAAAATCAGGTCAAAATATTTATTTTATCTTACGTTTTACATTAAAAAATACTCCCGATAAAAGGTATTTTTTCCAAAACTTTTTTTCATGAAACAACATTTTGATGTTTAAAAAAAAATGCGTTCCGCAGAAAATCGCACAAAACATGCTATGACTTTCATAGAAAAAGTGAAGATGCTTTGCATGGATTTTAAAAACCGCATAACTTTGAAACAGCTATATAATATATATCCAAAATCGCACAAAAAAAGTTAATAAAAAAAAAACAAGAAAACAATAAGGAATTTAAAAATAACATTTTTGGTAACATAGTAGGACTGGCCAAGTTATTGCGTCACTGAAATAACTATAACTCTGTAAGAAGTTGGAAATTCCTTTGTAGAATATATATTTTTTTCCAAAATTCGGTTAGTGTTGATGATTTATCTCCTATTTTATCCAAAATATCTAGATGCGTACTCTTTATGAAATTTTAAAAAAATGCTTTAAAAAAACCGCATAACTTCGAAATCGCACAAAAAAAATCTCACAAAAAGAGAAGTACGGATTTATTTTTTTAGTATTACATAAGAGTGCTATAATAAATCCCCCTTAATTAGACTTGACGCAACGACTTCTCACTGTCCAGCTGCTTTTTATATCAATTGGCCTATTGAGGTAAGGATTGCATTAGAATTGGCTTTTATAATATATATAATATACAGCATAAAAAATATACCTAGCATTTTCAAAATGATCCCTACTGCTCATTTAAATTAGTCACCCCTATTTGTGTACACCAAAACTTGTATTCTTCAGTCCTTATTAGCAAAGCTATTAAAAGCGTGTGTTCATCGGAACCTTGAAGCCTTATACAAGTCAAAGTTCTCAATACTAATTAAGTTTCCACTTAGTCATCATCGGGTGATACTATGTTCAGTATCAACACTTCTCAACTTAATTAAATGTCACTTTGAAATTTGATATGTGTTTTTTACCCCAAGATGCTCTTACAAAATATATAAATGAGCTATAGGGGACCATGATAACGAAACGAAAGACATTCGATTCGTATCAAATATAGACACAAAATATTAGCCATCAAGAATACAAAATGTTCATATTTTTTACGACATGCGAAACTATAAAGAATTTAGCATGAAATCTTAATTATCACGCGACATCTTTATTTAAGAAAAGCATGCCAATTATTTCAAACATTTCTTCGCTGTAATAAAATCCAGTTGAAAAAAATATTTGATGAATCGTAAAATTTTAAAGATTTAGAAACACGCAATCGTCCCTCAAAATTTCGCCATCAAATTACTTCATAAATATATTATTTTTATGCAAATAAGTCAACTTCCATTATATTCTTGACCCATTTAAATCCAAGCAACAGATTGTTTGATAAATAAATTTAATTTTAATTAAAATACCGACGTAGGGAGGAAGCATTTTCGTACCCTTGATTTATTATATTTCCACCCAGCAGCTCTTTGGTTTATTTTTATAGTTCTTGTAGTATTATACCTTTGGTAGATTTAATTTGTCCTACATTCTGGTCACGGACATTCCTTAATGGAGGAAAAGCCCGGAACGTGAAGAGAGCCGGATACCAATTAGGAAGCTGATGAAACCCCGTCATTTCCGGTCCTGCTTCATCTCTGATTATAACTCTGCCTTCAGTGTGATCATTTATTTGAATGCAAACAATGCATTAACGTAAAGCACACATCAACCCCTAATAACAGTTGATTTGTAATAAAGCAGTGACAAAATGGGGTCAAACTACATAAATCAAATCAAGAAAATATACTACGAGTTTTTATGCAAAATTATACCAATAGGCTTCTTTATTACAATATTTATAGTTGAAGACATTTAGATAAATTTAAATTATAAAACCATCAGCAATAATATAAGAAGATTAGGGAAATTTTCTTCTAATCTTCTAATATATAATAATGAATCTCTGTTTGTTCGTATGTAATGCGCTGCCATATCGTTTATCAGATTGCGTTAAAACTTCGTTCACTTATTGTTAAAGATTGCATGAGTAACATAAGTATAGTCTAATATATAAATATGAATGTTTGTTTATCCGTATTTAATGCACTGCCACACCGTGTATCCGATTACAATAAAACTTTGTCAACTTATTGTTTATACTTGCGAAAATAACATAGGCATCGTAAAAATATTGTTTGTGTACGCAGTTTGTTATACGAGACGTTTAGCGTATGCACTATTTTGGCGCATATTAGTCTGGTGGTCGCTAAGGTAAACAAAGCACTACCACCGTCGATTGTATACCATTCAATAAATAGAATCAAAACATAAAAAACGCTCCTTCTTTGTGTGGCTTTGCAACGCATGCCGGATAATCACTTGTTTATAATAAATATAACATAGTTTTCAAAATGAAAATCTTTATTCATAATAAATATTCAAATCGGCAAAAATTATGACTCAAAATCTAATGAAAACCTTCAATAATATTTTCCATCAAGATTATTCTAGTATTAACGCATGCACACATTCGTATCGCATTAGATTTGAAGCATAAATAAATTCCAATCAATGTTAATGTCCCTCAAGTGCGACGTTCGGATTTATCCCACACATTATTATAATTGACCAAAAGTATTGATAATCCGTAACAGATGTTAAAAATATTTTGCATTCAAAAAAACGCGAGTATTATTTTTAAATATTAGATTAAGATACATCGATCAAGATGAAAATTGAACACTTTCACAAGCCTGGAAAAAAAATTCTATTAGAAATTGTGTCGATATTGTTTCTCCATCCGTTGAAGAAATAAAACAATCCACTTTAAATTCTTACTGGAAAAAGCCATGGCCATAAGTAGTCTCTGGAGAAAATGTTTTACCATCAATAGAAGATGAATTCCAAAGGACAATAAAAATGTATCGGAATATTGGTGGAGAAGGTTTTGATGACATGGATATTCATGGCATCCAAGAAATATTGGATGATCATACGTTGAACCAAGAAGAATTGGTTAAAATATTAAATGAATCTACGACAATTAATGACTCAGAAAGTAGTTGCAACAAAGTAGCTAAATGTTTCACATTTAAAACAATTATTTAATGCATAAAATTTGCTATTAAATTAGATTTTTTTTAATAGAAAATAATCCTATAATGGAAAGAAATTTTGGAACCTTATAATGAAAAAAGTCTAAAACCAGAAATACTACAAGCTCTCTGATGATGGAAGCCCACAAAACATATATTGATACATCCTATTTTGATGTGGAGTTCGATGCAATGTTTTGCATTCCGAATGCACAAATAGATGACACAAGGCGTCTTAATTTTAAGGTTTAATTTGTCAACATTCAACCACAAAGGAAACGTATTTAAATTTAGCACGAGCAGTTAAATATGTCATGTGAATTATTACGCTCTTTGAAGCTGAAACACGAGCCTAAGCAAATTTTCATTACACGCCGAATTAACAATTTTTTTTTATGGAATGCGGTCTCTCCAATTTTAAACCGCTGATTAAACATTGCAAACATTTCAATATGTTCAGCTCGAAATCTAATTTATTTTTAATTTCCCGCCGTATTATTTTCCTATGGGTTGCCGGAAAATAGCAGACAGCGATTTCCGCCGCATATCAACACTATGGAGGCGAGAGAGAAAATTATATTTTTGCCCAAGTAATCTAGATGATAATGGAAGATATCGTCGGCGGATGTGCAACAGCAGGGAAAGAGCCGTGTTTTGTTGCGAAATGGCGACAATCATTTTAAGGATAATTGCACATCGACCATTTGGACGAGTGCCTGTTTATCCAACATAAACAGGCCGGTGGTTTTATGCAAAACTTGACCGACTAAAGGAAGCCTCCATGGAAACAACAATGAGTTTGTTGATCAGACCTTTGCATAATATAATGACATAATTTAGAAAGCGGAACAGGCTCTCGATTTACATAGTCGTGAGAAGAAAAAAATGTATGCAAAATAAGCGCCCAATTAAATAGGCGACACACTTAAAGAAATAGCAAAAAAGGCAAGAAAAACATTTTTTTTTTTCAATTTTCCGTCGAAAGGAAGCCTCACTAATTGAAAAACAACCCCTGTAGTTATAAACGAGATACGATAATAGTTGATGATGCTTTGTGACCCATTTTTTGTTATACGTTAGCATGAGAATGCAGCAACTGCGAACAATTAACCTGATTGGGTTTAACTGATTGCAGAGCAGCTCTACACTTAATTGGTATCATTCAATCTACTATTGTGGATATTATCGTTTGACAAAATATCAGATCATTTAAACCATTAACAATCAATTTTTAATATAACATTCTCAAACAATTCTTTAAGTACAATGTCAACTATATTTTAACAATATAAAAATAAATGCCCACAGTTTGCATGACCGTATAAGACACCTATTTTAATGGATAATTGCCCTGTTAGAACTATAAAAATTGATACTATCTATTTATAATTTCAACATATCATAAATTAATAGTAGGATTCGATGTAATGAGTTAAATCTTGAAAAATTTACGCTTTTCCGTCAATGAACATTAATTTTTAATAACAACTGATACATTTACGACAGCAAATACATTCATATTATAAGATTCGAGGCACTAACTGTAAATTATCCCACTTTTTTATTGTTCTGCGGCAAACCTTAGAAGACATTGAGAAATTACGAATTTCTATGCGAAAGATTGATGATAAAAAATCAAAATAATGGTTAATAAAAAAGCGCTCTCTGACAAAAGGGCTACTTTAGGTAGGCTTAAATTTGTATGTATCAAGAATGCTGAATAGTCAACATACTGAAGGAAGCATCACGCAAACAAACTCAAAGGCTAACGTGGACCAAAATAAAAAAAATCCAAGTTTAAATGGTCCACAAAACTTAAAATTTTCATAAAAATGTAGGCTTATTCCGAAACGTACAGAAATAAACGAGGACAATTTAACGTTTCCTTCCTAACATTTGACATTTCTTCTCTGCTACTATTTTCCTATTTCGGGGTAGATTTTGCTAGCAGTGATTACTTTTAAAACTTACCCAAGATGAGCCTCGTTAATTCTGGATCTGACAGGAGTCCTATTTCCTTTCATAAGTGAAAATAACTGCTCGCACCGATAAGTACTTTCAAACATGGAAATTATTTTACACGCGGATCTTCGTGTATTTTCAATTTTAAGTCTTACTGATAAACATTTTTAAATTCAGACACGCCAACTTCAATGAAATTTACCTTCGAATTTGCGCATGAATGAGTACTGATTCTGTTTTTATTTAAAAAATCGAAGAAAACGTTGGTTTTTGTTGTTTGTGTTTTTATATCAAATAATCAAAATAGTTAAATCTTGCAATCATGTTGGATCTGAGCGTTTAATGAGCGAAAACTCCCAGCATAAATCATTAAAAATTCTCGGTTATTTCGTCAGTAGTCCGGCTACAAAATTATTTGAAGATCCCGTCACGAACAGAAGTATGGATTCACCAGATTCACTACGTACTGTATATGGAACCTATTGTGACAATGAAATTCAAATGTTCCTAGTGGCTTTAAAAAATGGATATTTTATCAAACCTAAATCCTATTCAAAAACATAAAAAAATCTTATACTAAATAATAATTTTGCTTTGATCTGATGTCGTAAATTGGCTGCCAAATCAATATATTATATCTTTCTGTAACTGTATTTTGAGATAAAGAAATTCCTTGAAAAGGCTTCACATTTCCTAGATAAACTATATCTGCAACATTCATTAGGCACTATTTTGAATATTTTGTTGGCTGAACCGAAAAATGATTTGTATAGAATTTAACATCCTTGTTCTATACTAAATATGACTCAAAAATAGTGTTCAGAATCAGAGTTTTCTATATCGCAAGAGACTTGAGAATGCAACATATAAGTCAAATACAATAGAACCGCGGTAATCCGATAAAGGTTTTTCAAGACGGTGTTAGATTGTCCAATTTTTCGGTCTATAGAGTACTGTCCTCGACCCCTTTTAGTCTGATTTTTTTTGGAAAGGAGTACTTGTAATCCAAAAAAATATGAAAATGGTGAGATACGGCAGACCCGCAGTAGTCCGGTATCAGACTAATCCGGCGCACCCTGTAGTCCGACATCCCAATACAAGTATAGCACATACGTTTAGTCTGAAGCCGGATTGTTTTTGTATTTGTTTATTTTTTTGAAGATATTTTATTTGTTACTCATAAATATTGATAGCTTTGATTGCACAATTTCAAAAGATAAAATATATTGGGGGTCAATTTCGGATATGGAAATAAATGAGGATAGATTAGAGATAATCATGGATGTAACCGAAGATAACAATCATCAATCATAGTTCCAATTGAGTCCTGTAAACAATACGCCATCTGAATATATCCCTTATTAATCCTTTTATTCTAATTATATATGACTTTGATGGCTTAATATCAACTAATTCAACTTTAACACTGATTATAAGTCGTACACAACTTAACTTTTTGATAACGTAAACATCCTTCAAGCAAAAACTGCTGTTAACCATAATCAATGCCTTAAACAGAAATAGATGCATTTATTTTTTGCCGTTTCAATGTTGATGTATAAGCAATATGCCTCGCATAAGATGGGTTAATATTGATAATAATAAAATGATATCAAATGATCACAAAGGAAAGAAATCATTATTTGGCCTTAATCTTGATTAAATCTTTCGGCGAATTTTTTTTCGCATTTCTAATTTGAAATATTATCTCAAAGGCCTCCTCGACGATCTAATTGTTAAAGTTTCATTAAATTGATTTAGGCCGAACCTCCGAAACCTTGATACAACAATTAAAAGCTCCGCATAAAAGGCGCACTATAGCAGAAGTAATTTTCGATTCGAATTAAATCTCAAATACCACTCGATATAAATCTAATTGCGAGCTTTACAACATTTGCTCCATCCGTCAGATATTCGAAACTGCCGAAAATTAAAGCTCTGCAAAATAAAAAAAAACACACAACCGAATTATTCATCATAAACGTCATCCCTTCAACTCTAACGCAATTTTAAACTAGGCTTTTAATTTCTTACGGTTTTCCAAGTGGGGTATTCCGGGCTCGTGCTGATTATTCTGTTACAAATGTCAAAGTTTCTCGAACAAATACGCAATTCGGCGAAAATTTCGTCTTGAAACTTTTTCTACTTATCGCCCAAGTAAAACAATGGTTTCCCACAGCTATCTGGGAAGAATGTCCTTGTTCCTTTTAAGCCTTGCTTATACAACCGACGCTCGCGATGAACTTCACAGAGGTCCATTTTTGTATTGTTGTAGAAACTCGGCGAATGGTTCCCTCTGGAATATTTGGTCCAACTATGCACTTGACAAGACCAATTAGAAGCAAAGGTGCATAATGCACCCCCTGAAGTGCACATTGCAGTTTCATAAAGCATCATAATAATCACTCCAGCTCTAAATGCGTGCTTACAGTTCATAACCGAGACAAACTTTGTGTTGAAATAACTAGTTGGCCAAACCTAACATTTACTGATAACAGACAAAATATTAAATATAAAATGTCTATTATTCTGGCATACACAAGCGACGGAAATTACGTCAAAAATAGTTTAATATATCTGTGAAGCATCTTGTAAATTTCAATTAAAAACAAGCATCATTCGATCCTACACAAATATTGTAACCTTACTTTCTGGATAATCCTCGCGCATATATTAATTTTGCAATCAAACTGCATATCTATCCTGCATTTTTATTCATAAAGATAATGAGTATGGCTTGCATGTATAGATAATCAATGAAATAATTTCATCGACAGCGAAAATTCCATCTATAAAGCATGACATCGATCGACATATTGAAATTGTCTCTGCCATTATGAAATATTAAGATTTTACCCAAATGCAATCATCGATAAAATCGACGACAATAAGGAAGACCTACTTACAAAGATTAATACATAATCTAAAAATGTATCGTTTACGCGAAATGAAAACCTTCTCAAAGGTCAACAATGCTAATATTAAATTGATTTCGGCTAACTGTTCTATAAAAAGCGACAAAAACAAAGAAAATATGTGCGAAGTATTGTATAAAAAGGGCATTCATATTATTTACAATTTCTGTTAGTATTTATGACATCGTTAAATATATTTCAATTATAGCGCCAATATCTCCGTGGTTATGAATAGACTTATGTCCGAAATATCAAATATATTTGGACCTGACTCCGTTGTTTCGTATCGTTCGACGATGGTTTAATCGCTTCAAATGCTTTCAAATCAATTGCCGTTAGTTTGATGAAATGAACTTGATGAGAATATACAATTGATGGGTGTTTTTTGCTACATTACACACATAGACTCTATGTTCAAAGGTCTGAAGACCGTGCAAAGCATGGATTAGGGTATGCTTCCAAACAAAAAAATCCATTGGTGTCAGATCTGAAGACCGCGTGAGCCACGGAATAGGGTACGTCCCCAGACAAAGAAGTCCAATGGTATCAAGTCTGAAGAAGACACGTTTCCAGACATAGAAATTCAGTAGTGTCGAGTCTGTAGATCATGCGAGTCATGAGATAGGGCAATTCAAATTAGGATTTTTTTGTAGGCACCTCCGTCATGTAAATTAATTTTTTTGGTAGCCCTATTCCGTGACTCGCATGATCACCAAATCTGACACCATTGGATTTCTTGTAGGAAAACGTGTCTGAAACTTATGTAGTTATGTTTTGATTCGTTTTTCGTGCTATTTTTATTCAACACAATAATTTTGAAATAGGCAATGGAAACCTTTGGCGTTTACTTACAGTAGAAAAGCCACATTAATTGGATGTTGAAGTGCTTCTGTCATCAGTGAAATCGGATCCTCTTTAAAAAATCGAGAATTAATCGATTAAGCTTGATTGTCTATTTTTTTTAATAAAACTAAATAAGCTTAAATTTAAGTTCCACATGAACTGTTGCTCATCGCATTATACCATCAAAGAACAATCTGTGCATTTTTTTTCAGCTATCATATGGACCTGTTTTGTGGAAAAATATGATTTGCAATTAAAAGTGAATATTAAATAGGGTCATCTAAATCTGATACTTAGATCTTATTTTTTGTAATTTTTTTCGAGTTGTGTGACATGTAGTGACATCTCGCTGAAAATAGACATCAGACACATCAATATGATTCAATTGTGGCCATAAAAAGTCACTCAACATTGATTGGTATCGCTCAGCATTTCCAACACCACCATCGAAGAAATGATTCAATTTTCCCGAAATGCATACCAAACAGCAACTTTTTTTGGATGTAGACATCTTTCCTGAATAACACATGGATTTTGCTTATTAACTAACCCATCCATTGTGAAATGAGCTTTGTCGCAAAACAAAATTTTGCTTGAAAGCAATGCATCTATCGTTCATTTTTTGTTGCAATGTATAATGGTGATATAATACCAGAGTAATTATATTTCAGTTGATTGAGCCTAATTAAATACTTCCAGTAACAGTATACTATCAACAATTAGAATCAAAATATATTTCCATAAAATAAAAAATGAGATTATGGCTTATAATTTCCAGCTTAGGCTATCTAAAATTTGAATATAATACATAGGAGTATCCCTCGCATTTTTTAGATAATTATTTAAGATCAAATCTTAAGTCCTCAGGACGACAATATTTAATGGTCCTTCTAATAGCCCAGCGAGTTGTATTAAATAAGTAAGTCATTCAAATCACGTTTTATCGTACAGATTTACTATTATAGCCTCACCCTCGACGAATGGCGAGACATAGAAATTCGATTTAATACGTTTTTAAATTCAATGGTGACTTTAAAGGGATATCAAATTTAATATTTTCACCCGTGACATTTAACAAAAACCCCCTCGAAATTGCTAGAGCGATCAATCGAAATTTTCAGCCTGGATCGGATCGTTTAAAACAATAAATTAATTTACAATTGATGATGTACGGTTCAGTGGAACAACACGCCAATTTGCTCGTCATCGCCTTTGATGTGGAAAATCGTTTTCAATTGGAGTAAATGTGACATTTCGACATCGTTTATTTGGATTTCAACTTTAAATTGAAACAATATTTGTATAATGGCGTGCTCGTGCAACTCTGAAATTATCTGAGACTCAACAAAATTAAAATAAATACCTTAGGAGATAACATCGTCTGCTTTCGAGTTTGAACAGGTGAGTTTCGAAAAGATGAGCGTATTAGAAATATAAACATTTGCACCGGCCAAAAATTCGTAGTGAAATTGTCTTGGGCTCTAAAATATGATTTTTGCATTGCTGAATACACATTGAAGCGCTTAAAGCGATTAAAAGATTAGAAACTAATTTAAAGACTGTGCCAAAGAACAACCGAAAGTTAAGACAAACAATCGCCATCCTTAAATGATTTATTAGGCTTTTTTTTAAATTTAAAATCTATGAAATAACATAATTTTATTTAAAAAAAATATTGGATTCTCAGATAACCTAATTTTAAGCAATCAAAACGTTTTATATAAATGGAACCCAAATCTTATATTATCATAAATTGATCGATTTTCAATCATTTTTTCTATCTTCAAATATTTTTTGATGAGAATTTGAGTACTTGGGAGTGTAGAATTTATAGTGTTCAATGTTTAAATTAAGAACATCATCCAAAATATAAATATAAAAGGGATGTTTTTTTTCCCTGCAACAATTCTTAAATATATTCCAGATAACTTCCATGCGGCAAAAACCATTGCTATAAATATATTGAATACAGCCTTGGCTTAAAATAGCTTCTAAACACTAAGCAAAAATTCTTCTTGTTAACACTCAAGAGATTCGCATAAACGATGAATGTCAAACGGAATGAAAAGATACATTTGAAAATTGATCAAAATATTTCTTAATAAATGAAAAATGAAATAGCTATGATTTAATGTGGCATTAGAGTTGGCATTAGCTCTTTTGTCGTATGAAGCACTGAGTGCACTACTGTTTGTCATGCATATAATATTAGGCGTATATACGTATAAGCATCCTGAATTATGAATGAAGGGTTGAAAGTCTCTGTTATAAATCAATAAAGTGTAACGACAACCCCTTGAGTCATCAACTGGATGACTTATTATGCTCTCGAATTTTGCTGAGCGCCCAATAAAATCAAATAGGCGACAAAATGTTCTTCTTGCGAATTTAATCGAATATATAAAAAAAATTATATACATTTAAAGAGTGAATTAACTTTGAGCACCAAGCAGCTGAAGATGAAAGCTCTCACTGTCAAAAGCTCTAAAATAAAAGCTCATTTCGTTGAATTCCAAAAACAGCCCCTTATTGAGAATATTATAGAATTATGCGCCTTTTAGAGGATCCATTTGTTCATATTGTACGCATCGTGTGTAATTTGGTTGCTCCAATATGAACAGTCTCCGAATATTTTATAAATAGAATCCAAACACGATACGTTCAAAAATAGATTTTTAAGGCTTTATTAATCCCCTCGCAAATAAATTATAATGCAAATGTAGGTCGTTAAGCACACACAGAGATTATTGTCGAGAATTTGACTCGAGAATCAAACTGATTAACGTCACGACGTTTTTTAAAACCCACATCAAATTTCACGTTCATCTGGCAAATATCATTCAGCAAAATTGCAAACATCTTGTTTGTCATTTTTATTACCGCACATAACAATTAGATTAAAACCAATTTTTTTTATAAATACATAATTATTTTATATTAACGTTAAAATATTTTCTAATCAATATCACTCAATAAGTACGTAGGATGACTATTAAAACGACAATTTTATTCATGATTCGACTATCGCTTTTTATTGGAGGCAAATATATTTCCCTGGAGCACTATTTTTAGATCGACAAAAAAATAACAGTCGCTGGGAGCCAAATTCGAAGAATACAATAAGATAGGGAAGCAATTCAAAGTGTAATTCGTGCAATTTTGTCATTTTTGCGAACATTTTTTTTTATTCATTTGGGGTCGTTTTTTGCAATTTCTTCCTTTAAAAAAACCATTATTGTCACATATTGCATAAAAAAAATATTTTTATTGCGCTGAAATATCCCCAAACAGCGCTCTGAATTGTGGACGCGTTGTTACTCTTGATCGATTGTGAGCAAACGCGCTAACCACTTCGAACAAAGCTTTCACAACGATAGATGTTAATGCAAAATAATGAATACACTGTCTTTTGATATATTTAAGGTGTCGCAACGTCATTTTACGATCGGTCAATACTATTCTGTAGACTTTTTTTATTTTTACTGGAACAATAGCCAAATTTAGGCGACCAGAGCTTCATCCTATTATTGATTGATATGTTTTAACAATTCAGTATGTGTATAAGTAACTATAAAATGTACAAAGCCGTCAGAAAGTTTCGACTGCAAACATTCATCATTAATTTAGATGGCACACATGAAACGTGAGATATAAGTTTTCTTCGCAAGTCTCATTTTCCACCCCGTTATTATGTCGGCGGGGGGTGCGAGGACTCCGATGGATGTTCCCTGTCTGAAATTACGCTCGATCATAATAGGAGCGTTTATTTGCGTCCATCGATTTTTTTCCACCCTGTATAGTTGGGGCACTCCCTAATAGCCATAATTAATAGGCATCCTTGCGGCGAAATTTAACGGAAAATAGATTAGGGGCATTTCTTCCCCCCTTTATTCCCACTTCATTACTCGGGCGTCCTTTCGTTCGAATATTTGCAGCCGGAATTTTGATAACTTTCGGGAATCCGCCCGAAAGAAACTTTGCTTTTTATTTGCACAACAGTCGAAATAATAATTCGAAAGATTTAAAGTGCAAATCTGAAATTAATTTATTATGGGCGTTGTATCAAAGTTATTTTTCCGAATGAACCCGTGTCGATGAATTTAAATCGTGGGTTGAAATTTTCGGATGTAGACGTACTTACCCTTAAATTGCGGTTGCCGCGATTACTCCTGCGTAAAATTGATTAAGGGTTGCTCGCACACTAGACGTTGTACGCTATACGCAATAATATTCAAATTGAGTCATAAACATAGAAATGTTCTTCCCTGTCAATTCTTATAATCTCCTTCGGGATTCTACGTACGTTTAAGCGACGGTTGTGTACTTTTATATGGCTATATCGGTTTGGTCTGAAAATTATTTGGGAAATTCCAGAGTGCGTGATATTATATCTGGGGAAAGATATGTTTGGTTGAGAAATCCCAAAAAATCCCCTATATGAGCTTCATATTATTTTACCTGTCATTCTCAGCAAGCAAGGGTAAATCAAAAGTCGAGCAACTCAATATTAATATAATTGCTTCATTTAAATCAATCATTCGTATGAATGATTGGCGTATTTGCTCCGAATTAATTAATTGAATTGCGGCGTATTTAATATATATTATATGGGTGTACATTTTGATTACACACCCTTAAATCTCACAGACTTAAAAAAACCCCGTCGTCGATTGATTGCCTCGGTAATTTGCGACGGAATAATGAGAAAAGTGGAGAAAAAGTGTAACTGCTGGAAATGAAGTAAATGGCTAAAGGGAAACTCAGTCGAGTGGATAACCCAAATAGATGTTCAGGAAATAATAAAAAATGAATTATGGCCGGATCTGCCAACTATCATATTTTTTTTATTTCGATCATAAATGCCAGAAAAAAATTAGCAAACATATTCGTCGTTTTGTACGCGAGTTGCCAACCTTTTCCCCTGGTGTAAGCCCTCTTTCACAACAACCAATTATCTTGCGACTCTGTTACATTTGCATAAAAAGGTTCTTTAAACAAGCAAAGAAAATATTTTAAATTAGATTTCGCAGAATGTAATTATACCAGCTGTAAAGCTATTTAAAGTCACCCTCGAGTTATATTTAACATTAATTTTCTTGTTTTATCAACTGACCCAATGAAGTTTTTTTTAAAGAATCGTCAAGGAATTATTCAGAAGATCCAGAAATTCTTTCTGTATTTTATAGGGAGTGCTGGATATATATGGAATTCAATGAATGCCATTCTTTTAACTCGTGAGAATACATCTATAAAATCCATTTTATTGAATTCAATACGTGATGGATCTCCCCTATTATATTCTTATACTTACTTATATATTTACTACATCCATGAATCATTGTGAATAGTCTTTATGTTCATGGTTATAATAAATATTATGCAATTTTATCTTTGATATAAGAAGATGCAACTCTTTAACGCCTATAGGAGTACTATCCCAGGGCCTGGGACCCTCCACTTTTTCGAGAGAGCACTCTTATACATTGAGCTCGGAGACAGACAGAGACAGAGAGAGAACATAGCGCAGTTCGGGAACAGAGATGGAGAGTTTCCCCGCATAGATCGCACGATTGTATAGATCATTAACCCAAATTTATCGACTAATAATGATTTCGATTTCAAGTGTGACCGAATATTTTGTGCTATCGACATTTATTTAATTGTTTCCTGTTCGTTGCTGCTTGTTAAATGAGTCTTTGTCCGATTATCATTTCGGTTTATGTAAAAAAAAAATGACGAGGTCTTGTATGCTATCAACAGTGCTCATTTACAATTGACTCTGCCTCGAATTGAAGATTGTCTTACGCTGATAAGATTTGACAGAAAGCAATCGGTGTAAAGCGATTATAGCATCAACGGCTTCATCGATTTTAAATTTGATCACTCTTCAAAAGGTTAAAGACAGTAGACAAAATTTTCCAAATAGCTAGTATATATTAGTTATTTTATTATTATATTCTCGAATAAAAAGATAATCCAGAAAAATTATCTTGTTAAATAATTGTTTGGTTGGTGATTAAGTCTGCTCTTAATTTGGAACAGCGAGTGTACATTAAAAGCGAAGGGTAGTTCGGGTCAAATATTGATTGCAGTATTTGTCGAAGGATTTTTTCATCAAACAATAAAATCGAATCGATGCAAATACAATCAAATTTCGCGAATTTTATCACAGATGTAACTTATCCAACAACCCGTCGCGCCCAAACGCCATATGAAATATTCAGCGTATAAACACGCGTCTGCTTATATTTTGATCGTTATTGAAAGCTGAAAGCAAATTTGATTCCAATTCGCCGATTTTCATGATTCAATGGTCGTGACTCGATATGAATATGTACCATGGAGCGAAGTTTTAACACCCGAGTCTACGAGCTCAATGTCGTTCGTTTCAGCTCAATCACCTTTGATGACCGAAGGACGAATCTGCGACGATGTTTCATTCAATTTCGATAAATTCCGATAATGCCAAATGTTAGTCGAAACGACTACACACGTCTCAGATCGCAATGGCGAGATGGAATTCCATCGTTTATTAACTATTTCCGAGCGTCGATCTTGATGTCGTTTTGGCATATTTTTGTTTGGGATGTCAACTTGAAATTATTGCCAAAAATGATCATCAAAACGAGGCATATCATCTTGCCGTGTGATGATATCATACCTATATAAATATAATAAATAACATTAGCATGTTTCGCTGTCAAATTACTGAATTAATTAATTGTGATTGCTATCGTTCACCTGATTTAAGCTGTGTTTTGTGATATTTTTTTGGATTTATCAAATTTATCTTTCGCTGTCATATGAAGCATAGTGCGCAACATGTTGTCATATGTTGCTTTTGCACTTCAAAATATGTTTTAAGCTTTCAAATTTGAATCCGTTCAGATATATTAGCACTTGTAATAGTTTTCAAAGTTGTAACTTACCCTCGGATTCGATGTTTTAATATATTCAAATCACAAAAGCACTTTCTCAAAACTCGGTTATCACACCTCACTCTATTTTAAATTTGACTATGGCGAATTTATTAAAATTTCTTGAATCTTATCATCCCTTCCAGGGGCAAATGTATGTTAGCGTATTAAAGGTAACCACAGCGTCAAAATTTAGGCACTCGTTGAGACCGGGGCACAAATGCGAGGGGATGAAAACACCCTCCGAATTTCCACAAAAGTGACTAAATAGACGATATTCAAAGTTTCGGGGATACTAACACCATGACTGCAGGGCACAAACTCGCGGACTGTACGCTCTCAGTAATAAAGAGGCGAAGAACACGTCCTGCCCGATTGGCGAATGGGCCTGAACTAAACACGATGGGCGGCGAACATGCGGTCTTGGGCGCATAAGCCGCCTATAGGCACTGACACCTCGACTGTCAACTCCATATCAATCACCAGCCAAAGCTCAATGAATACGCATCTACAGACTGTCAAAAAATAAATCCAAAATCATTTTTAAAATACAAATTTAATAAGTACAGATTCAAGATTCGACCCAATAAAACAAGAGCGCAAACCATCAAGTATGAGTGCTTTTCAGAATTGGAAAAGTTTGCAGATTTCAAAGAAAGAACAGATGCATGCACTCTCTTGAGAAATGTTTGCCATCGACTACAAGTACATAAGCAAACTTGTATTCAGCATCTCAACTTTTTTCCAGCAATATTCCATATAGTTGATTGGCGATATATTTCTCAAAATAGTCAAATAATCTCAGATCAAATAGCACATTTCGCATGACAATATTATTTTATTGGAATAGTTCATAATACATCCAGATAGAGGACCCCTCATAAATATTATCATTAATATACTGCGACGCGATAGTCGGGAAATCAATAGATTTATCTATTGCGAATTTAAACAATAAAATCCGATAAGTTTCATTAACACTCAAGTATTGTATACATCGCCGCGATATATGAGAGATCATTCCATTTATTACGCCTGCCATAGCAAAAAAGTATTATTAATGGCGTATTTGGACGTTGTAAAAGTAAAATAAATAGAGAAACGTTCTAGGGATGGAAGATATCGCGATGATGAAAACAGTTTATTTTTTCATTGTCATAATATTATATGATGTATTAACAAATTGCCGATTTACGCAGACTGGCGCTTGTGCAATTTTAGCAACGGATATTTTTTATTTATGCATACTATGAATTATTTTATGTAGTGAAGGCATCTTTGTAAGACATGCATTAACAATATTGAACGTGTACTTCAATGGCCGACATGAAAGAGGAGTGACAACATGAAAAACTGCAGGTTCTGCATAAAATTGCACTTTGTAATTCATTTTAACCTTTTAACTGCCAATGACTCATCAGCGCGTACAAATGCGACGCGCCGGTGAGTTGTTGGCAGTTAAAAGGTTAAGATGCCATATTCGTTGTCGAATGTGTATGATCCTCATATAATTCTTCTATGGGAAAATAATAGTTTTTCAAGAGAATCAAACACAGCTTATGAAGTCTCAATATCTGATTCATTTTTTAGATTTCAATACTGACTTTGATATGGAAAATATTTTATTTTCAGAGTGCAGGACAATTAAAATAATCATATTGGAATCGGCTTATAATATTAAGTACAGTAAAGCAGCGGTAATCTGACAAACATTTTGCAAAGGCAAATGTCGGATTGTCCAATTTGTCGGACTATAGAGTACTGCCCCCGACCCCATGTAGTCCGGAACTTTTTGGAAAGGAGTACTTGTAATCCGAAAAAATATGAAAATGGTGAGATATACATAGATAACACAAACTTTCATATTATAGAATTAACGTTATAAACACAATGATTATAGCAGTTTAAAAAAAAAAAAAAAAAATTATCGTCATTAAACGTATTCCATGAAGATTTTTGAAGCATTTCAACCATCCCTTGTTAGCTTCAAACTCTTCTTTTTTGTTATCTCCTTAAACAACACGTAAAACAACGGTGCTTTCATGGTTAATATGGACCCAGAAATAGGCGTATGCCTGTTTCTTTTCTGAAGAAACCACATAAGACATATCCCGAAATTAAGTGTACTAAATCTTTACATTATATTTTTTTTTTAGAAAAAGTGTGTTTGAAAAAAGCAGGATACTGTTGATACACTAATTAACTATTTTTTCAACATAAGCGCCATCCCGTTTAATACATCTGGTGAGTCGTGACACAAGTTTATTTATGCCCTCCCCGAAGAACTCTCCCGCCAGCTCCTTCCCACACTTCAGAACCTCTTTCTATACCTTCTCGTCATTTGGAAATTTAATTCCATCCATGTATTATTTTTAGCGAGGAGAAAAGATGATAATCTGAAGGCGCCAAGTCAAGGGAATACGAGGGGTAGTTCAAAACATCTCAACCAAGTCCAAGAGCGCCTTGGTGGCTAAGGCTGTGTATGACGAGCGTCGTCATGCAACAAGCCCACTCCTCTCATCAGCATACCCCTCCTTTTATTTTGAATACTTCTTTTGCCCAAATTTGTAGTTTTGAATTATTTGGCAGTTAGGGAATTGGTGTGACATCACTGTAAGATGTCTTTTTGACTCAATGAGCCACCCACTTTTTATCTTCAGTCACAATAGAGCTCAGAAAAGTTAAAAAATTCATCTTCCAACTCAAGTCGAGCAATAAGTTCGTGGGCGCTATTGACCCGCTGGCACTCGGCGGGATTTCTTACCAACATATTTCACGCAACTGGGTACTATAACGTGAATTTACGTACTATCGTGTTTTTGTTATGCTGGCTTTATCAGGTGATTCCTCTCTATCACTCAGTATGGCCAACTCTTAAAAAACAATAAACCACAGTCCATTATTGTCACAGTACACTTACTTTCGGGATATGCCTCATAAATCTTGCCTCTTGCCTTGGCATACAATCAATGATGGAGACAAAATTTTGAATGTTCTCGTGGTTCTTTTTTGTTTAATAAATTACGGATCGTCATACGCCGTACTCACTTGCCAACTTACAAAAAGATTCAATAAGATTTAGGCGGTCCAAATCACATTTTTGCATTTTTACATTAGCTTTAGCTTAAAAGGAAGATTTACCGTACATATGTACTATACTTGTATAGGGATGTCGGATTATAGGGGGTGCCGGATCAGACTGAGTTTGACCTTCTTATTTACAGGGTAACTGTAACTGGACCAGATTTAAAGTGGAGTAGCTGTTTGATCCCAACAAAAGCAGAAAGCAGCAAGAAGATTTTTACAAATTATGTCCAGAAAAAAATCAGTTAACTTTGAGATGTAGCAAGATTTCAAAACCAGTCCTCTTGCCAAAGACTCAAGATTCATTTTCTCAGTCCTAAAAATTTTAGGTTTTAAATACTTCTCCGCCTACTGGGAAGAAGTAAAAACGCAATTAATCCTGCAATCATAAAAACTAAAATAGACATTTGGATTGATGAATCGAAGGATCAACGAAATATTTTTTCTCAGACGTAAAATAAATTTGGATAGTCTAGCTGAACAAAACCTATTTTATTATACAAAAAAAAAGCTCGCATTCATCAATATATATTAATGCCATAAAAATATAATGAAGCGATAGTTGTTTTTCCGATTCGGTCGTATAAATATCAAAAGCGCTTCGAACTAAGCCTCATATCTTCGCAATCAACCGTCCAGGTTATTTAATCCCTTATAAACAACCCGTCTGAATTATTCCATTATGAGACCTAAAAAAATACTAAAAACAATTCTCTGACCAATACGGCTCAATACGATCCCCGGATTAGCGACTAATGAAGCGGATAATTCCGTTTATGAGGTAAAACCGATATTTCAAAGCTATCGTGTCATATTAGTACTTAATGGAGCAACTATCGCGAATTCGGATGAATCACATAATCAATTTGGATTAATAAAAAATAATTAATCGGCATTTTGACGATAATTTGCACAACTTATAAATGGCACCAAAATTCAAATATACTAGTATTATGCATATGCACATTAGAGGATCTGAAAGTTTTTGAAATTTTAGTAAAAAAAACCGTCCAAATGTATTAACACTTTGAGTAGCGAGGCATTTATCATCCGTACAAATCCACTTATCCGTCAGGACTGCGCGGTGTGTATGAAGCTTGTACATAAATAAATAAACACTGTCGATAGCACACAATATTCGATCATTCCTTCAAGCAAACATAAACAATACACTTGAAATCGATTCATTATATCATTCACACATCATTATTAGTCGATAAATTTGGATTAACGGTCTATACAATCATACGATGTACGCAAGATACTCTCCTCGTCTCTGTCTATAGCTCAAGAGGTATGACACAGCTCTGTGTCATACCTCTTTATTTAATATATCTTCCCACTAATTATAATTCTATTCAAAAAGGGCCTTTTTGTGTTTTCAAGAAGGTGTAGAACGTGTTTCGTTGCTCGTTTTTGTTGTCCATCCCATCCTACCCCATAATACCCATCCTATTCATTTTTTTGATGAATTTTAAATGTGTTTTGTGCTCCTCAATTATTTGTCATACATCTGACTCGTTTAGGGATTTTAGTGCATCGTTATCAAAATTCGAAGGTCCTCCCGTTCACGGTTCATTCCTTAAGCTTCTATCCCCCTATTTAAATTTCTGGAACGAATATTGATATCTGCGGACTTTTACCACTTCACCATAAACATCTTTGAATGTGTGACTGGCTTTTTTTGCATTCCAAACCGAATTTCAAAAAAAGTGTATCGTAGGCGATTTACCATCCCCACGCAGTAGCGCTGTTAACAGCGACATCTTCCATCTCTCTTCAGGTGCAATGTGTTATTTTACCAGTGCCATCTCTTGTGGCCCTGCAGAGACATTGCACCTGCATACTGATCGATCGCTTTTTGCGCATGCACTATTGCCGGTTGGGTAGTGACGTGCAGGAGGCGGGAGTCAGGAGAGTCGTCGGTTAGCCTTGGCTGCGGGATGTCGTCCTTCCTGCAGCCAGATGTCTCTTTCTCTCTATTTCTCATGTGAAATAAATAGTTTTTACAGAAGAGGGTCTTTCTATTCGACGCCCGTCTATTTCCATTCCGATGAGCACATGAGGGGGCGGGGAGCCGCCCAGGGACAGTTCTATTAATACAATAAAAAACTTACAAACATGTTTCCGTCATTGTATCTGGTCACAAATTTAACTCAAATATAAGGTCTTAAAATACGCGAATATTTTCGGGTCGTTCTAATATAAAAGGTTCATTATTGTCAAGCATGAACATTCCCTAATTATGATTTGTGGGCAGAATTGAAATCCAAGCTTAAATGCTTTAAATCATTCAAACAATGAAATAGCATATAATTTCTTTCGAGCATAATTAAAAAGGCTTTCATCGGACTTTTCGGAGGAATTTACTTAATTTATCAATGCACTCTACAGTTAAGCAGTCATATCTTCTTTTAAGCCCTTCGTCTTCATTATTCGGCTAATCCATTCGCTTTCAGCTCGATTTGGCTTATAAATACGTTTTTTTCTCCCACACAAATATTCTGCTTAATTAAAGCGTTAGAACGTCGCTCTTATCGCGTCAATTTTTCATACTAAATTTTAATGGATATTATAATGAATTCAGCGCAGACTCGTCTCAAAGGGAATACAAAGGACTACATTTTAAAGTATATTAAGGTGCCATTACATTGTGCTCTGTGGAAACAATTAAAGTCACGATTTTAGTTATTAACCATCGTCTCAATTGTGCTCTTATTTGCAGTACGTGGCAACGTGACCGTCGTTAGTGTTAATGGAATGGATGAATTAATTGTATTTATTTACATACAGTCTCGTGAACTTTGTTGTACAGACAATTCATACAATGTTTAATATATGCAATAGTAATTGCGGTAGAAACATTTGTACTCATTGAATTTTGGCGAACGGCTTCAATAGATGCACTATTGAGAGCGCACACTTCAGCGTAATGCGTTTAGGTACAAATACTTATTTATCTTCTTAGCCCTATAAATAATCCAAACTGAATTATTTCGGTGATATGCCAGCGTACTCAGATAAAGATATCTTTAATACTTAATAATAGTTTAAGGGATTTTTAACTCAAAGCAAGCCATCAACATCATCGTTCTTGGTTCCCCGATTATTTGAAGGGAATCTGATTATAATCGAATTTATTGGAGTTCTCCATTTTAGGAATGCCCTTATGATAAATTAGCTCCTGGATACCCATTATAAAAGTGTGTGTCGACGTCTCGACACAGAATCCCTAGAATACAGTAAGTAAAAATGCATTTCAATGATAGTTTTAAGCTAAATAAAGACTACTCTATATTTAAAAATATATGTCATTTTGAATTATTTGATAAGAAGAGGAGCTTAATCTTCCATTAGGGAGGTACTTAGAAGAATCGCTCATCCTCTGCTTTAAAGCTTCTAATATCCACATTCTATATGCATGCAAAAAATTTAAAAATAATATAATACGTAACACAATAGTTAAATACACATTCTAAAGACTAAAAAAGCACAATAAGTCCATAAAGGCACAAATAACGAAAATGGGTTAATCCAACATAACGTACTACGGCGCTGAAAGAGCTTAACACGTAAGGTTTACATCACTCCTGTGCGGATCATTTATGGCAATTTTCTATTTTAATAATCGTGCTTTTTTATAGAATCCCACCTGTACCTATAATTATAATTATAAATGTGCCCTTGAGATATTTACGGCGATGAGCTCCAAGGTCTTAATTAATGATTTCTTTCCTCGGGTAAAAAAGCGATATTTAATCCAGCACGCCGCTAATAACGTTTAATCTTTAATAATTTTGGAGCATCTAGCAAAAATATGGAAAATTGCTAAAAAAAATCTTTGAAATTTACGATATTCCAATTATGATAATATTTATTTTTGTACCATTATACGAAATTTATCCAAATTATAATTTATGCAAATATTTGAAACGAATTGGTTTCATATTGTTTTCATCATGTCTTGCTTTAAATAATTTTTTTGTGATGTTAAACACAGAATTTCATACTTTAACAAAGGCTTTTTCTATATCAAAGAGTGGATTTTGTACTAAATATGCTTCTTAAAACTTTAAGGTATTGTATTTGCCACTTTTTCTGCATTTCTTTTGAAAATGCTTATTATTTTTAAACTATTTGATAAAGATGAAATATATTGTTGATGCAAAAGTTTTTGCGTATTTTTTATTTGCATTAATCTTGCTCAATTCTATTATTTTATTTTTTTAAATATTATTTTTTTAAATAAAAAAAATACTTCAATTGCGAAAGTGAAAACATCCCTTTCTTCCTTCCGTGGAAAGATGTGAAACTGTTATAATAACAGCGTATATTGACCGGTATATTCAAAGTTTTGAAATAAACAAAATAATATTTCTTTAAAAAATACGCAAAAACTTTTGCATCAACCCAATACTAATGTCATGTTAAATTTAATATAAATCTATTCTCTACATAATGTATACAGGGAACATGTTGATCCTATCAAATTTCACTTGGATGAATAAGAATCCTGTTTTTTACAGGACATTCCGCTCATCCAACACCATTACAGTTAGGGAATTTCATCTCGACGCTTGGGACAAATCGGGACAGTGTCGTAACTACTAATTGGCGAGCTTGGGCGACGCCTAGGAGCAGTAACTGTCTAATCTATGTATACATATATACAGTACATATATGTTTTTCAAATTGTCGTATTAACTTTTCCTTACCGGTGATGTATTTACTACACCTCGACTCGAATAATGGGAATATCGATATAAAATATAATAGATACGGGATTCAGAATTTTTATATTCCTTCGTAATATAATTACGAATCACATCAAAGTATTATAGTATGTAAGTATTCATCTGCAGTGACGGAAATAAATAATTTGTCGGGAAATCGGGGTTTTGCGAGTTTTAGTCCGTGTCTCAGCCGAAAGGAATTTTATCAGTCACATTGATGATATTATACGAAAATAGGGGCTCACGTGGTCATTCGAACTAGCATTTAAATATCTGATGACGATTCCTTAATCTTTTCTTAAATAAATAAAATTCTTTTGCCTTCAAATTATTTTTTATATTAAACAAATGGACTTAATAGTATTTTTTGATCAAATTTATCAATGTAATTTCTTAAACCATTAAAAATCCCGGGATGGTCTATGCAATCCCGGGATCGAAATTTTGGCTCGGGATTGGATTCCCTAACTTCAATATATTTATTACAAAGCTTTTAACCCTTCTTAACCGAAAATATCTATTCTAATGGTCAAAATCCTTGGTGAAAATAATATTTTTGTATGTTGGGTAGGAATATAATCCCCAAAAAGATTTATTCATGAAACTAAAATAAAAATTTAAAAAAACCTCATTGCAAAGCAGTATTAGTGATCAATGAATGAATTTAGATGTAATCTTCTTCAACAATTTGTTCTTGTCGTGTTGACCTCATAAATTGTATTGGCAACTTTATATTTTCTAGATTGAATCCGATGCTATCTGAAAAATAGTAGAAGATCATTAATTAAAATGGCAAATCCGACCTCAATTAATGTGGAATCAATTGAAAAAATCTCTCTTTGCCAGTACAGAAACATAAGCTCTACTCCTCGTTTATTTCTTTTTATGAATATTTTACAATCTGCTGTAATATATACGTATTAGGGTCACTTTTTAACATAATAAAAATCCCTTGCATGACAACCCTTGCGATAAGAAAGCCCCGAGCTTTTACAATGGAGGTTTTCAATCATCAGATGTGCCAGATTGGATAGCCTCGTTTATCGTCGGCGTCCATTAATAATTAAAAATACACGCTCTGCTAGATGGTTATTCGTCGTCATATGAATGCTCCAGCAAATACAAATATTGGTTTCGACGATGGCTATCATTTATCTATTTTTGGTTAGGACATTTGATAGTTTCCCCACGCTTCGTCTGCCTCGATATCCATTTTCTTCCCTAGGAGAGCTCCCCGAATATAATGGTACATGTACAAATGGAACCTAATGAAAATGATACGATTCTGCAACTAAATTACATGTTTATACAGCGTAGAGCTACAATTACAATCAGAGAAACTCTCATCTATAAAAAGTATCAAAATAATTCCATTTTGTATAACAAGAACGCAAATGGGTTATAAAATTAACCTTATCTCCTTCTTCAGTTCTTATATATATTATTTGTTAAATTTCTCAAGAATTAGGGGATTAATTTGAAGCAAATACGTCGTCTTGTTACATTAAAAATCAATTAGCTAAAAAAAATCTTTGATCCATCTTAAATAATTATACTTCAAATTAATCAACATTTTTTCCTTTATCAAATTATATTTTAATATTTTTGATTAGCTTAAATAAACGAAAGATAAGACGCTCTTTCGAAAGGACTGTATATATCAAAAGGGCACTCTTGTATAAATTACTCTACTTCCGACTCGAGCTGGTAAACTTCAAGAGTTGAAATTAAGCCCTTGTTTTTATCAATTAAAAAACTTTAGCACCACAAAACCTTCCGTTCATCTTTTATTTATATTTCACATCTAAAGGAATCAACATAATTGAAAAAGTATGATTCAATCATTGCAATTAGATCTTTAAAAATTTAATCAAATATGCAGATTATTATTTCTCCTCTTTTAAAAATGTTATATTTCTTACATATTATTATCGGATTTAAATCAATATATTTCATAGATGTAAAAATATGTCGTTTATTTATTAATTTTATATATTCATATTTTTAAATTACATTTCTGCGATTTAAATTTTGTTAATAAATTTATAATTGTTTAAATCGCTGAAAGATGCATTTATTTCAATAAAACAGCCTGTTTAATTTTATAAAAATATCTAATTAAGATAATTTTCCAAATACTAATTTTAATGCGCTTAAATTTTAATTATATAAATAAAATAATATTTATCGTATTTTTTTAATATTTATATGGCTTACATATTATTTTAAATTAATGCAATCTAAAATTTCGTCGTCAATATGTCATCAGAATACATGGTCAATTTTTTGTTAGTTAAGATTAAAATTGTCAGTCAGTGGAACGACACCTCTTCAGCTGTCAGAATAAATCAGGTAAGATTTCTATTTGCCCTTTTTTCTTAGATTTCAATGTTTATTCAATTGAAATTGTTCTATTTTACTGTGCATCATTATGCATAATACAAAACTTAGCGCAACATCATTATATATGTCTTAAAATCACTTCAAACCAATTTTAGGTTATGAGGACAATATGTCAAAGCGTACTTTAGCATTATTTCATAAATAACTATATAAATCTATTAAATTTTACAATTCAATTGTGATATATGGTTGTATCGCTACATTTGCGATTTTATATTTATTAAATCTCACCATGGTTCATATATAAAATGTCATTTATTTTTATAGGATCTATTCAAAATGAAGCCGCTCGAGTTGCAAGCCATAGTAATGAGCGGCGGTAATGGCTCTCGATTTCCAATGTTGTCGAATGCTCCACCAAAATGTCTTCTGCCTGTGGGACCATATCCTTTAATATGGTATTCTCTAAGTTTGTTGGAACGTCAAGGTTTTCAAGGTAAAAATTATTTATTATTTAATAAATTCAAGTATTGCATCATTCTTTGATCGTTTTATTTATGACATTTAATTTAACGATATTTTTAGAGGCAATCGTCATAGTTAAAGACGCTGAAAAATGTGAGATAGCCGCTGCAGTCGATAAACTAAATTTAAAACTGAAAATCGATTACGCTGTTATACCGGCTGATGATGATATGGGAACAGCTGAATCTCTTCGACTAATACATGATAAAATTGTTACAGACGTCCTCATTATATCCTGTGATTTTATAACTGAAATAAATCTAGACGGCATGATTAACCTGTTCAGAAAGCATAATGCGTCTGCTGTTTCTCTGATGTTCGATAACGGTTCACAAGAATTTATTCAAGTACCCGGTCCCAAATCAAAAGTTAGACCTGAACGAGATCTCGTTGGAATTGATAAAGAAACGCAAAGATTAGTATTTTTGGCTAGTGCAAGTGATTTCGATGAAACTGTTACGTTACCCCAACTGCTTTTGAAAAAACATCCAGTTCTCTCAATGCATAGCAAACTATTAGATTCACATACTTATATTTTGAAAAAATGGATCATTGATTTCTTGGTTGACGAACAACACTTCACAACGGTTAAAGGTGAACTCTTGCCCTACATTATAAAGAAGCAGCTTTCTAAACCGTCAGTAGCCGATGTCAAAAATGCATCTGTGTGTCACATAGCAACTCGTAAAGACATATTTAATCATGCAGTCCAAAATGAATTAGATGAAAAAATCAAAAAAGTGTCGTCTTATAATGATCATTCACATGGAATGAAAGGCTGCTATCATGAAGATATAATTCGATGCTACGCGTATATCCCCGACTTTAGTAACTACGCGATAAGAGTGAATACATTGCCCACCTTCTGTCTTATTAATAGCAAGGTACATTTTAGAAAGTATATTATTGTATCGCTCAATCAACGTTGTTAATTTATTGAATTTATGCATTTTTAGATAATCAATAAATGGAACGAAATTGCTAAAGGGGCACCACTTGTTAAAATACACCCTAAAAGCAACGTTAAATCTTCACAAATAGATGAATTTACTATCGTTGGAGAAAATAGCGAAATATCAGAAAAAACGTCGATCAAAAACACAATAATCGGTTCAAGTTGCTTCATTATGAATAAAGTCAGTTTGAAAAATTGTGTTCTTATGAACAACATTACCATCGAAGAAGGGTAAGCTTTTTACCAAGCGTATTTTATCGTTAATATCATGGCGTAATTAGTTTATATTTTATAAAATATTTCATAATTTCAAGGTGCCAACTTCAAGATTGCATTATTTATTCTGGCGCTACAATAAAAGAGCAATGCGCTTTTTCTTTCTGCATCATAGGACCGCAGCATACAACATCCCCCAAAGAAAAGGCTGATCATCTTACTATTCCTGAAGCCAGTGAAGATATGATAGAGTTAGAATAGAGACATTTTTTTAAATAAATTATGAGATACTTACAACATTCGTTTACTTTAAAAATGCCATTTAATTAAATTCCGTGACGTGAAGCTGTAACATCTTCGGTGAGTCGACAATAGAATAACGCTGTATGAATGAATAATAACAGAACCAGAACTGAACAGAAAACAGGTAAAGTCAATGTTTTCATCAGAACAAAAACCCTCTAGAAAATATCGGGGTTTTTTTTGGTTCGGTACACACACGAAAGAATTTTTGTTAATATGTGACCTTTGCCATTTTTATGCAGAATTTGTTTGATTCTATTATTTACTCTTTATTTGTTCTGTTAAATTACTACTTCAAATAATATTATCAAGCAAAATTCCAGCTTGTAATCTTGAGTCATTATTAGGTTTTTATTTAGCTTATCTCTTCCTATATATTTGTTATGTTCCAGACTTGGACGCCAAGATTTCAATTTTTTCCCTGTGTTATCTATTTCAAGCTGTGATTCTCAAAATTCCAGGCAATATCCTGATTTGTCTCTATCGTCTCCTACGTCCGGGCCATTTGTGTTACCTATTTTATCTCCAACATATATATTTTATTTAACACTAAGGATTAATGCACAATTGTGCACAAAATGTATAAAATACAAAAAATCGTCTTACTTTTGTTAAAGAAGAAAAGGACTTAGGATAACTAAGTATTTATTATTATTTTTTTAATTTGCTAATTTAATATTATTTATTTCAAATACTTGTTTATAATTGCCTGCTCCTTGTGAGCATCCTTCGTCCAGTGATGCCAGTTCGTAATATTAGGCCATGCATTGTCTTCCCTAATATATTTTTCAGACCATAGTAGCACCGATTATCAGAATTGTTGAAGTTGAATCAGACACGCAATTATAAACTTAAAGAATTTAAAAGTGACTCGAATATACGTTTTTGATGTGTTGCTTTTGTCACCAAAAATAAATTGATTCAGGTATGAATTAAAATGATGACATTTGTGTGTTACCGTCTCATGATACCGTTACAGTCTACCGAAGACCGAACACTTGCCAAATACATAACAAATCGATGGTCTACCATAACGATGGTGCTTATGTTATTCTCGCAAGTGTAAACAGTATGTTGACAAAGTTCTATCGCAATCGGATGAATGCTGTGGTAGTGCATTAAATACGAACAAACAAAGATTAATTTTGTATATATTAGATACAGGTAACGCAATAATTAAAGAGAGTAAATTCAATAATATTCATGTAGAATGCTTATTATATGTTAACAAACTGCTCTAAATTATGATATAAAATAACTGTTTAATACAAATAATAACATTTAAAAAAAAATCATAAATGAGCCCCCACTCGAAGCTGAACCAAATGGATTTATGGTATTGTATCAGATTTTAGTGGAAAGAACAATAAGGTGCATGTGACGCTGGTATTTGGAATAAATATAAATGTGCGGGTGGTGCTAAGAATGCAAGTTGTAAATCCCAATGGTTTAAGAAGAGCTATGACACTATGCTCGTCTATTTTTAATATATTTTCTCAATAGATTATATATTCAGTATACATTCATCTACGTTCTACTCCAATTACATACACTGACTCTGCGGAAAATGCAAATTAAAATTATATACAACGTTAATTGTATTGATAATAGATCGATGGAAGCATTTACTTGTGTTTAAATTATTATATAATCAAATAACGATTAATAGTCAAGTGCATACATCTTTTCTGCAGTCATAAAAAAATGTATATTATGAATAATGGGGAAAATTTTAGTACTAAGAATTGCAACACTTACATATTTCAAATCACATTTAATATCAGCCACATTCAACCACATCCTGCAAAATTGGCTGATATAGACATCGAATTATGAATTTGATGTGCACAATCTGAAATCGATCGACTAATTTTGGGAATATGTCAATCATTGCTACATAAACACTACAATTTATCAAAAGGTTAAACTGATAGTTTACTAACCACTTCCTCATTTTATTCATTCGAGTATCAATATTCCGCATTAGAGACTTCATCCTTGTGCATCATTCTTACGTTTCTCAATATGGTAAAACATTAACTTATTAGTCAAGTACATTATTTTGTAGAATTGCAAAAATCTTGCAATAATCGATATTAAATTACATACTGTCTTAGTAATAACTATGAAATTGATCATTGTTTTAGGGCTATAAGGGATTTTGTTGCCGTGGTTATAAATATAATTCGTTTAAAGATGTTTGTGAACTTGGATGCGATAAAGGTACACAACTTTGAGAATACTTTTGTTACTCAACTTTTTTTGATGCGGTTTTATTGTTAATTTCAGTTCATATAGAATATCCTCTTTACATTGGAACGGGAATTGCCGTCTCATTAATGGTTGTTATAGTTTTTGTGGTATGGTTCCTTTTGAAAACTCGTACCAAATCGACAAGCATGACAATACAGAGAGAACTACCATCTATTCCAAGTATGTATAAGATTCGTTTTTTTACAACTGTATTTTTATTTTGATTGTAGTAGTTGTGTTATTAATTAGACGTAGTATATTTATTGCTATATTTTTATTTATATGGCATAACTTTCTATAATCGGTATTAGGGATTCTGAAGTCTCGGCTTTTTCAAAGTCTCGGGACTCGAGACTTATTTTCTCTTCAATTATGCACAGATTTTTTTAACGTAAATATTTATATACGTTACATATGTATGTATGAGTAAGTTAAAAGAACTATCTTGTTCTATCTTTCTGAATTATCATTTTCGGGGTCACTTTCTTCATTTTTTGTTCTGTTTCTATTCAAGAAGTTTTCTAGTGCAATGTTTCAATTACAGCCAGATGTATAGCATGATTTATGCAAAATTCATTGACAACAGGACTTTCAAGCCCAAACTTTTTCATCACACTAGCACCATCGGTCGTTATTGCTACTATTTCACGTTCAAAAGCAATTCCAAATTCACTCAACTGACTTTCAACATCTTTTCAAGATGTGTCGCTGATCCAGTTGTGTTTGACCTTTTGCATGTGATTTGTTTTGGACAGTGGGTGCATTGGGCTATCTTCTTTTTTGTAGTTTTTTTGTAATGTTTCCATGCTTCCGATTGACTTCTTTCGAAAAACGTGTTTTCATAATTAAAATGTACAATATATTAGGCCATATTTTAAATCACAAAGTCTCGACGGATGTCTCGACAAAGAATCCCTAATCGCTATAATATTTGATAAAACGCTTGTCGTGACATCTATGAGTTGAAAGTGATTGATATATTTAAACATTGTTATTCTATTTTTCATATCAGTGACAAGCACTCCCAAGGAAGAGAAAAATAATGATTTCCAAAAAAGCAAATTGCATACAAATATTTCCAAAAAAATGACAAACGTTTATGAAACGTCACCGAAGACCCGTAGACCAATTCCACCAGTGCCATCGTTTACAACAACCAAGATGTTCCCCTAATATACCAATAAAACCCACTCCCCCGGCTCCCGCTCCTAAGATTTCAACTTCAACGATAATTCCCAATCCAATGATTTCCATTCCAGTAGCTCCCCCTCCAATTCCCACAGAAAGTGATGACGAATACGATTGTCCGCAACAGCCTGAATATGTTGAAAATGAACTAATTGCTGAAGATATTTATGAAGAAATTTAAAAAAATATGCGAATTATTGATATGTACATATTTTAACGTTTGATTAAAAAATTAATGATTATGCCGAATCAAAATAAAATTAAAACCAATAATTCACATTTTATTTAAATCAGGGCTTTGGACAGTTATTTTTTTCATTTCGATTTTGGTTTCGTTTAAGTTCCAAACATTTATATTCATTCGGTTGTAGTTTTCATTCCAAGAAAAATAACTGTATTAAAAACATATTTTCTATCATAATTTAATAATTTCATTCCTTCTTCTATAATAAGCATTCTACATGAATAATATTGTTGAATTTACACTCTTTAATTATTAATGATTCGTTAGTTAGCGTATTATTTTCTTTTTCTTCTTTTCCTGCGTAAGGGCTAAGAATTTATAATTTCTTCTAGTCTAAAATTTTGTAGTTATCATGTAGGCTACAAATATAATATGAATGATAGATTTAAAGCATTGCAATGTTGCACTGAGTTGGTTGATTTATGCTGTAGCCGGAAGCGCACTCTCTAATACTCATTTCATTGACTAAGGAATACATTGATGGAGGGGTTCCCTGATCTAACTTGGTTATAATTAGGTTGCGTACTTGGGTTCACATCTTCTCGAGGCGCCCTACGTATTATGATAAAATTGAAGGTTCTTTGTGACGCAAATACAAATTAAATCACATAAATGATCTTAGATTAATTCTGGCTCCCAGTGACTACTACCTGTTTATAGTTCTAAAAATAATGCTCCAGGGAGAGACTTTGATAAGAAGTGATTGGCGAAACTGAAGCCTATTTTGAGGCAAAAAATAAATCATTTTATAATAAAGGTATCAAAATATTAGAAAAACACTGGAATGAATGCATCAATTTTGAAGGATATTATGTTAATGAATAAAATTGAATTTTGCCTAAAAGTTGCTGTTTTATTAGTCATCCTACATACTTATTAAGTGATGTGTTATTTTAATATTAATTTTAAAAAACGCTAGAAAAAAATCATCTTCAACTCTATCAACGATAGTCAAAAAGTAGATGAACAATGAAATACGATGTTGATGTAGTTATATAATAAAGTCGTCATCGATGTTACTGTACAGTTTTCAAGTTTCCATTCCATTTCAAATTCATTTCATATTCATTTCAAACAGATTTTGCCTCATCAGATGATCACGCATCTCAAAATATAATGAAATTAAGATCCTGATTATAATAGTATATCTGATGTACGATGATATTCTTCAGAAATATCAAGAATCAAGTGTAAATTGTACTATTGATTCTGAAAAAGCATTGAAAAGGTAATGCACATTGAGAAGAAAATTCAAATAAGTGATTTTTATTTAAAATATCTATAAAATATTATAAAGTTTGATGTGGAATTTGATCAGTTATGAAGTTGAAAAGATCAAGTCTTGAAAACGTCTTCAAATTCTAACGTAATGAAGTCCTAAAAAATACATTACCTGATTGATTTGCCTTCTGATGTAGTAGTCTAGTATGGACATACCTAAAGAAGAGAAGATTTTTAAGTCTTTCAGTTAGAATAGACCGCTTATTAATTTTAGTCTGATGCAATCAGATAACAACATCCCAAAAAAATAAGTCAATATTTGGACGTCCTCTTATAAATTTATGCTAATAGTCGACCAATTTTGCAGATATTTTAATGTAGAGTATATAATTATCTAAAGTCGGTTTACCACAACACCACAAACCAAGCTAAATATGAATGTGCATTTGTAGTTATGCATGTGCATGGTAACGGAATACAATTTGAAAATTACAACATTTCATCAATATTACATGTATTGATTTACAATATTTAAATGATTATACAGTTACAATAAGCACACTTATTTCGAGAACAAATATACAAAAAATAAAATCTAAGCTGTGACGACTATTTACAATCTCTCTACACAGTCTCTTTTTTAAATGATAACCAATAAAAAGTGATTTAATCATATCTAATATCAATGTGTGATTCACTTTCATGTAATTAGCATTTGTATTCATTCAATTTTAAGTTCGGTAAAGGTCAATGCATATTCGAAAGAGATATATTTCATACATACGTCAGAGTTTAAATCTCGAATTAATATCAAAACAAAAGAACATTGAATATGTGTCATAAAAATCTTTTACGTTCAATCTTTCAAGCTCAAATAAGGATTAAATTGACAAAATCAATCTTCATGCGAACACTGTCATATCAGCAATAATACAATAAACTAATTATATATTTTTTCTATTTTAAAAGTTGAACCTTTTTCGTGTCATTTCAAGATGTTGGATTTAAACAAGATATTTTATACTATAGTTTACTCTTTTAAGCACATGACAGTTAGATGCAGTGATGCCAACCTGATGACAACCTGTTGGTCCTAACAGATTAAAGTGTTCGCGAACACGGTTAGCGACGCAATTCACGAACACAAAAATTGAGTTTAATCATCAATAAACACACTATTATTATTCTTTGGCTTGTGTCTTGCAATTTTCGTTCTTAGACTTCCTGTCGCTGTACATATATTGTAAACCCTAATTCGAAATTAATTTATTTTATGACAAAACACCGATGAAGAAAAACATACTCCAACTGTAATTGTCTGTTTAGCGATGGTTTAACTTTACTTTTAAGTCCATGAATTTCGTCGATAATCGTTATTGCAGACGAGGAACACACAAATTTCAAATGTCCGCCAAAGCGTTAAAGAAGAATTGCAGTTTTTGATTGATGTGAAAGAAACTCTTTAAATTATTCCGTTTCAATTTTATCATTTTAGGCATTTTCAACTGTTGTTGAATCATTCAATGAATAACAGTTTATTGCTATATTTTTTGCCATATTAACAATGCAGACGTTATGTATGTTTTTTTAATTCAGCATTGTATCATAGTTGTATATGATAATACTAATAGAAATATGCATTTAATGTAATTAACTTTTTTTAGGTGATTAAGCTGAAATCGTATACCATGAACTCTACCAAGAAAAAATGCGTTTTTTGCTTATTATCTAATAATGCATTATAATATAATACAAAAAAAGTATTATTGAATAATGTATGGGTATGATGAAACAGCTTTTTTTATTAATGTTAGAAATATGATTGTTTTTTAAAATTTTATTTCATGAAATGTTAAATAACCAATTTAAAGACTGCTTAGTTCTATGGTTTACTTTAAATATATACGATGAACTGGATTTAGCACTTGATAAAAATATAAACCAATATTTCATCATTAAATTTTTCTAAGGATTTGTGAAATTTTTATCAAAGCACTTTAAGGTAATTGTATTGATTTATGCCAACTCATGTATTAGGAATTTTAAGTAATTTTGTATGTAATTTTATATTTTCCAGGGTCTCGCCAAAAGAATTTCAAACTTAAATAATGTTTTACAACATTGTTAACAAATTCTAATCACATAATATTTACCCATTGAAAAATGTTAAAATATTTTACTATATTACGTTCTTAGCATTTATATCGGTTATTGATCTTGATATTTAAATATCTTCATACCGAGACAGAAGAGATACATATATTTCATATGCAATTCATGGGGGACCCAAATTTATTGTTTGTGCAAATTTCCTGTGCAACGAAGATGATCCTTAACTCTAGATCATGATAAGCAAATCTTCAACGATAATTTTTCGATTGTTTGACGAGGATCTGATTTCACCATCGACTTCAGGATATCATCATCTAATTTTTAAGGTTGAGTTCCCTATTTCAATTTTTACACTGTTTAAGGGGAAACTGTGAAACCACTTTAGGGGGCTGATTTTTAAGCGTCTTTTGTATTTTTTTTAAAACGGGGAAAGAATAATTAAAATATGTTTAAACATTGATAATATTTTTTTTATATTTTGAAATAAAATTGACATTTTTTGAGCAATTTCCACCAGAAATAGTTAAGTTATAAGGTGCTTCCCATGGAAGATCGCCATTAGAGTTTACTACTTTGGTACAATATACTAATCACAATTTTTATTGAATTAAACAAATTTAGTTTCTAAATAGGTGAATCAAGTTTTAATTGAAAATAGAAAAGAAACCATGTTTGAGAAGTGTTTAAACAAAATAGTACGATTTTTTAACTATTTTTTTTTGCACCTTTCTTACAATAAAAAAAATATTTTAAACAATAAAATGATCCCAAAATTAGGTTAACATTGATCATAATTAAATAAAAAATCTGCATATGATTTTTAAAAAAAAATTGGTTTATAACATTTTTGGCTAGAGTGTATTAAAGTTGAAAAAAGGGGTATCGAAAAAAACGCGTTTGAAAAGATAATTACCGAAAACGAGAATTTAAGACAAAAATAAATGGTAAAAAATACCTAACAATTAATCAGTTAATCCAGGACCATATAGCAACCCTTCACCTTCTTCATGCGTATAATTTTGAGCTTGCATCTCTTCTTTTGGAGCTTTCCGAGCTTCCTTGATCTCCACTATGCTGCGTCTATTCTGTCGTTTGAAGCGCCACTCATCCATTTTCCGTACATTATTAAAGCTCTATGAGCCAACAATTACTTTTAGTCTGTCTATAATCATTACAAGTGCTGAATTTCCTTCATTGAATAAGGCAAAAGCCAAAATGCCGCAATTAATTTTAAGCCAGGATGTAGGTGCTGTGGAGACAATACGGTCGATTTATCTCAAATCCAGTATCAACGAATGGACCTGAATTTGTTTTTCATGATCCACACTTGCAATTAACAATGAGCTTGAAACAGAGACCACGAATTCCAATTTCTTGAAATTTCATACCCTTCTTCTTCCCGTAGTACAGTCTCTACTCCTACAACTCCGAGAAACTGGACCGACGGACGTTCACTTTAGTGCTCATAACATCGGAAAAAATCGAAATTTTGTTATGAAACTTTCAAAAGATGTTCTTGAATAGTTTTACTAATAATTTGTGAAATAAAAAAATAATAATTTGGAACCGTCTGATGTAGTTTCGCCCTTATTTAGTTTCAGAACAATGACACTTATTTAATTTCAGAATGTTCCCGTAAGTATCAGTGACTTTTTTCAGTGCTTCGTTTGACTTCATTTCTTGGTCAAACAGAAACAGCATAAAACGGCGCAAGTGTTCAGCTTTTAGTGTTGATTTTGACATCTTTACCCTGATAGATTTTTTTTGCAGAAAAAATAAAATTTACAATCATAACTTCAACGTCATAAGAAAACTTATGTGTTTACTAGATCGTGTCTCAATGCTAACTGTAAAGGAACTCATCGAATAAATGTTGATTACTTTTCGCTTTACCTAAAGGCTATATGATAACAATAATAGATTTCTCAAAATCAGGAGACAAATAAGAACTTTCGAATAAAGTCCAAATCAGAACAATATTTCGATTCCACGTGACAATGACACGTTTTTCACGTGTGATGACACGTCCATTTTAATATTTCAGACGGTTCGTCTTCATTTTGTACACACTGATGGTGTAACCGGCTCAACTGTCAACATGATGTAATCCATCAGCGATCAATCGACAATTTTCAAGGTTCGATTCTCCACAATCGGCGTCCAAGTAATAAGTCATTAATGACAAAAAATCAAATGTCAACCACCATGATTATGTAATTAAATGAGAATTTTAAAGAAGCATTATTCAACCTCGCCAAAGGACGACTT
Organism: Stenopsyche tienmushanensis; assembly: GCA_008973525.1. Lineage (NCBI taxonomy): Eukaryota > Metazoa > Arthropoda > Insecta > Trichoptera > Stenopsychidae > Stenopsyche > Stenopsyche tienmushanensis. The sequence goes on along the minus strand of WACJ01000294.1, from coordinate 289,760 downwards.
TAATCATCGATATATAAATTATGTAGCGACTTGACCCGGAATTTTTATCGTCGTTTACAGACGATGTGAATCAATATCGTTTTTGCAGCATGGCTTAAAAATTACCACCCGAAGAGATACGACTCGACTTGTAAATTGGCCAATAAACAACAATTTGAATGCTGTGGGGGGTTGGCAAACGTCGGACGAATCCTTGGTCGAAATATATGCACCCTGATTTTTTGGTTCGATTAATCAGATTTCGATTCTTCGAGGGCCGCCACGATACCACAAAAGACGATAAATCGGCTCGTTTCAATACGAGGGCGACATTAATCGGTCGTGTCTGATTCTTCAATATGTTCGACCTAGATTTTTTGATAATGTACCCGAGAGAAAAGGAGTGTTAATTTGTAAAAAAAAACAGGTAACTCTTCGTCGGATTCGAGATTAGCATGAGTACTGAAAGTGAAGCCCTGACACCGATAGTTCAACTGAAATTATGGAGTGCATCGAATAGAGACATGTTATGAAATTGTCTGATGGCTATGCCAAATTTATCACTAACAAAATTTACTATTATATATATAATGATGACAGATGAAATAATTTTTGATGATAATGATCCTAAGTAAGATAAACTTTTAACGCTTTGGCGGACACATCTGCATTATGTAGTCATTTTTCTTACCATAAATGACACATAATGTAAACGTGTCCACTAACGCATTAATGCTGGTTTCGTTAATTCCGTCCATTCAATACCGGGTGAAGAATTAAATTGCACTCAAACCTTTTTTTGTGCGATTTCGAAGTTATGCGGTTTTTTTTATTTTATAAAGAGTATATATCGAGATATTTTGGATAAAATAGGAAATAAATCCTCAATACTAACCGAAATTTGGAAAATAAATATAATTTGGGACTATGTAAATCATATTGTATTTACTATCGCTGAATTGCGACCACGCCCTTTATTCTGGTTTTGATTTTTTTTAAATTGTTTTAACTTTTAAAAATTCCAACTACTTGCGGAGTTATGACTATTTTAGTGACGCGGTAATTTGGCCGGTCCTACCATAATGAAATCTTTTAAGGCATTTTTCTCGAAACTACTTTTTTCAACACGATTAACATGATAACCCAAGTTTGAATTAATTAATTTACTTCATACTGGGTACGAATCTTTTTAACTCTTCATTTTTTTAACTATTTAAAAAAAATTAAAACAGTGACAAAATAAGACCAAAAATAACTTGACTGAATTTTTTTTAAACGGTTGCCATTTCGTGATATTTTTTTTTGCGTTAGGGACCATAGTGACATCTTTACTAATTATGAATTATATTGTTGGAAAGAGAAAATCTACACAGAACAATGATGATTTTGACACTGGGTATACTATTTCTTCCGACAAAGAGAGTGGTTTTGAGTCATATCGAAAACTTTTTTTGTGCGATTTTGGGTATATTTTATATAGCTGTTTCAAAGTTATGCGATTTTTAAAATCCATGGAACACATCTTTACTTTTTCTATATGTCTATAAGTCATAGCTTTTTTTGTGCGATTCTTTTTGTGCGATTTTCCGCGGAACGTATCTACCGCACAAAAAAAAAAGGTTTGAGTATATATAAGTCAAATAACTTTTTTTACGCAATTTCTAATATTTCCTAACTTGCTAAAATTTAAAAGGGTAAGAAGATCCCTATTTTATTACTTATCCTTATCATCAATCTAAATTAATCCTGATTTCTGCCTCTACATTGTAAATATTAAGATAATTTTTAAAACCAAACAAGGCTGTTTATAATTGATTGAATTTGATCATCAAAATTATTTTTCTTTAGAAAAATCTTGAAATCATACCTTTAAAAGCCATGTCGTTATCAAATAATAAACAGTCATTTAACAATAAAGCAGTTATTTCGATCAAATTTGGACCTGAGCAGATTCTTACTTTCTCATAGCCACTTGCTGCTCTAAAACGTCGATTTTTTTTTTAAAACTATTGAAATTCGGACCTCAAAAATTCAGGGTGCTTCGTTAATTTTAAGGAACCTAAAAACATTTTCGAAATCGTGGTAGAAATACTAACTTAGGCTCTTCTCCGACTGCATGCCGCGTAATAGTAAAATCAGAATTTACCTTAAACTGAAAAACCAAATGGGTCCAGGGGGTATCAAATTTTATTTAGCCAATGACCACAAATCATATATTATGAATGCATTTGCTGTTGTTAACGTATATTTTGTTGTCGAAAAAAAAAGTTCACTGACGGTCAAGTATTGTATGAACTTCGAAGACAATTGTATAAATAAATCACTCAATAAGTTTGTAGGATTTTGACGAAATAGCAAAACAACGACTCCACACGAAGAAGAAAAAGGTTTAAAGCGCAAAAAATATCCTACGAACTTATTGAGTGATATGTTACATAAATTTAATTAACCGAAGAAAATGCTTTCACACGAGAAGCACTCCCATCTTAAATTGTGCAGAAGCGATGGGAAAAATATAATCTTTGATTGGGAAAAATGAAAGTCTACAAAGTTCACCGGTTTAATGTAAGATAGTAAACATCGGAGTGCACTCGAAATCCGAAGCTGAAATGTAGTCAATGACAATGTGTGCATGTGCGTGCTTGGGAGAGGAAGAGAGCAGCGTAATTGAAGGCGTTTTCTCGATGGAAACGGGAAATGGGAGGTGGATCGAGCACCCCGTTATTAGCCAGAATGGAAGCAGTCATACCTGTGGTAGTGGCAGTGGCTGTGGCTGAGACCAGCACTGCAGTGACAGCTCTTGGCGCGGAACCACGTGCTGCGCCCCTCCAGCTAGACCACCTGCTTAACATTTCGCCGGTGTCTGCACACGTTACACAAGAACTAACGAAATCGAAATTGCTTCTGCGTACTCACTGTGTACATTGCGGACTTAGTGTTTTCTAATCAGTGACTCTCGTCGGACGCTCAAATCGCAGACGATCCATCCTAGACTTGCATCGTGATTGATCGCCTCCTTATAGGAGGAGATGTCGATTGTTTCAGTTCCTCATTACTCGTACGAAAAGCAATAGACTCAGAGTAGGAGCTGATACGACACCGACGAGGAATCCCTGATATCAGACGGTGAGTAATCGTTTTGTTTAACAATTTAACATTATCGAAGCGTCACAATAATTTGCCAACAGAGATTCATCGACGTTCGCTCAATTTGACAGCTGTCATTCGGCTCCATCATCATGATTCAAAATATCAGTCTTTGGTGTTTTGGCTTTCGATTTGATGAAAGCATATTTTCGAACATTTCTGTAATTGTATCTATTTCATTATTCCTTCCACAATATCCAATCATACAAATCGTTTCAATGACATCACACACTATACCATAATAGACATCGGATATTTCATACATAGTTGTACATATTCAGCTTTAGAAACTTGTAATGTCTCTCTCAGCTCTATAATTTAGTATTTATGTATCGGACCAAATATAAATACGCCATGTTCCGAAGACAGCGAAATTGAATTTTGTTAAACGGAGATGAAATCGAAATTTCTGGATCTAAAGAGAACACATTTTTGTCCAAGAAATTGGGGAGATAAATTTGCCCCAATATAATAAATAATTGCAATTGATGAACAACTCATCCCTTCTAAGCTGAATGACGATTTACATAATATAAGCTTGATATAAATAGTCTATGTCTTACATATGTATAAATATTTACGAATGCACTTGAACTTCATCTTAGCAGAATGAAGACGACATCCAATTTCTATTTCGAGCTTTGTTACGTATTTGAATTTATTTTGGCATATATTTGTCAGAATGCCTTGTAAAAAAACTGTTCATATTAGTATTATTTGTGTCAATCTTGAACAAGAAATGCTCAAAAGACGTTAAAAATCGGACATATAAATATATGGATCATATAACTTTTTACGTAATCTCTAATATCCCTAAACTCCCTGATATTTAAAAGGCTAAATAATCATCCTCACTGTTACAATAGACATTTTAACAGATTTTAAGACATGTTCAGTAGTTTCTCATTGTATTAAAGATCATCCATCTTTAACCCATTCCATCAATATCTTTACTCAATCCAATGATGTGTGGATTGAGTAAAAATATTAATGGAATTTGATGTGTGTATCCATTAATAAATGGTATTATAACAGCCAGACAACACCTCTTGCTAAAATATCTTTTGTCATATACATGATATCAATGTTTTGCACAATCTTTTTAACATAAAATCAATCAATCATTGGGATTTTCAAAATCATTTTGTAATGTGCTAAAATATTTATATTATGGCTTAACTATAACATAAACTTTTTAGACTTAATTTAAATCTCAATAAGTCTGCATACAAAATAAATACACCTACCCACCCAACAAAATATTGAAAACCGGCTTTTCGTGCATATTTTATTGTTTTTCTTATTCAAACTTTAAATTTATTCACTTTGCTCAACATTAGGAATGTTTTATAGATTGACAGCGTATATAATTAATCAAGACGTGTTAATTAAGCGAACTTATCTAAACCATTTTATATATTTTAAAGCAATAATAAAATATATCATTTTAAATTTATATAGGTAAAAATAAGAATTGAGCACTTGAAGTTTGGACCTTAATTTTTGTGCAACAAGGTCTTGATCTTCGTTCTATGTACAGAAGGCTGTCATTAGTCCCAATGCATAATTTATTGATGCTTATAAATAACCAAGGTCTTTTTATGTTGGTTTTAAATTTGTTATGAAATAATTATTCATTACAGTCGATTGAACATTAATTTTCCACTTCTGATTTTTAAAAAAAATCCTATTTAACAGATCGCCTTTTGTTAGTTGAGTGTATTTCATAAAGGTCGACAAAGATGATAATCCATCGGAGTCATGTCTGGTGAATATGATGTGGAAGTTCTTCTCATTTTAATTCATTGACATGCATTGTCGTTTTGCAGAATCACTAAATTGTTTCTGATTAATTCTCAGCGTTTGACTCTCAATTTTTTGTTCGCCTATTCCAATTGCTGACAATACAGATCTGCAGTTATTGTTTCGCCAGGTTTCATAAATTCATAATGAATAATTCCTTGAATATCCCACCAAATGCACAAAATAATGTTGCAGGTCGTCAATCCAGGTTTCGGAGTCGGAAAATGATTTTTATCTCAGCGAAATCCATTGACGTTTATGACTTATGTTGTCATAAACAACCCATTTTTTATACCTAATTTGATGCAAAAAGGGCAATAGTTCTTCGATACTTAATCGAGGATCTGTTTCCATTGTAGCTCTCAAATATGTCGTCATCAAAATTTAAGAACTTTGACATTTTACCCTTAACAAAAATATCATTTTTTACTCGTTAATATTACTGAACGTTCTTTAAAAAAACATACAGAGATGTTGTCTTCATCATATCTGGTCACAAACTGAGCTTAAACATACATCTATTAAAATCGGCAAGAATTTATCGGTACACCTAATACTAAGGTGATTTTTAAAATTGAAAAGCTTATTAGCCTTCAAAACTTATTTTTGGAAGCCAGATTAATACTAAGTTTCTATCAAATAATAAACAGTAAAGCTTATTCCAACGAAATCACGAACTGAGCAGGTCTTTGCTTTCTCATAGCCACTCGATGCTCTAAAATTTAGAGCATGAGAAATTAATGGTTTAGAGCCTAACTTTTATATTAAGCACTTTTATATGGTTTTACAAGTCGATTTAAGTACAAAAGGGCACACATTTATTTCAATCACAGCTTAATGGATCGTCCGCAACAATGGCCATTAACTTCACATGATTGCCTCTATGTCTTTTCCGACTTTTCTTCCGCCATGATTTATAATTTAAACTGAAGCCGAAAACAATCGATTCCGGTAGTTAAAAATACCGTAACGTATTTGTTCATTGTACTTAAAATTCCCGCATACCTAATCCGTTCCATAGTCGGATCTTAATCACTTATGTCATTACACCTAGTAAACATGGAACGCGGATCGGACATACTCTTACGTAATGCCGCGAAACGGAAGCCTTCCGGATGCATCCGTAACGAGCTTTTCACGGATGGTAGCCGGAAACGATCATTTTCTTTTCGATTCGAAGAAAAACGCTTTTGTGTCAAAAACGGTGTTGACATCCAGCACGTTTTTCCTATGATCATTTTCACGCTGCCGCAATGATAAATGTCATGTGTTACGAAACGGTTCCGTAAATTGCGGACGAATTTTTTTTGCCTAGTAAATTCGGTACAATTGCAGATAATTACGTCTTTTGATTCATTTCATCACTATTCTATCACTATTGAAATTTTCTGAGAGACCGGGAATCCAATGAAAAAAATCTACTGTAATATGTATGAATCGAGCGAGTGATGCAATGGAAATTATATAATTCATTATGCTTATCAATTGTTCGAAATATTAGCATAATTTTTTATCATAATCAGCCTTGATGTTGATTAGTAGAAATGGTCAAATTCATTCAATCTATCCAAACATGTCAACAATATCACATTCTTATAAGACAATCCACTGGAAACCACTTCAAGATCTTCATTCTCAGCAGATGTGATGATTAACCTGGTTTTGTGAGAGTTGCAATTGATTAGATAGTAACAGTGACCTCATTCAAACATAGACTTTTCAAAGTCATCCAAGTATTGATATAGTGAATTAGTTATTGTACTCTTACTATAGAGATATGAATTCAAATCCAAATTATGGTTTGTCTTCGAAAAAATAAATACAAAAGACTTGATGATGTCCAACAATAGATGGATATGTTCGGGTGAATTGAAGATATAATGATGCATAGTTAATGTTCAAATTGCATACATTAAAATCGCAAAAAAACGTTATGATTTATGGCAAAAAATTCATATCTATAATCAGTATATTTTAATAGTTTTTATTCGCACACAAAAACTCTATTCTAAATGCAAATAAAATCAATTGATCGGTGATACATAAATTCCACAATTTATTTTATAGAGCAAAATGTCAAAAATATTTACAAATGACTATACTTCGCATAATTATTGACAATAAATAAATAACAATGACTGGGTCAATATAATGACCTTTGAGACATTTTTCTTTTTTGTTATCTTAATGAATCATCATTGACTAATTTAATAACAAAGAGGAAAAATCCTCAATAACTGAAGCATTCATTTAATAAGCATTTCCTTTATTCGTTCTTATCAACACGAGGGCGGGGCTACCATTTATGTTCTGCGTCAACACAGTCAAATTCTGTATTATTTTTAACCAATACTGATTTAATATCAGCAGATGATGATCCATTTAAGCTATATATATCCGTTCATAGACGCAGACCACATTCTGTGGGCATGTTTGGGTATGGCGTCCAATCACGATGCGTTCTTTCGAAGTGTCATTGATCCGAAATTCGGACCGCTTGGACACGGACATTAATTTTAGGGCATTTAGAGCTTTTTGTAAGAGTTTTGGGAAATAATATATCCTCAGAGCTTTCTAAGACCCCTAAGACCGGGTCCCTATACAATATATATATGTATATATAATAATTTATTCCATATTTACGATTTTTTAAAATCTTGTTCAAATTTTTTAAAGTTGTCACTCTTCAATGCATTTCGTTCAAAATTTCATATTCGATCGACAATAAGATGGTTTGGATGTTGTATAAACGCATAAAATCAGCCGGCACGATACGTGTTAAGCAATTTTTAAATGACCGTGATTTTTATATCGATCCAATACCGATAATGTCGGTAGAAAGTCGATTAAGTTTCCTGTTTTTCTTCAGCGAATGAACGCCGAGGATGCGCATCATTGATCGCCTCGTTCTTTTATATGCATCATTTTAAAAAATGAGCATTACGTGCTGATGAAAATACTTCGATCTTAACAACGAAATCGCATCAAAATTCTGATTAATTCGCACAGAACGAGGTCGAATATTCGCATTATGAAATTGCGTGTTCTGCTCGTCCTATAATGGTGGACATTCCGTAATTTATTTCTATTTCAATGTAACAAACGCATATTGTGAGTTTTTATTGAAATTGTCGGTAGTGTATAGGTTGCTTCATCTGATGATTTAGAATTCAAGGCAAAAATTAATATAATCTTATATAATATGCAGAGATGAAAAGCGTGATGACTTGCAGAGTGGATCCCTACACATTTGTCTTCGAGCACGTAATAAATCTCGGATCGCTGATTATGACACAGTCATAAGATTTACATAATCTCAATTCCGCGTTTGATATGATTATTTTTATTGATGTTAAATCCATCCAAATCTTTAAGCATCCAAAGATTGCTCGAGTGTTTGATGCATTTCATTTCAATCTCGATCGAATCTTCAACGCTTTCTTTTGGCCTCTGTTGTTAATTTTAACAATAAGATCTATTTTAGAATTTTACAACTCACTCTACTGAGTTAATGAAATATTTGCTCGGTTTTTATAGCATTTTTTATGGATCCATTGTATAGAAATCTTGCTGCGTTCACGGTCAATTAAATTAGTGCGATTTTCTTAGATAAAAGTGCATTTTTTTAAAGTGGTGAATATTCAAAGAAAGAACAATGTCGGCTTAAGATCATCTGAAGAGCTGCATTGTCGTGATTTTCGTTCTAATGATCATGCTTTTGAGATTCACAAATGTACAATGATATTGCATTTTCCGGTACAAAGCATTCATATTGTATTTGTGGAAATCCTTTCAAATGATTATACCGAATTAAATTGGATCTAATTCATAACATGGAAAAAAACTATAGAATAAAATAGATCTAGTGAAAGCAAATGCCTTCAAATGTCTCTTGGCACAGTTCTCATACTTATTTTTAAATTCAAGACTTGTATACGATAATTTTCTCCATCAATACCACAAAGAACTAGACAGACATCAAATTTTCTCTTACCATTAAAATGAGAAAATTTCACAAATTACATATTTGATTACATAAAGATTTTTCTATGTATATTTCAATCAATACAAAATTGCAGATTTACAAATGGACGTACTTTTGATTATGCCAGTTTTCTAAAATATATGAATCATTTACAGGCAGACAAACACCGGATATCCTCAAAATACATACTAATATTAATACTAATTCTAATAAAATCATTAAATATGATAGACGCACTATGATATAATTGCATTAATTAATCGATTACATCATGTATTTTTTCAATATTGGCTTACGATTATGAATATACATTTATATGTAATAATTGATGCTCGTTAATAGATTTTGATCAATCATGATATTTAATACTATATCTTCGCTTAAAGATCCTTCGAGATGTTAGTTTTTATTTCATGGAAAATTTCCAAGAACATTGATGCAATAGAAAGTGTGATGTAATACAAGAAAGTTTGATAAGTTCCTTACGGATTCCATCTTCAAGATATTTGATTCCTTGGGTTTTCTTGTTAAACATGGATTTTTAAGGTATAAAAATAAATAAAGAGTTTTCAATAAACTTAACAATAATCAATAAAAATCAGGGTCCACACAAATTCACATTTCTTTCAAGACCGCGCAGCGCGATTCAATCTTGTATATCAATAAATGAGCCCTAACACTGTCGATAGCACACAATATTCGGTAATTTCTTCAAGTAAATATGAATAGTACTCATGAAATCGATTAATTATATCATTCACATATCATTGTTAATCGATAAATTTGGGTTAACGATCTATACGCAAGCTACTCTCCCCGTCTCTGTTTTATCTCCAAATTCAACGTGCAAAACAATTTACGTCTCTGTCTGTCTCAAATGCTCTTTCTGAATTGCTGGAATTTGGACACAACATTGTGTCTTACCTCTTTAAGGGGTCAATCAGCGATTACATATTAAAAAAGATGATTTCAAAACAGAAAGATGACGAATAAATGTATGCTGACTGACTGACTAATATGAGTTTTTATAAACTTTTTTATGCTATTTTTAGTAGTTTCAATCACAATGTTTTAAAGTTATGCGGTTTTTAAAAATAATGGAACCTATCCCTCAATTTCCTATGTAGTTCAAGTTTTTATGCGAATTTTTTATATGCGACTCCCCGTGGAACGTATTTATCGCATAAAAACAGACCCAAGTGTATATAATTGATTCAGTTGGGTTTCTACTATTTATTATGATTCTAAGAAGACCACCAACGATCAACCGTTATTTTTATTCTTTTCACAATTTCCAATTTTATATCAAAGTAAAGCAGATCCGCGATAATCCGACAAGCGTTTTGCAAGACAGTGTCGGATTGTTGAGTATGTCGAACTATAGAGTACCGCCTCGACCCCTTGCAATCCGGATTTTTTTGGAAAGGAGTACTTGTAATTATTATAGAATTAACGTCATACGCAAAATGACCATAGCAGTTATAAAAAATAAAAACATCTTTTTGTCATCAAATTTCAAATTTCCATGACGATTTTTTAAGCTATTTTCACTATCCTTTGCTAGCTACAAAGTCTTCTTTTTGTTATCTCCTTATAAAACAACTTTGCTTTAATGTTCAATACGGGCCCAGAAATAGGTATATGCTACGTATGTATTATACTTGTATTATGATGTCGGACTATAGGGGGCGCCGGATTAGACTGGGACCGGATTACCACGGGTCTGCTGTAAAACAGTATTTTACAGCACAATATTTAGGAACACATACAATAAATCGTGTAATATTTAAGCAAATACATCAATAAAAGAAACACCGACGACTGTTGCGTCAGTGGATTTCATTGTTAGCCAAATAAATGGCAACTCACTTCCTCTGCTTATTTAAATTTAAATATTTATTCATACTTGAATGACGGGAAAAAACCCCATGGGAGCTGCGATAATAAATCTATAGTGCTGTACGTTGAAAAAAAAATGATTATATAGAATTGCTACACAAATAAATATATTTACAAATTCAACAGATTCAAACCGTGACGATTTACTCAACATTTTTGACGATCTTTTTCGTGCTAACTTGTTGGACATTGCATTTTTAGACACAAATTTTCCACATGGAAGAATTCAAGCTCTATTTATTATACATCATTATGATCTTCCACGCGTTATGTATTGACAGCTGCCATAAATCACTCGGAAAATCCTAATTTATTTATATGCATGATTCGTAGCATAACCGTTTGCGTCATGCTGAATTCATTCATGCAATATTACAATGGAAACACAAAAAAAACAATATACTATTTGAATTTACAGCGGGAAGACGCGGCGGCCATTTTGTTTTGGTTCAACATCAAATAGATCGCTTGTCTCAAGATATTTTTTTACGGCCATGAATTATCGTCGGCGTCGATTCAAAAACGACGAAAATCTCAAACTAAATCACGGTGAAGGCTGAACACATAACATATTCGATCTTTAAAAATTAACCTTCGTCACAATGCGGAATACCTTTCTCTTCCCGACGCTCGTATGACGACTATCCAATTTCGTATGCGCAATTTGTGATTTTTCTAAATGGCCTTATTTGCGTAATAATGCTGGCGTAAATTATGCGTTTGGGATGCATTCATATCACGCGCATCGTCGTTAGTTTATTGCATCTAAGCTGCATACTATTGACCCAACACACATGTAAAAACAATCACCTTCTTGACATTCAACGCGCATTTTATGATTTCTTCCATTGTCTATTCCATGAATTATTGCCAAGACTCTGTCGTTGCATTGCGTGAAAATTGTGGAAAATGTTTATGCATCTATGAATTAAGCAAACGCACGAATGAGGACATCTTAAAATACATAACAAAGGATCGACCATAGCAATTAATTTCATTATGGTTTATTTAGTGTTTTTGTTGGGTGTGTGAATAAGTTCCTGCCGTTTTTCACAATTAAATGCCGGTATAACAATTAAATGCACATAACTTAAGTGGTGACGCATCTATATTGAAGCACGCTAAAGTGTAAGCAACATTTTTTTCGTAGCATGAAACATGTCAAATTCTATGCCAAATAAACCATATTCGCGGGGCATTCTGCAGGTTAGACACATAAAATCCTTGTGGTGTCCTATGGTGATCATGCTCTGATAGAAAGAACATGCAGAGATTGGTTTAATCGCTTCAAAAATAATGATTTTGATGAGAACGCAGTGGTGCAACAAAAAAGTTTGAAGACGAAGAATGGAAAACATTGCTTGATGAAATCCATATCAAACGCTATCTGAACTTGCAAAATCATTAGGAGTTGATCAAATAACAATTTAGAAACGTCTAATAGCATTAATAATGATACAAAAGAAAGGAACTTGGGTGCCTTACGACTTCAAGCCGAGAGATGTGGAAAGGCGTCTTTTCGCATGTAAACAGCTGCTCCAACGGTAAAAAAGAAAAAGTTTTTTTGTGTGTACATACAGAGTACTCTCGATTATCTGGGTGCGGATTATCCGTGTCTAAATTTTCTATGAGACGCTCACAACAAAACAAACCGAATAGTACATGAGTCAAGATTAAAGCTCTCCAAAGAATATGGAGTTGGTGCCCAAACTATTCAAGACTGTGATAGTTCTGCAGGTTCTTCGAAGCAAAAAAGTATTAAAATGTCAACGTAAGAAGATTTGGATGCAGCTATGCTCACATGGTTTAACCAAAAACGAGTAGAAAGAATACCAATTACCAAGCTTTTCCATGAGAAATTAGGATTAAAAGACACCTTCAATGCTTCGTCTGGCTGGTTGACTCGCGATTCAGGGAGAATCCCTCAACTCCTATGTTGAAACTACTGATGAATTCTGTATCGAATTTCGAAAATATATGCAAAGAGAAAATTTGCAACTCAATCAAATCTATAATGCAGATAAGATAAACCTGTACTGGAAGTACTTGCCGACAAAAACGCTGGTTTCAATGAAAGAAAAGTTCGCATCTAGACATAAATGGATAGCTGCTCTGTAAACTTTTGGTAATTGGGAAAGCAAAAAGGAAAGTGACATAAATAGACAGGGAGATTTTTGAAGATTGGTTCGAAAAGATATGGGTTCCAGAGGTGTAAGATTTAAAAAAATAATATATTGCCACAGAAAGCAATATTATTATTAGATTATGTCCCTTTTCCTCCGAACGAAAGCATATTGAAAACAAGCGATGGTCTTCTGGTTTCAAAAATTTGCCCCTAATCTGACATTTTTGATCCAGCCTATGGACCAAGGCGTTATGACACCAATGAAACGTCTTTATCGTCAAGTCTTCTGAAAACTTTTGCTGAAAATGATGACAACTCGATCAATATCTGGGAGAAAAAATACGATATTGGATGCTATACATTGAATGATACAATCTTGGTCAATATTTAAGCCAGAAACACTTGTTCGATCATAGAGAAAGATTCTTCCTGGCATGGAAACATATTTAATGCATTCTGAAGAGGATGAACCAAATGATATATCTTAAATATGTGAATTATTGAAAAATTCAAAATGTGGATAGGGAGAACATCGAGGAGTGACTCGATCATAATTTAAATGATCCAGGTTTTGAATGCATGGATGATGCAGACATCCTTTCTTTTGTTTCTCAAGAAGATACTACAAATAAAGAAGATACTATTGATGACTAGAATATTCGAATGTAGTTGCATTTGGACAACACAATTGACGTTATAATTTAGATATAAGATTTTTATTTTTAAATATCACTAATAAATCTGCACAGCAAAATTCCGGCTTATATTTGAATCATCCTCGTATGTATCTAAAATATTCGTTATTCGAATAATTGATTTTACGAATATTTGGGAGCCCTAGTGATGACATTACTCATAAAACGGCGTTGAATTGTATTGAAAAATTGCTAGATCACGCTAAACAAAGAAGATTTGAATATGATGATATGAAAGCTTTAAGAAAAATTCGAAGTGATATCAAAAATTTGTTTATAAAATCTCAAAAACAGTCAAAAATTTTTTTTAATATTTTGGTAACGTTCAGTACTAACTACCAATGGCCACTTAACTGCTTCACTTCATTATCTGTATTTTTAAAAATTGAATATTAAAATTATGAAAAAAAATTTGTATTGTAAATATGATATTATATTCGAAACCAAATAGAAATTAGAAGATACTCAAAAATGGGTTGACTCTTGCATAGTCTTAAAATACATGTCGTTTTTTGACGTGGAATTCAAATGCTGTCAGATAAATAGGCAAAAGCAGTGGCTAGCGATAGGCAATAATCTAATTAACCTGCTTTTTATTAATTCACAAAAAACGGCACGAACTTATTCACACACCCAATAATATTTTTTATTAATTTCGTTCGGTCTCCGTAATGAGAATAATTACGGTATACGCATCGAATTTTTATTGAATAAAATATTTATCAATTTAATTTTCGAGTACTTCCGTTCCGGTGATTTTAACAATCGCGGAAATGACAGCGTGTGTGAACAGCGATGAAAAGGAATCGCTTATGCAATGATGTGCCGGAATCGCAAACGGAAGGTCGTACAGATTTTATTTTAATAGTCATTTTGACAGTGACTTTCAAATAGCAGCGATTCCACACTAAAATATTCTATGGCGATTTTCCGCATCGCTTATAAAATAATGCAAATCGACCGGCACACATTTTTCGCGCATAATATGAAAGAGCACCGCTCGAATGTTGCCCAACCCGCATCATTCGCACATCGAATAGTAAAAAATAACCCCCAACTACGTGTCATCCAACATGCACTATTTCCAAACATCCAGATGCAATTAAAAAGCGCCAAAACGGTGGGTCGGACGATCATGGTGCTGCATAGTAATGCGACTTTCTTGCGTGATAATGTATTCCACAATTAGCTCCACAAGTGTGATTACAGACCGAAGCCTTGTTCTATTTGAGCCCAAAAAACTCCACGTTAAGCCATCTTTGACCATTAGCCTAGTATAGAAGTCACATGTCGACAATTGACAAATCGAAATAATTTTAGGAATAATAACGCACCGCGATTGCAAGCCCCATGCTTTATTTCTACATTAATTTTTCAATTACATTCTTTTCGACATGTCGATATTGCGTACATCTCTGATTTCATATATGCATATCAGTCTGATCGGTAAATTGGCGATCATACAAGCAATGGTATCTACAAGAATCGGGGACAATGTAATTGCATTGAGGCGTATGTAAATACATAGGAATTTGATTTAATTTCCTATGTGTGTCTTAACACATTATGTACGGGTGCACTTAACGTGCCTCGGCATCCTGAAGCGGACAATCTTTCAACACGATGATGATTCACATGAAATCATTAATAGTACGGGAGGCAGCGGCCGAAATTTTGCATCAATTTCTACAAAGCTATTTATACAATGTAAATCAGAAAAATCACAGTCTACCAAGCTTTCAATATTTCCGAAACCTGAATAATTGTACATACCGGCATTAAATTAAAACCTACAAAGCTGTTTTTTTGTCTACAAGTAGTTTACGTCAATTATTGTTAAATAATTGTCGTCTACTTTCGATACCAAATGGCTAGGGCTTCAGTAGACGTGGCCATAAACAGTCCACTGCAGAACTATGGTGTCTTCATTACAACCATTTTGTTTGTATCATATATTCACCTCCTCGTTCACTCGATATTGAAACCGTGTTAATTATATTGGAAAGGGTTTTCTGGAGTACAAAGAGTCCAGTCCCCCTTTTTCTCGCGAGGGCACTACTGTGCTAGGATTAAGTCCTACATAAACGCAAATATGCATCGAATTCGCTCTTACACTAGCTGGAAGTATCTCGCTATCCAAGTGCAAATCACTTCCACGAATACAAGACTGGGTGGTTTTCCATTTCAATTTGACCCTCCTAGTCCAGCGAATACAAAGCGATATAAAATGCAACGAAAGATAATGTTATCGTTGCCAAGTGGAATTCTTCCTTTTTCGCCGAAGGGATAGAAACCTTAAAAACTAAATAGTCTTTCGTGAATGGCTATGAATATTAAGTAGTTTTTCGAGGATATATTATTTATAAATACGTAGTCTTTTGTAGTTGCAATGCCCAGAAGAACTAGGTAGTATTTCATAGCTGTGGAAGCTACGAGTAAACAACATTTTATAGATATGTTAAAAATGGGGGTATATATCTTCACGCAAACTATATGCATAGGCGTAATAAAGATTTAGTTAAGAAAGTCCATAAAAAAACATCAAAATAAGTAACGTTACTGAAATCACAACCAAAACACTGATTGGCTCTTCCCGTTTTTATAAACATTAGCTGTTCCCAGCCGACTTATGCGGGCTAGGAACATTCGGCTTATACCGTGTTCGAATATTGATAGTCCATGGCCAGGCCCTGCCATGTTCTGTAGAAATGTTTATGCATGGAGTCCAATCGCGAGGCGCTCATTTGTCGTGTCAGCGGTCCGGAAAGCGGACAGGTTGGATTCACAAATCTTGTGACCACCCCATACTCTGGAAGGAGGCGGGGGTTCGCAAGTTAGATATTTGCCACGAACGTTTCATACCTTTGTTACGGTATGAAGCGTTAGTAATCAAACATCAAATGATCAGAATACGCGAAAATTTTATAAACGTAGTATAGTATTTGTTAGATGTAGGGGTCGCTTTTCGAATATATTTTTTAAAAATTTTGATTTTTGTTGATTTAAAATGACTCTTCTCTTATTCCCATCGGTTAAAAATGTTATACTTTTATTAAAAAAATGATGAATTCACATTATTGCATTATAGAAATCAAATAAAAATATCCCACAAACAATTGACTTTGTGAGAGTTTTGATCAGCACAAATTGTTCGATCGACTCTCATAACTTCATCGATCGATTTATATTGTTTACATGGCAATTTGTTCGTAGCATTCAAACCATAACCGTCCATGTTTTCTTCTACAGTATCCGAACCATTTTGGACAATCACTCACAATCGACACACAATGAATTGTATCGATTTTGAAAGGCCATTGTGCGCCTAATTTGTGCAAATTATTCCGGAAAATAGCTCGAATTTCTTTTCTGCGTATAATAGACATCGCGAAAAAAGCCTTTTAGAAACGGCAGGTAAGCAAAAAGCACCATAAACCGAAGCGATGGAATGCCTAAGCGCGTTCTTGCAAAACCCAATCGACATGCAAATGAAGGTTAAAGAAGTTGTACATACAAGAACTTGCACTTCAGTGACATTAGCAATAAACTTGAAGACATGTCGAAAACTCCTCCGACTCTTTAATCTTCAGTCGACACGTCCAAATAAAGAGATTCCAGAAAAAACACATTTGCTCAATCATTGTCCATTGCGCAAGAATTCCGCGTATTTTTTGCGCGTACCAAAAACTTGATCGATAGTACATTCACAAGTCGAAAAAAGCACCATTTCGAGTTCCATGACCCTCTTTATTTGATAAGGCTCCGATTGGAAAGGACCTTGGTCCGCCTGGGTGTGATTTTTGGCACTTTCGTCGCATTTCTGGAAGCAATGATCTATTGCGTCAAGGTAGTCTACGAGCAAAACCATCCATCATTCATTCAAAGCACAGAAGTTCAAATTTGTTGACAATAACACGTCGCATAATCAGGGTCATTGGCTCTTATGTAAGGATTTGAATGGCGATCGCTTTTCTCTATTTTTATGTGCGTCAATGGACTAAACATGTTAATAAGGTATCATCGATTTCCCGTGCCGACATTGGACAAAAATAACATACTACTGATACAACCCGCATTTTTTTGCTTCGACTACTACGAAAATTCAGATGGTTAACTCCATAACGACTTTTTTTGGTATATAGATATAGATTTTAGCAATCGACACGAACTTAATTGATTCTTCTTCGTTTCTTCTATCGGTTTAAAATTAAAGCTTCGTATTTTTAAAGCATTTCATATAACATATGTAATCAATCAAAATAATTACACGCGGAACAATCAGAAGGCCTACATTGATTGACAGGCCTTAATTTAACCCTCATTTATCTCAAAGATTCAATCAAGAGTTCCTGATAATTATTATATAACTACGCTCAAAATGCTTCAACAATTAAATAAAATTTATAACACATAATCTGACGAATTCCGTATACTTTTCAAAAACGTAATATAATACGTAGGTTGTTTAGCACATTAACTAATTTAGTTTTAAAAATGTTTCTAGATTATATATTTCTCTTATTTCAACTAGAGTTGTCTAAAGTGACATTCCTCCTTTTATTTTTGCAAAAGCGGCAATTATTCAATTAGGATTTCTATTGTGTTGAGTTTTAGGTGTTCATGAATCCCGGGACTAATAAACGTAATCCCGAAAAATTCGGGATTGAAATTTTTATCTAACAAAAATCGTACACCTCGCCAGCACGTTGAAGGCTACTAAATCGAGACATTCTCGCCGAAATCTGAACGTTTGGAAACAGTGTTGTAACTACTAATTGGCGAGTTTAGGTGACGCCTAGAGGTAGTAACAGTCTGATCTATGTATACATATACAGTACAAATATGTTTTTTAAATTGTTTTATTTACCATTCCCTACCGGTGATGTATTTACTACACCTCGACTCTAATAATCGGAATATCGATATGAAATATAATAGATACAGGGTTCAGATTTTTTGTATTCCTCCGTAATATAATTACGAATCACATCAAAGTATTATAGTGTATAAGTATTCATCTGCAGCTATGAAAATAAATAATTTGTCGGGAAATCGGGAATTTTGCGAGTTTTAGTCCATGTTTCAGCAGATATAAATAAAGTCACATTGATGGGTATTATACGAAAATGAACTTATTAGTAATTTTTGATCAAATTCATCAATGTGATTTCTTAAACGCCGGGATCCCGGGACTGATCCCGGGATGGTCTAATGCAATCTCGAAATCCCGGTATCGAAATTTTGGCTCGGGATTGGATTTCGGCGATTTTGGCGGCCCTATTCCGTGGCTCGCACAGTCTCCAGACCTGACACCATTGGATTTTTTTTGTCTGGGGACGTGCGTTATATCGTATTATTACGACCACAGATTAAAAAGTTCTGATGATTTAAAGGTGAAATTTTGAGTATATTATCAAAATGTCAAAAAAATATCATTTTCGACAACCCTGACACTTAGGACATAGGGCCTATGTTTGGTAAAAATAAAATATCATCAATGATGTTTTTGCAGAATATTTGATGATATTGATATTTATTCATATTGCCGAATCTCCGGGTCGGTCGTATCAACTGTTGTTTACAAGACGTGTACTTGTTTGTGTAAAATATATTATGGCGTGTGTTTTGCATTATATTACAAATTAATTAAATCGGTTTGTTGATAATTTATTACGTTTTTAAAATGGAAATTTCGAGGTTGATCATCGAGCGATATCCTGTTTTTTTCTTGTTATATCTTTACATGACATGTTATGTTCTTGTGCTTAAATTTAAAATTTCCTCCATTAAGAGAAATTTCTTTAATTATTATTTTTCTATGATAGGATGTAAGATAAGATTTTAACAAACAAAAAAATAGTCATATGGATATTCTAATAGATAGAAAGTGATGGCAGTGTATTTTAGTTATAATAAATGATTGAAATTATCAATAAGAATCCTTTTAGATTTTAGAGAATAGCCTTGATTTTATAGCTTCAGATAGCATCCTGTGTTTTGCTGTGTACGATTTATACTTCTTGTGTTTCAATTCGTTAATTAAATAGTGACATTCTATTCTGAGCTCGTAAATAAGCCACTTTTTTCTAACCCAAAAATGACCTTCCTCATCCACGATTGCCTTGCATACTGATAAAGCACTCGTTTTGTTTCTTCATAAAATATCTCAGTTTCATAAGTGCACATAAACTCGTATCATTGCCCAACTGAATGCCAGCAAGTCGACGATATTGAACTTGCCCAGATTCTTTGTCTCCTCCGAGTGAATTTCCTCGAGGTCTGAATACGTGTTATTGTCGCAGCCTCGCTTCTTTGTATTCGCCGTAAAGCCTCAACTTTATGACTTCTTTTAAAAAAGGTAACATCAACGCATCAAGCACGGATCTCATTTTTATTGGTCATACAACCGGGATGTTTTCTATCGCCATTCGGTTTCTTCCTCCGGTTTCTCACACAAAAAACTTTCCCCGCTTTCCCAGCGTGCAGCTTTAAAATGTCGCATCGACATTGAGTTTTATTGCGAGTAATAATTAATGAAAGCGATGCTGTTTGAGCTGCTAATATCTTATCAATAACGAGACAAGTCGGCGTTTATTACTCATTCTGTGTTGAATCGCAGAAAGCAGTGGCTTAATCTGATCTATTAGTAAATGAGCGTACACGTGGGAAGAAAGCAATCAATTAAATCAAAAATGCATAAAGAAATCTAATAGCAATCCATACTTTCCCAAGATGGAACCATATTTAAATTTTGAATCAATTTCTTTGTTAATATCTGTAAAATCTTAATAATCAAATATACAATCAACGCATCATACATAAATTAGAAGTGCCAGGAATTAATCAATAATTTTATCGTCTTCTTCTTTAAATGCAACATCTATTATCAGACTTGTGGACGTTTTCCATCGTCTTCTTTTCTCTTAAATCGGTCTCTCATTACTGAGGATTATTGATCAAGGATATATCCGCCGCCTGCAAAACGACTCCTCTCTATTCTTCTCTTATTTCGGTTTTACGAAAGGCTGCAACCACAAAGCTATTTTTTCTATACTACGACTAATTTCTCCAAGCTGTCTTCACCTCTTCTTGTCACCTGTCCAAGGAATTAAAGAATGCGTCGTAAACAAATAGTAGATAAACGATCCTTGATCTTGAATTTCTTCCAGAATCGATCCTTCCAGTTCGTTCCATCTCCAGTACTGCATCTCAAAAGCATATTTTTTCCTGCTGGCTGCCTTTATAGTCCATGTTTCGGTGGCGTTTTAAAATGTTGAAAAAATTAGGCTTTCACAAGGTTTTAGTCGAGATGCTCCTCTCTCTCCAAATATTAGTCATCCGAGTCATTGATAATTTGGACATTGTAATTCTTCTTCTTATTTCTCCATCACATTCTCCGTCATTGGATATTATAAATCCGATGTACTTGAAATCGTTAACAATTTTAAAACCATACAGTGCGTTGTCATTGTGATTTAAACTCCTGTCAACTATATTCTCTATTCTCTGGGATCTGGAGATAGGATGCATCCTTGACGTACTTCTTTCTGGACAGTAATTTTTTGAAGTTTACAACGTTGATTCTTTCTATTGCTCCTTTTTTAGAGTAGAGATCACGTATGATTAAAACAAGGTGAACTCCATATCTCTGTCAACACTTCCCAGAGGCATTCTCATTCAGTTAAACACTTTCTCATAGTACAGGAAGCATAAAACCATTGGTCTTTGTAATTTTCGACTCTTTTGCGAATGTTCAGGATCTGCTCTCTCTAGTTTTCATATTTTTGGGTTGAATCCTTTTTATGCATGTAGATAAATATGGACCCTGTCTAATCTTGGGGCTGTTCAGTATTCTGCCATATTTTGTTACACATATCTGTCAAAGCTCTGACACCTATATCTCCAAATTCTTTTATGAACTCTGTTAGTATATTGTCATTTTTTAACTCTTTAATGGCTGCTCTAATCTCTGCCTTCGGGATATTCATTGGGATTATTTTGATCGTCATCAGATACCCATGATTCTGCTGGATATTCTAGGATGAGCATCTTGGCTTTATTAAACAGATGTCTTGTCTCATTTCTATTCAGGATGGCAGTCCATATGTCGTCTGAAATCCATGTTTTTGTCTTCCAAATATGATTAAATTTTGATATTGTATTATTTTCGAATACTAATTCATGTTGTAAATCATTTATGGACAGTTTTATCCGAATTATTAATCGCCTCTTTATTCCCTTTTTTCGAACTTGGAAATGAGGTTATCCTGGATTGAGACGACTGATGAGATATATTAATATTTTCGATCTTCCAAAATGTGTTGTCATATTTCACCTCCATAGCTGATGCAAAAACGGATGGCTGCCCTTGTAATCTATGACATTATCTTACGGATATTTTTGCTCCAGTGCGAGCTTAATCTGTATGGTAGGATGATCGCGTATTTGCGAGCGAATTCCAGTGATTCAGAAAGAGTTCTCTTGTACGTTGAGCTCGGAGCGAGACAGAGACGGATAAAAGGTAGCGCAGTTCGGTAGCTGTGCATGGGAGACAGAGACGGAGAGCTTCCTGCGTACATCGCACGATTGTATAGATCGTTAACCCAAATTCATCGACTAATAATGATGTGTGAATAATATAATGAATCTATTTCAAATATATTGTTTATGTTTATTTTATGCTATCGACAGTGTTTATAACCAGCGCCTCATTGTTACGTATTTCTAAAACGACTTGCAAATGTTAACTTTACGAACGTTTTTTTGTTAATTAAGTGGATTTGTACGGGTGATAAGTGGCGGATAAGCGAATATAGCATCTAAGACTATGAAGATTTTAAATTATATTTTGGTTCCCCTAATTAAAATATTGCCAGAATGTTAAATTTATTATCTCTGTTTAAAGTTCCCATTACTCTAACATTCCTATATAACATTATGAAATTATATCCAGCATATGCAAAAGACCAATTTGTAAATACATTATATTGATTTGCAAATATGGCGTGAGAACAAGCGATTTGTGGCAGAGTCTGTTATTAATATTAGGCAATTTTCACAATGCTTTTTAGAAATCATGTTAAAATAAATGTACATTTAATGCGAAATCTTATTTTTGCAGCTATAAAATGCGTATGTGTTAAAAATGGCAGTCGAGTATTTCAATATGCCAATTCTTAACTACGAATTTAGGACCACAAATTATTTCACAAACTTAAAATAGTATCCATCTTTCGTCATTGTTGTTATAGTAATCAAATAAATTCTTCATAGTGATTAGATCATATTTTAGCAATCCGTTTCTGCCAAGAAGCTAATCGGACGTGTTTTTCCTGTTCCACGTGTGGAATGTTTCGATGAAAAACGCGCATGAAAATCGAAAACATATATTTATAGATCGATAGATTTTTTGCGAGGAATGTAAAATCAACGCCTTGAATAAACAAGTATAATCATACATCAAAACATATTATAGCACTCAACCTTAATGGTAATTCGATATTTGTTGTAAAAAGTAGTCGTGGAATTCACAAATCGTTTTGACATAAAAAAAATATATTACAACCAGCCTATGGCGTGTTATTTTACGACATAATTAAACATAATCAAATGATAGTTTAAGTCATATTTATGATGGATCTGATCCTTGACATATAACATCAATTTCGCAGTATTTTGGCCACATCTCAACACGTAACGAAATGCGTTATTTCATCCCGATTGCATGTGTAATTTTTGGTATAGAGTCGTCTAAAAAACGATTGCGTTATGTTGCATACGAACAAATTGCAATGGAAAGTTTCTCCTCGTAAATCGTAATATAACGATTGGTTATTTTCATCCGAAAGAAATTATGATAATACGTATTATTTTTTCTTGCATTTTTTCTGTTGTTGACATTTTTTTTGACAAAACTTTCACCAATAATGCGAGTGTGAACAATGTAATATTAATAGTAATGATGTAAATAGCAATATCCGTTGTTAAATGCAGCGTTTGCTATACATTGCTGACTTTCTCCATAAACGCACAGTTTAACCATTTTAATCATTTTTTCCGATAATATCGATTATTTTGACATTTTCAGGTCGTTTAACATAGCGTTCTATCAAGTCTTCAACAAAATAATGTCTTCAGCTTCGGCCATCAAAGAAGCAGTGAGCTTTTACTATATTTACATAACTCATAAAAGGCAATATCAACGTACAAGAGGCTATAAAACGTATGCGAATATGAGTTGAATCATAATAAATGTCGCTTTCTGCGTGTTTATAATTCAAATCTTTCATTAAATCTCACTTTGATCATGTCAACATATTACATACACAGCGATTTTAATATCAACATCAAACCTCAATAACGCTCTGGATCATTTTTGTTCTAATCGAGGGCAAAGCTACCATTTAAATTTTCCAAAATTAACGTAACAGTATAGAATTTGAAATTATCTTTCGATTTTTAGCCCATTTTGTGGTATTTATCACTCTTGTTAATAATTTTATCGAGCAAGTTTTCATTTAAAATATGTTCGAAGTTCAGCAGAGTTTACGATGGATATTGATATTAAATTAGCTCATGATGAGCTACCAATGACATTTACGACTGGAATAAAAAAGATCAATAAGACATGTGGTCAGGTAAAATTTCAATCAAGGTGATTCACATATTTCACTAGGTCACGATATTTGCACCTAAAAATAAGGAATAAATAAACAGGACTAGTGTATTGAATTTCTAGGTCTCTCATTGCAAAGGTTCAGGTTCAAATTCAGATTGTTTTTCAAGGCAGTGTCGGATTGTCGAATTTGTCGGACTATAGAGTACTGCCATTAACCCCTTGTAGTCCGAATCATTTTGGAAAGGAATACTCATAAGGAATACATCACACATTTTGGATCGTCTTATACCGTACTCATTACGATTTAGACGTTCCAGAGTCACACTTTTGCATGTTTTACATTGACAAAGCTTTATCGTACATATGTACTATGCTTTTATTGGGGATGTCGGACTACAGGGGGGCACCGGATTAGACTGGGGTCGAACTACCGCAGGTAGGAAATCCAATCCCGGGACCGGGATTTTCAATAGGTTAAGAATGCCACGCCTGGCCTCCACACTCATTGGAGGTATCGTCATCAGATATTTAAATGCTAGTTCGAGTTGATGACCGCCCCTATTTTCGTATAATACCATCAATGTTATTGATAAAACTCTTTTCTGCTGAGACACGGACTAAAACTCGTAAAAGTCCCGATTTCCCGACAAATTATTTATTTCCGTCGCTGCAGATGAATACTTATATAATATAATACTTTGATATGATTCGTAATTATATTACGAAAGAATACAAAAATTCTGAACCCCGTATCTATTATATTTCATATCGATATTCCTTTTATTAGAGTCGAGGTGTAGTAAATACATCACCGGTAGGGAAAGGTAAATATAAATACAAAGATTAGACAGTTACTGTCCCTAGGCGTCGCCTAAGCTCGCCCATTAGTACTTACGCCCCTGTTTCCAAGCGTCCAGATTTCGGCGGGAATGTCTCGATTTAGTAGCCTTTCCCGAGAAACATTTTCGAGCTCTCCTTCGGGGAACTCCTCGAGGTTTCGATGCCTCGAGGTTCCATTAAGAGGTCATGGACATGTACGACGAAGCACCCATTACAAGCTTCATCCTTCGTCGCCGCCTCCAATGAGCAGACCATGGCACGGATATAGTCCACGACTCATATAGTCCATCGAGCAACGCGCGTCTGAGCCTGGGCAAATAGGCTCAGGACCTGCTCTCTTATATAAAGTAAGTGAAGTTCCCACGGAAGCACAAACGCCAAATGAAAAATTCTGTTTTAGTCATGCATTTTAATTCAACCCAATAACAAAAGCTTATGCCAACTTAGATGTTACATCACCGAATGCTGTCATTCTTGTGCATACGTGCAGACCCACACGAATAGCTTCGCGGAGCTTTTTTCTATTGTATCAATTATTCTGCAATTCAGTAGAAATTGTATTATGACGATAGGTGGCATATAAACACACATACGTAAGCGTTTGCCACAATTTCCGGTTTGTTGTTTACCGAAAAGTACTTCCGATCCACTTAGCCGTGCCCCTATTTATGCATCTCGGACGAGGAATTCCCCGTGAATAATTGTTGCAATTATGCGGAGGCTTTCACTTTCGCACATGGACCGCTCGCAATCCAGTTAGTCTTTCGTGCTTTGTCGAATGTTATTATCATTCACCTAGGTTAGTTTTGTTGTTGTCTGGCTCCCAAATAACAACTTTCCCATTGCCCAAAAGCTGCTACCGAATTACCGAAAGCTGACGCGACCACCAGTTCCGGAGAACCCGTTTGATTTACAGCCGGCGCTTGATGAGTTAATAACACATTTCCGATGTGTTAAGTGCTTTTGGTGCTTTCCAGTGCAGTTTGGCGCGCGTAACCTTCGCGCTGATGAAACCACCGCCGTAGTTAGCCGCGTGTAATCCGATGAGCTTTCATGACCTTAAACTTTGAGGCCAATTTTGCATTGCAAAAACGATGATTTGCCATTATTTTTTAACGCAATAATTTGTACATCAAATATAAAAGAGATTAGTTTGCATGCTCATGTAACGTTTTCATGATTTATACAATTCCCAGCTCTCTGATGTAATATACATCCTAAATAAGATGCAATAACTCACAAAAGTCATAGAATACGCATATTAATAAATCAATCCGAAAAAATATTACTATTTATGATATTGCACAAATAAAAATACAGAAAGACAGAAAAAATTACAATATTGGAATGAAATTGCCAATTTGCATTCTATTAAAAAATTATTAATACCAATGTGCAGAAAATTTGGATCTAGCAATCATTTTAAATTTTATCAATACATTGATCCACAGCACAAATCGCATATTAGCCTTTATATTAGGTTATCACTTCCAATGAAACTTCCAAATATGTGAGAAGGATGGTTGTATTCTTTGTGTTGATAATACAGCAGACCCGCGGTAATCCGACAAAAGTTTTGCAAGCCAGTGTCAAATCATCCAATTTGTCGGACTATAGAGTACTATCTTTGACCCCTTGTAGTCTGAAACTTTTTGGAAAGGAATATTTTACCTTTACAACCCGAGTTCAGGATCTAAACCACTATACCAACACTTGGTCTTATGTACTATATAGACTGCCGGATTAGACGGGGCCTGAACCAAAATTGATATGTTGATCGTTAATACTAATCCATACAGTTTTTGTTGATGCTTGTGGTCTTGGTCGCTTTCAATCCTTGACTAATAAAAATCAACTTACAATGTCAAATGTGTTATTTGTTCCTGAAAGCTCGCTGGCCATTTCATTGTTTACGACTGATTGCATAACAATTGCGTCTAGAAAGTTCGTCATTTCGCCGAATGTAGATTTCGACTAGAGCTCCGGAGCCGCGATCACATTTCATGCGGCATGAAAGTCAGTCTGTGTGCTAAAGAAGTCAAGTTTTGTGGTCCAACAGGGTGGGTTGGAGCCGAAGCTGGCGCCAGTTGCGTCACCAGACGCCACGTGCGCCAGCCGCGCCACACGCGCCAATCTCGCCTTTCTTTCGGGCGAAATGCTTCCGATGACCGCCGAAGAGCCTTCACCAAAATGCATGCCGACAAGCTTCTCAAACTGCATACTTTCCAAAGCATACGAAAGTGAATGTCTCGAAAAATAGCCCCCAGGCAAATACTTTGAATTCGTGACAACCCACATACGCCAAGTAAATGCAAACAAATTCAATTCCTTACCTTTAAAACGTATTAATCAGTACATATTAATATTCTCAATATATAACGCTCATTTGCAAATTTAGGATTTGAAGTCATATTTTCAGATTTATCAATCATTGCTTTATATATTTTATATTACCATAAGGCAGATCGTGATGAAAATATGATCTGCTGAAAATTAAATATTTTTTATGCATTAGGAGAACCCGAAAGTATTCGAAAATTCAGTCAAAAACGTTCAAATTCAAACAACAAAAATTTGCATATGAAACATTATAAAATATAATTCCCATCATTATTCAACACATCTTCCCATCGTTTTGGCAGTCCATTGATCCTTTTTTTTTAATTTTCCAACTTTTTGCATTTGCATTTGCATTTTCGAATCATTTTTCTCTCAGACTGTGCTTTGAAGACTTTAAAAAGAAGCAAGTCCATTAGGGCAAGATCCAATAAATTAGAAGGATACGGTAATACATCCCAGTTAAATTCTTGTTCACTCAAACCTCTTTTTGTGCGACTTTTTTTGTGCGTTTTCGAAGTTATGCGGTTTTTTTTTTAAATTATAATTTGGGGCTGGGTTAATCATATTGCATCTGCTGTCGATGAATTCGCCACGCTCTTTATTCTGGTTTAGAGTTTTGAAAAAAATGTTTTTTTTTTGCATTTTTCTAATGTTTTGACTTTTAAAAATACATTTCCAAATTTTTTTTAACTATTTAAAAAAAATTAAAACTGTAACAAAATAAGGCCAAACAATGACTTGACTGGTTTTTTTTAAACAGTCGCCATTTTGTGATTTATTTATTTTTGAAACGAGGACTATAGTGACATCTTTACTAATTATGAATTATATTGTTGAAAAAAGAAAATCTACATAGAACTATGATGACATTAAGAGTGTGTATATTATTTATTTCAAAAAAGAGAGTGATTTTGATTCATATCAAAAATCACAACGAAAATTATCACACAGCGATGATAGTTTGTAATTAAAATAATTAGTATTTCTCTAGTGGATGTCTGGCATTTGAAATGACAAATGTTACAATGATAAAAGACGTCCTATAAATGTTACCAAAAATGTTATTTTTTAATTGCCTTATTGTTTTCGTATTTTTTTATTAACTTTTTATGCGATTTTATATAGCTGTTTCAAATTTATGCGGTTTTTAAAATACATGAAATGCATCTTACTTTTTCTATGTAATTTATAGCTTTTTTGTGCAATTCGAAGGTCCTGCCGTTCCTGGTTTATTCTTTAACTCTTTGTGGTCCGAAATTTGTTTTCAAAAATTTTCCACCAGCACTCAAAATGACAAAATATTTAAAAATTCTCGAAAAATTAACAGTAAAGCGATAGTATTCCTTCTAGAACACTTGTTTCATTCCACGACTTAAAAAAAGTACTAAAACCGTCACAGAATGTTTTAAAAAGTATCTGTAAAGAAATGTCTACATGTTATGGACATGCAACCCAAATAAAAAATCAGCATACAATATATTTTGAACATATTTTTGAAAAGGTGCGATTTACAACGTTTCTTATGATTTACAATGCATTAGAAAATCTAAAATTTGCATTTTTAAATCATATTTCTTAATCGTTTTTCAAATTACAAATCGTGTTCTATGTTGGAATCATTAACAATGAATTAATTATCTACATATCTTGTGTTTGTGTTCGTTTTTTTATAATTTCTGCAACAATCAACGATTTTAATCTATCATCGGAATGAGTTTTTTTTCATTTGAATCGCATCAATTAGACTTTCATCGTTCAATTAAAATGCTGATAATAGTTGTTTGACTACTTTAACAATAAAAATATCACGGTTTTTTTTAAATTCAGATTTAAAAACCGACCATTTTGTGTGTAAAATACTTCAACTTTGAATCAATGTCTTTTTTATATTAGTAAATTTGTCGTTTATCAAATCAATATTAGCTATATTTTCACCCTAAAGTCAATCAATCCCAAAAAGTTGACTTCCTGTAATAAACTCAATCTGACTATTGATGATGTTGATTTGGAATGCAAATTTATTCTTGGAATTTCTTGACTGGATATCTAATTATTTTTCGTTTTTTTGTTTAGACCCAATGAATCATTATTTAATCGGTCATTCGAATGACAAAAACATGTTACAAAGTTTACTATTTATGTAACTCATGAATGGATCATCGATTCATGATTGATGAATCACAAAGACGAATAGTTGATTGATCTGATTTTAGTTATATCTTAGATAGATCCTAGACATAATTAATGATCTTACATAGTAGAGAATTCTATCAATTACGAAATACGTGCCATCTTTTTAAATTATTTTTATGAACGCTTGACACAACTGTTCTTCAATTCAATATTTGCATATGATTTTATCTTTCAATAGTATATCCATTAGAACAATCTTGGCCATCATAAAATATCTAAAATTACTTTATTGATGATTTAAAGATATATTTATTATCACCGCGTGCCTAATAAAGGCCTCGCACTCGAGGCCGTTATTACTACATACGCTTCAAATTAAAAAAAAAAACAATTAAACATAATAATAAACACGTGCGTTTTATTTGAAAACAAATTCGCTGCGGCCGAATTCCAAAGCGCGGCTGACATATTTTTTAGCACAGTTTAACAACTACTGGTTAACAATGAAAGTTGTTTCCAAAGCGTAAACATCCAGAGGGGTTTTAATTTCATCTCGCTTGATTAATGATACCTGTTACCGTAAAAGCCTTTTTGCATAACACCAAAGAAGCATAAACAACAAATTTTTATTGAATAATCGACCGATTTACTGCGAAATGACCTCAAAAAACAACAAACTATCGAGAATTCCACCGAAATTTCCTAGTGCAGAAGATTGGTCGTCTTTTACAATATTTGGCTCGTTGCAAGAAGACAAGGCTATAGTCGATTTTAGCTTTCACCTTAGCGCATGCAGATTTTACCACGGTCGGCAGAAATGCATCCAATGCGCTTTTTTCCTCAATCGACAATGCAAATCGAAGAATTTTAATAGCCTCATTTACTTGTTCCATTTAAAGCACGAACCGACAATTTAATTCAATGTTAAGCGACGAAAAAAACGCGCCGGGTGTAAGCATATACTTATTGGTACAAATTTACATTCTCGCATTCATAGCAAGACAAGTATAGCATTGTAAATCGCAGATTTTCCCCATACCTTCCGTCCATCAAAATAGTCATTATCGAATACCTTTGGCATTCATTATACGTGTGGCATTTTGGAAACTTCAATACAAATCAATTGCTTAATGACCCTTATATTTCAATTGGAGGGAATTTCTTGAAATATCAAAAAAGAGGATAGCATTTACATTCATAAAATATCCTCACAACTTTGAAGCCTTGAACCGTCCAGATAAGAAGGCCACACGGTGATGGTCATCGTGGATACTTTTTATTTTATTCGTTATATCCTTAAAATATATCCAATACAAGTATATTTTAATATAATATAGCCTCTTTTAAACATCCAAATTACAACAGCATAAGTACCAAGAAATTATTGTCTTTAACCAGCAATTTAAATTCATCATATTTAATAATTGAGCGCTTAAATAGGACTATTACATTATATATTGGGCAGATGCAAAAGTAATTGTCGTTTATTTTGCAAATAAAAACGTTGATGTTTCGATGAAAAATCTTTGAACAAAAAGTTTTCATTTCTTCCAGATTTTTTTATCATTGAGAAAATATTGCAAAACTTGCCCCTTTGCACTATGCTAAATAATGCTCTTCCTATTCTCCAAATGGGGTCGCCTTCTTTGGGGATAGACTTTTCGACTCTTTGGGGATAGAAAGAGTTTTTGTAATCCAATCCAAGAATGGTCTCATTTTTTTAAGTGATATTTTTATATGCGCAATGAAAAATGTAACTCCAAGCGATCATTTATCGAAAAGAGAGGGAGTATCGTCTTTATTCTCTCCGTCGTACATACATGTACATAGACTCGCTATGCGCATGCGCCACGTTGTCTCTACTGTGTATATGGCTTGCCTATTTTATTATATATTACACAAACATAGTATCATAAAATATTTTACCCAATAATTTCCGTTAACAAATGGATAAAAAAACAATGCTTAAACATTTTAGGAGCTAAGAAGTTTTACTTCTACCACGCGAGACACGCATTTTTTTAAAGAAAGACACTTTGTTGCGGCATTACACGGCATTTAGGCTAAGAACTTCCTAGTTTTTCAATTGAAGGTTGGTCTTTCAGCATGTCTATGCTTCACAACCATTTTATATATTAATAAAATCATGGACCCCTCCCAGATGCTTTAGGTAGTTTGTAAACATTAACTTCTGCAACAAAACCTTAACAAATCTTGAGGAATGCGAAAGTGAACTGATGTCACGAAATTAGAATAATGGCCTATTTAAAAAAGGGGCAGACTAAACAATAACTATTCGGGTAGGCTGCCATTTTTTTGCACAAAATGCACAAAAATATGAGTTCAAAAATCTCAAGCTGCCATTTTGACTCGAAAATAGAATTTTTAATGCAAATTTGGATCTGCTTTTATGCGTGCATAAAGTTGAAATGATGAGAATCACAAATCTGTGCGGACGGTATTTAAAGTGTTGATGTTTTTTTCTTGTTTTATTATATGTACACAATGCAATTTTTGTCATCCATTTAGAGTCCGATCCAAAAATAGTACCATTTTGACGACTGATGAGCAAAGATTGGCTGATCAGACAAATCATCTGCATTAAAAAAAGTAAAGTTATAACGAAACTTGCTAGATTACAAAATAAAGAAAAACCGAAATCAATAACAACATTATGATTATCCCTAACAAGAGCATGTTAATATGTAGCTTAAAGAAAATATAACTTATTCTTATTTCCTTTGTTAGTAATTAGTAGATATATCTTATTGAGTTTGTATTTTTGGTAGTTTTATTTTTATTTTCTTTTTCTTATTATCTCTATGGGTGTGACGTGTTCTGGTTTTTTAGAGTGACTTCCTTAAGTGGATTGTTTCTTATTTTTCTTCTATGCTTTCTGTAGTTCCTGTGTTTTTTGATCTGAATTTTATTTTTGGTTAGGAGATGTTATCTCTTATTCTCTTTTTTTATTTCTGTTGCTCTTTTTTCTCCAACATCTATTTCAGTGTTCTTCTTCCTAGATGGTTTTCGAACTATTAATTTTTCGTATCTTAGGATGGCATCTTTCTCTGCTTCTTTCCCTTTTTTCTGTTGTTCCATTAGTATTCTCCTTTGGTCCAAAATTTGAGCTGGGAAGTTTTCTTTAAGATATATAGTAGTTCCGAGCTGGTATCCTTATTTTTTTCTAGTTCTACATTTATTATTTCGAATTTCTGATCTGTTTGTAGTCATTTCAATAACAACATATGAACCTTTAAATAAGTATCATTAAAACAGCAAGAGCTTTCGCATCAACCTAAGCAAGGATATTATTTTGTGTTTAAGCCGGGTTTCAGGATCAGTTAACCCATTCTCGACAATGAACATTATTTACCTGGTTGGCTTGTTGTTACTTATTAAGTCCGGCCATGTACCTTCACCGCTTAAATGTTTTGATTGCTCGCATTCTCAAAGGTCGACCATATTTGGGTCATTGGTTGTATGGGTATATAATTTGTTTATCACTTACAAGAACATTCGATACATTTCTTTCCGCCTTCCGTTCCGCTTAATCAATCACTATAATGATAGGTCATCATTTTTTAGCATTCTGCATAGGCGCCTTAGGCCGTCCTACCGTTTTTTGCCGCCATTGTTGTCTATAATACATAATAGTTATTGTTGTTATGCACACCGGATCGAGTCGACAGAATAGGAACGGCCTTCTATGTAACGATGGCTTTTTTGCGGAAGGAAAGTACTCTCGCCGAAGTTAATGAGATCATCATCATGTTGGGCTATTTACAAAAGAATGAACACAGGCATATTTACGAAGCGAGCATCGCCATAGGAAAAAAGAGCAGGAAATGACCGAGTGATACGGCATGACTGCATAAAAGTGAAAATTAAATTACATCACTGCAGAAATGTAATCGGTAATGTAATGTGAAGCAGTTAGCTGGTGGCCAGCTGGGCTGCGGAGTGGATTTGATGATGAAGATGCCCTGGTGATGTGTTAATGTCGAATTGCTACATGCATATATTTACATTTTGAGCGATTCTATTATGCTTTAAATCGGTTTTTGGTCGTAATTGAGCGATTTGAATTTTTTTAACGCGTATTTATTGCTTTTATGGCGGATTTTAAATAATTATTTAACACAATAGACAATTTGTCATCCGGTCGTTATTTATATGTTCGCTCAGTCATGGCCGGAAAAAAATCTTTTGGGTTCAAATTTAAAATGGCCGCGCCGATCTAATTTTGACACATCAACTTTGGCGACATCTAGCGATATAATGCTTCAAGACCGTTTAAAAATGATCAACGTTAATCATCAATTTCAACCCTCATCTCCCGATTCCAATCAAATCTAGACTATTATATGACTTCCACGATGCACAATAATCATTTAAAATATATGCTAAAACGTATCGTGGCTTTTGATGTAAATGGACCCTTACACTGTTGATATTGTTATATTTATAATTTAGGAATTAAAAACAGCTTTCACCCATAGTATATGAAAGTAAAATACATTATCACATAATATTCGTTCGCGTTCGATCTTTTCACGATTTAACATTGTTTTTATAATAAAATTAGCTTTACACATGCACTTGTGAATAATATACCCACCTTATATAGTATTAATGTTCAACTTGAATGGCATATGCTTTTTTATACTATTTTTATCAATTGATATTTAAATTGTTTTGTCCCATGTATTTATTCGATCGAACCTAGAACTAAGCATTTTCATATACAGTCGGTCTCTCGACTCACTGAGTTCTTAGCAGCTATCCCTAACAGAGTGATATAGTAAATTGTGAGCAGAAAGAAGTACTTTTTAAAAAATATAGTATAGTAATTTATGTGTATTTACAATCACCTTCACAACAAATTGTGCAATCAAAATTATATTGTTTTTTATATAAAATAAAATTTGTACGAATATTTTTGATACAAATACACTTCCATCTTTTAATGAATATTTTAATATGGTTCTAAATTAGTCATAAAATCGTCTTATTTTTGTTAAAAGAGCTTAATAGTTTATTCGACAATAGCGATTTCAGTTAATTATACCTAAATTTTATGACGGTTGAAAGATTCTTTAGAATACGATTTTTTGTTAAATAGTAAGTATGCACATTTGCGATTTTTTTAACATTTTAATGTTTTCTTAATTTATCATTGATATACTCGTGTCATTAAATTCAATAATGATGGCATGTGATTTTCAAAGGGTTAAAAAAACTTAGAAATAATCAAATTTGGAAAAGATAATAAAAGCCACTTGAAAAAATAAAAATAAATTGAGAATGTTTATACGTGTAGGGGGTACCTTTACGGGACGACTTTTCCATCGATGCACGAGTGTATGATGAGACTCAAGACACCCGTCTCTGTCTCCAAATTTCTGTAGGGCATAAAATACATAGTAAAACAAGTCAAAATGTATGGAAATTGTTTGTAATATGTACGCAAAGTATTAACACACGCCATAGCAGCCACCGGTGTCTGAAAACCTAAATAAGGATGTATCTAATTCTTAATTTTAAAAAAATGCTATAATTCATCATCCCTATTTTACAAATACATAATATAAAATAAAATTTTAATGATAACACATTGGATCACTATAAAAAAAATATGCTTGGCACAAGACGTGTTAAATACATACATTACGATCCATTTTCAAACTATCAAATGACGTTTAACCTACATCCGCCCAATCATTTTAATTTATTGCTTGAATGTCCATCATTTTTTTTTTGTAATAAAATTTTTACATTAATATTCTCTAATTGAAACTATGCGGACCTTAATTATCGATCGTATCGCGCTCGTTATAAAATTAAAATATTTTCATGCAAATGACTACGATTTACCACCGTTCACTTATTGCTAGGATGAAGATTGAAGGTTCATTTCCTTTTGAAACCACGATGGCATTAACACTAAGATCGAGAAAAACGTACAAATCCAAAAGTATCTAAATAATTACCCAATCAAATCCCATTTATCTAGCACGAATTGGAATGCATCGTTAAATCCTATGTACCATTAAATAGACAGGTTGCTGACAATCAGGAATTTCAACGAGAGCAATAAAATAATTGGGCAATACAAAAGTACACTTGAACTTTGATATCCCGTCGACATTCAATATGAATTTCTTATTAAACTATTTTTACAAATATTAGTTACGTAATTATGCAAATATGATATTAAAAACAAGACAACTGACATTTTATTATAAGACCTAAATTGATTCCTATGCACCTACATTTGATCTTATATATGAAGCTATGAAGTTATCAAGTCCATTTATGCGGAACTTATGTCCAATGAAACCAAATATATATGGATAATATTATGCACCTTATATTCCAAAATATTATTGTACTGTTTTTGGATTGATACTTCAAATTGCATAAATGGGCAAATTGGGCTGAATGAGACGAAAAGTTTCTACTCTCTCCATCGCACACGCGCGCTATAGACACTCTACACGCATGCGCCGTGTTTATAGTGCGCATGCGTAGCATAAAGCAACCAATAGCACTTTTTATATATTACACAATCATAGCTTAATTTTTTATCTAACAATTTTCATTGTATGAAAGGTGGAATAAAGAAAAATTCTAGCACAGAGTGTGATCATTTAGAAAATGAAAGAAATAGAGAGTATTGAGTTTATCATTTCGTCACTAACTTTAAATGATTTATAAGACATTTGGCGTACAAAAACGTGTACGTTGGTTAAGCTTACAATCACTGTTCAGGATGAAAGTACACTTTTTTTAATTTTATTAATGAATGAAATAAGTGAACTTGATTTGAAAAAAATACAAAATAAGCAATTCATTCAGCAAGGAGAGAGCATAATCGTGACTTGAGGCTGCATGATGATTGATAACGCTTATTAAATATTTGTGAAAGGTCAACTATATGAATATAGCGGAAACAACATTGACATCGCCTTCTGCAATTTCGGCGATTTTTCTCAACACAAATTCGGATCAAATAAAATTTGAGAGAACGAGGCTTGCATCGTCAAAAGTTTCGGATTTAAAGTCATGAATCTCGCGGACTAGTCGCCAAATCTAAATCCAATAAGGCATATATGTAGTACACCTAAAATACACATACAAGATCATAGATCATTCAATAACGTGTAAAGAAAAATTCGGTCGATATTTCACCGGACTAATATGCGCCAACATGGTGCATCCATGCAATATTTTTACTATACCTATGTTTTTTCCGCAAATTTAAACAGTAAGTTGACAAAGTTTTATCACAATCGGATGAACGGTATGGAAGCGCATTAAATACGAACAAACAGAGATTAATTTTTATATACATATACAACTGTAGTTTAATATATACATTTTGACTATAATAAAGCATTTAATATTTTATGCAATGATCAATGTCCACAATGATTACTTAGGCACTAAACTTATCGAAAACTTCAATATGTATTTAATTCTTGAATGATAAGAATAAATATGTTCTGATCCAATTAATATAATTTGTTTTCTTGTACAAATTTTCATCGGATGCTCGATTATACAAAGGTCGATTCGAAGAACATTTACTTCGTATGTTTACTTCCTATAATTATATTATCCTGCATTTCGTTTAAGTACGTGTCCTTCCTTTCATATTTCATTATCAGACATCGATTTTCGAATCGACAAATCGGGATATTTGAGGTATAAAATTGTTATGATATTAAACTTGCAATATGCAAGGCAATCTTGGCGATCTCCTTGAAATATCATACAATCACCATAGCCATTCGAACGTAAAATAATTAGGTATTCTAATCTAGAAAACGACATGATTAATTCATCGAATGCGTTTTTTGCGTCGGTCATATTGGTGTTAAAGCATCGATGCATCTCAAATTGCATTATATTTAATTTCATAAACTTTAATTGCGGTTTCAAAATGCTATGGATTGTGTCTCGATATTAATTAATGTCTCGTTATGCAACGGCGTAGAACGAGACAATGTCTCTGTGGAAAACGGTGTTTTCTATGAGACAGCCAGTATCAATAAAATGAGATTTACTTTCATATGCTTAAAAATGTCGCGTTAAACGAGGACGTGCAATTGTTGAACTTTGCTTTAAAAGAAACCGCATAACTTCGAAATCGCACAAAAAGAGGTTTGAGTGTATTGAGACGCATTGTTGCAAACCCAAACACCTTGTCTATGAGCTCTATCTATTTTTTCAGGCATCTTTGAATTTAGGAATTGACTAAGCCGTCCTCTTCCAGGTTTATTATAAAACATGTCAACATACGTCTCTCCTGGACGATGGGCTGAAGATGACTGATTAAAAATTGAATTTGTTCAAATGCGACATTAATGCTGGGTTTACCTAATAATTTTTCAATTTACACCCAAATCTTGTATATTCAACGACTTCTTTTGAAAAAAAATGATCAAGCATCGTTCTTATATTGTTTCGTATCGAATTTTCCTCGATGAGTTTTTTATGATTCTATAATTGGTTTCCAATTTGAATTGTCGCAACGATTCTTGTAATTTAACCTACCTGATCAACATCACTAAATCAATGTATCGACCTCATCCAACATCGTAATACGATCGTTATGAAATTGGCAATTTATACATTCGACGGGATCAGAACACTAGAGGCATTGCCAAACATTTTTTTCTTTAGATAATTTCTAACATTTCACCAAAATCGCTATTGAGAAACAAACGTCGAATTCTCAAAACGTGTATTTCATATGTTGGACAACTTGTCAGACATTGAAAGATTAGACATTCGAAAGTTAAACGATACTTAAAAGCGACTCTGCCCAAAACGAAAAAAAAAACTACAAAACAATCATACGTTTCAAAATACATGCATTCAAAAACGTTATTGCGCTTTTTTTGCATCAATATTTAAGCTTTATTCAGGCGCAAAATTCAAACTGCTTTTGAAAAGTAGATCTAGTACTCATGACATTATTTCGGGGTAAAAAGAGACCACCGCATAAAAAAGGCTATCAAACTTGACACTCGAGAGCAACGAAACTTGCTATAATAAAATTGCGAAACGTCGATTCCAATATTTCGACCTGGTATAAACGAAACCACATAATTTCGCATCTCGGAGTGATTGACCTGAAATGCTATTTTCCGAAACTACCCAAATTCCGATTGTTGATTGGAGCATGTTACTTCATATGGAGTAACGCATGTGTACTTTGAAATTCTTAGATTAAGAACCGCAAGCAACTCGACGGGAATTTCGAAAGCGTCCAAAAATATGCGTGTAGTTTTAAGTTTTGAAACAGTTTGTAATTTCATCGAAAAAAACAAGCGATATCATTGATTAGGAATGGTTGATTCGAAGGGCAATGCTTCATTTTGTATCTAGATCAAATAAATGGTATAATGATAAAAAATATTTAACATAATACTTAATCGTTTTTAATGGATTCGGGATCAAATTTGGATATTTTTAGTAGGAATGAAGGATATTTTTGGGATGATTTCTTATTACCTTCCACGTGTGATTAGATAACGATAAATTTATTTGAATAGGGGTTAAAGATAAGAGAAATCTTTATGGAAACAGCGAAATTATTACATCGTTACATATGAAGATTCGGATTTTCAGTTGGTTAAAGATCGACCGTGATTAAAAAAGTTCAGCACAATGTTTTACAAGTTTGACTATTTTTAATTAATAAAGGTACTATAGTATTCAATTAATCCAAAAAACAGCAAAAGCAAACAGAGCTTTTGAAGAAGGACTTCGTTTCGGTAATGAGCCTCGAAGAAGACTCAAAACTACGAGTACTTGCTTGTGAATTAAATATTAATATTATCTCTATTTTTTGTCATCTTGCTTATTGAATTAAATGCCATATTGAATATTATTAGAATATATATTTTAGAATAATACATAAATATAGTCCCAAAAGTACCCGACCTAACATTATGAAGAAACTCTTAAAAATGATATTGGATGACCGTCGACTGAAAGTGCACGAGCTAGCAGACATGTTAGGCCTTTCAAAAAATACAAAATACATCGCATATTGATTGAACATTTAGACTTGAGAAAGCTGTGCGCAAGATGGGTACCGCGTTTGCTCACAACGGAACAAAAATAGCGTCGTGAGGATGTTTCAATCGAGTGTTTGGCGATGTTTCAAAGGAATAAAATCGACTTTTTGCATCAATTCATAACCATGGATGAAACATGGGTCCATCACTTCACATTAGAGACAAAGGAACGTGCCCGAACCACTAACCCGAGATGTTCATTAGGAGGAGTGGCTAACTGGTCCGCTTTTCGGACCGCTGATATAGCAAATGAACGCCTCACGGTCGGACGCCACACCTGAACATATCTACAGAGCGATTACTGAACCTCATTACAAAACGAAGTTTTCCGAAGAAGATTGATCGGGCGAGTTGTTTAAATTTTACAATCGATCGAAAGTATTGTTGTCTTTACTTTATTGGGATGGGAATGGCGCAATGTTTAAGCGATAACAAAGAATATGGAATATATATTATAAAAACGAACAGTGTTAATCATTGTTAATTCATTTAAAGTAGAATGGTCAAGAAAAATAAAAACCATATACAATTCTCGACTGGTATTCTGCGTACTTTGCTACTCCCTTGTGCCAATACTTAATCAGATATTGTTAAGATCTTGATGATTGCTTATGTTACACCTGTATCCACATATGTATAAATAGATATAAAAAGTCTTATATGTAATCTTCAATTAAATACAGTCTACAAATCAAGAGTCCTGGATCTAATCCACTATATTAAGACCTGATTGTCGTGATTAAAATGCAATAATTTAATTAACCATCTACTAATATTTCAGATGGAACCTTTGTGTATGAATATAAGATATTATTCAATCATCCTAAATCTATTAATTAACTGAAATCTATATGATTTTTCCGTCTTTTCCGATTTTTCAAAGACTTTATATATATATGGATTGCAAAATTACAAATGGAATTAATTAAGTTACAAATTAAAACACATTGCCCTAAAAAAATAATTACTCTTTTCTTCAATAAATCCATAAATCGTAATCTTCTTAGCATAAATGTCAATTGGATTGCAATTAACATTTACATGTGTGTAAAAATTATCGCTCTCAAGTCATTTTGAGGTATAAATATTTAGATTGAATCGATAATAAATTGGAAACGCATGCCACTATGTAAATGGCCCATTGAATTAATTCAATATTAATCCAATAAATGTGTGTAAATTAATGAATTAATTAGAATTATGGCAACATAAAATTCTTCCATTACAAGCATATGATTTATGTGCATTACGATTTTTAACATCATGCTTTATCTGCAAGCGAATATCGCCATAAATTTCGTCTTAAGTGTCCTGTTACAAAATTTAATCGACGCCTAATAGGCCATTCAATGTAATGGGGCATTACATAAATGGATGTGAACTTGCGCCAAATGACCGATTAGGGTATACAGCATAACGGTTGGATCATTTTCTTTCAATCGATTGAACTAATCGTAGTTCAAAGCGACTATCAAATCTGGTGTCCGGTTGCATTTTAACATTTTTTATGTGCGTTTTGAAATTTTCGAAAACCGGTCCCTAAAAAGGTCAATGCACAGTTGCACAAGATTGCATGTTGGGTGAATTTGTACAGTTAGTAAATCGACCATCATTCTAGAACTTCAATTACGAATCCAGGGCCAAACCTACCGCGACTAATTGTCGATATCTGCATAATCTGCTGGTAATTTATCGCATGATGAAAATAGCGAATTTGTTTCAAAAATATATCGTTTTCGAGTTAAAACCGAAACGTGGTATTGGAAGCTTTGGGCTGATCCAAGATCAACAGGTGACAATTGACATGTCAACACTCGACATACGTTTGAACACACAACGATTGTTTGCAGAGATATCTTTTTCTCCAATACAGTTAAAAGGCTCAAGCTGTCAAATTATGAAACCTGAAGAAGGTACCACTTGACGAAAGGTTTCTAGGCAATTAAAAATTCAATTTATTCTGACATTTTAAAAATAATTGACAGTCATATGAATTGCCACCGATCTTCGCACTGTGCTATCAAAAATTGACAAATTTTTCGATACCGGTTTCATAAAAATGTCATGGGGTGGATACAGCGCCAATTACATACGAATTCTTCTACGAACACTTTCGCGTCATAAAAAATGTATAGATCCAAATGAATGATAATTATATGGTACCAGAATTGAATTAAATTTAAATTATTTGAATCAATTTGAATACATATTATCGGTTATTGCCAATATGCAAAAAATGTCAAACGGTTTGCTTTATCGACTAATCTCAAACATGACTGATTGAATGTTTGAGCTCACTATAGCTCAATAATGTATTGTAATCATTATCATCATACATAACTATAGACCTCTTCAACCCCTCATTCACTCAATATTGAAGGTAGCATTACCTCAAAGTTTCATTTGAAGCACTCAAAAAGGGCGGGCCCTGGGGACCTTTCGCGACTCTCTCGATAGGGTAGTGTAGAGGGGTTTAGTAAAGACTGAGCAATTTTCCTCGAAAGATCATGGAAAGCTGTTCTGGGCGACCTTGTTGATTTTTTTGGGAAGGATTTTCTGGAATGGAATCCTTCTTTTCCTAGCTAGAGTGTTTATTTGTTGTGTTTATTTTGTTTAAACTTTTCTCTTAATCGTATATGATTGATTTGTTCATAAAAATTTTGCAAAGTGCCTTAGCATGACTTAAACGCGTTTTTTAATAAACACTCGCTGCTCCATATGAATGATGGCATTTTTAACGTAATTTCTAAACGTTTTGAATCATTTTTGGATTTAATTTCATCAAAGTCTTACCTGGAATCTTCTGTATCGCTTGAGGATAAATTTTATCTTTATCCTTAATTTATGAAATTCTTCGTAAATCTTTTATAATATCACAATACTAGTTTCTGAGAGTCTTCAAATCATTTCCCATACTCATCCTCATGCAAATAATTTGAATTGATGCACGTATTTTTACATCATTTCATGATGATTGAAGCGAATCGATAGATCAGACTTATTCTCATTGCGACATTCGTTCGTGATAATTAGTTAAAACGCGGCTTTATAGAAAGTATGCAAAAATAATATCCCAATGTTAATTCTTTGCCAATTAACACATTTAAATGCCATAATATTTAGGATAAGCGCTAATATTATGCCATAATATTACTTCGTTACTAAAGAAAAAGTTCTTCAATTAAAATATATTTAGCCCATTTAATACTTGGTGAATTCGATGATTTTTTCCTATCCAAGGATATCACGCAATTATGTGTATAATTACTTTTTAAGCTTCAATATGAGGCCAAATTATAGATAGGGATTCATATCATCCTTTGGCATACATATTATTCTTTATCGAGACGTTCGCGAAATTATAACTTCGCGCCATTATTGGATTTAAGTCATGCATTTACGTCCGAATATTTAAATCTGAAAGTGGATAAACTTAGTTACAATTAATTCGTCACAGTTTTGCTACATTTAGCAAACACATTTTACATCTAATCCACCTAAACGTTATCATCTTTCTCCTTTGCCATAAAATCTTCAAATCCGAATTGGTTGGAAAGCGGCACTAAATCGAACTACTTCACGTCTGAGATGACTCTTTCACAACCGCAGTTTCCCAACATTTACTTATTTGTACTGCATATTCGTTTAAATATTGCCTCGTCATTCGTCCACGTACATATTTATATTCGTACATCCGATTTGG
Organism: Stenopsyche tienmushanensis; assembly: GCA_008973525.1. NCBI lineage: Eukaryota > Metazoa > Arthropoda > Insecta > Trichoptera > Stenopsychidae > Stenopsyche > Stenopsyche tienmushanensis. The sequence continues at coordinate 246,402 of WACJ01000294.1, read as the reverse complement.
CATCGAAATCAGAGATCTCTCCGCCATAATACATTTTATTCAGCCTCGAGACAAATCCGACAAAATTGCATTCATTTCACCTTGGTGCTCTCTGAAATCTAATTGCATTTACGTATTGTGCACGACAGCAACAATAAGAAAATTGCTAGCTGAATGAATGCATAATGGACCACTTTAAATCTTAAATTGCAGCCAATAACCATGAAAAATCGGCTTGAATAAATATTACATTCTGTTTGTCCGCATGTCTGTCCGTTGAACCAGAGATCTTTTAAACGGGCGCTAATATGTGTAAATTGTTTGTATGGCGTGCCAATGTAAATTTGTAAAATAAACAGAAAACTGACCACTACTAATGTCAATATAGTAGAATTCCTACAAATCAATTTTTGATAAATATTATATTAATATTGCCATGCTTTGAATGTTGCAATACATTAATATCTAAGCTCTCAAGCTACAAATTTAGCCACGTTTGTTGAAGCCCTAACCACCTTGTATCGAATGTAGACGACGCTTATCCAACAATAATTAACATAAAGTACTTGTAAACAATAAAACAGCTTTGTAGATTTTAATTTAATGCCGATATGTACAATTATTCAGATTTCAGAAATTATTGTGTTGGAATGAATGTTCGCAACGTTGGAGTAGAAGTTTAAAACTTTTACCTCATCCTCCTTATTCGTCAAATATCACACCCTCGGATTTGTTTAGATCCTCATTATATAATAATATCAATACAGTAGTCCAGATAATCGAAAATAATCATAGCAGACAGGGAAAGTGTGAATAATTTTTGATTTACATACACATGTTTTGATTTTGGCCATCGATTGATGATGAGTGATCGTAAATATCATTAAAAATACCGCAAAGAGCCCTAAAAGAGGACGGAGTATCCATAAGGTTCGTATGTTCAATCGGTCCGCTTTTCGGAGCGGCTCGCAATCGGATACCATACCTGAACATAACGATAGCGAACAAAAGAGAGATTAGACAACTTAATATATATTTTGTGTTGGTTCATGTAAAGTAGAATGGTTGAGTAAAATAAAAACCTCTTTTATCTATAGAGTTTTGATATTTTTTCAATTCTAATATGAACTGTTTTTCATACCATCGTTTAAAAACTTTACAATTAATCCAGACTTTTTTCTGATGATCATAGCATTTGCAAACCCCAATTCAGTGACATATTCTGTACTAGTTTTGTACCCAGATGAAGTATTTTTACGTCTTGATGCTAAAGATTTGTTGGGTAGTTTTTTTCAAATTTTTAGCCGGTCTCATCAGCATTGTATATAAACTCTTCGTACATTCCTTCCTTCTCCACAAATAGCTTCAATGTATCAATGAATGTGTTTGCTGAAGGCATATCAGCAGAAAGCTTCTCCCCAGGAATTTCAAGTTCCCTGATACCATGTCGTCCTTTGAATTTTTCAAACCAGCCCAAACTTGCTTTAAGGGTGGAATCTCCATTTAAATTTGTATTGAAAAATATTGCTTTTTCATACGGTAATTGACCAGATATTGGCTTTCTAGTTGATTGACTTTGTATGAACCACATAAAAATACACTCTTCAACATCTGTATTTCCTGATTTTTTCATAACTTTTCGGTCTGAGTTTCCATTTTCTGATATTAAACAATTAGTATACTTCTTAATATGTCCATCACGTACGTGAGCCAAAGTGGACACAATTCTCCACATGCAAATCACATATAACTTTGGGAACCATTTTGCGCGATCAATTTAACAATCGCGTAAATATGTTTTAGCACACCGATAGTCAGATGAATAAATGAAAGGTATCAGAATTCAAAAATCAGATCTGATAGATAGCCATAAAAATAATAAAAGCTGAAAGTGCTTTAAATATAAAGCCTTTTGACGTGTATATTCGCAAAGTAACTCCATGATTTATGATGACTTGCGTTAGATGCGAAAACAAATCAGTACTGATGCCTTATTGTTCATCGTTCGATGGATTCGCAAAATACAAACGGCTCTTAATTCAACAGCCTTGCAGACTTCAATCACAGCATCTTCGTTTCCGATAAGAAGACTGCATCATCATCGTCTTTGCTCAACACCCAACCACCGATCGATTAATAACCGGAAAACACCGGAAGCATTTTTATTTAACCCCAGACGGCTTACCAGCTCCCGATTGAGAAACACTATCCTCGTACAAATCTGCAATTATACGTCCGATTTAATTGCGATGCATTCACCCCGATCACGATCGAAAGAAGAGACAGCTACGTTTGGAAATCGCTTTTTTTCGACGGTACGAGATCTCTTCTTTGCACTGCTCCATTTCGGATCGAAAGTGCATCTTGAGAATTTAAATGTTCGCTCATTCACTTCCATGTTTGTGAATGCAACCTTAAGATTATGAAGAGAAAGTTGTTTCCGCCATGACCGCCCTCCATTGTCACGCCGCCATCATCAGCTGCTCTCCGGAGCATTTATCGTGGCCCGTTTGCTGCACTTCCTACTTTATTGTGGCGTCCAACAGCCTTCTCGCAGAAATTTTTCCACCCGTGTGTTATTCCACATCCGACGAAGAAAAATCCGCAACTGGAAAATTTATGATATCTCTAATATCTTGGCAGATACACCGTCCACCGAAGAACCTTTGAGCACTTCCTCGATGCACTATAACTATATGCGGAATGACCTTTTCCATTATTTAAAATTGTTCATTAGTTTCCTTTATTTTCGCATTTATCATAGTGATTTACATAGCAAAGGCGGAAGAATAGTCAAGAAGCTATCTCGTTTGAGCCAAGTGCTAAAATTGATACTCATTGCGAAGCTTTAACTCAACGCAAGCCGGAATAGTTATACAAGCTGTAAATTTATAGCACTAACGTGATCAATGACAAAATTACGAAAGCAAGGTAATGTTCCTCGCATTAGATATCGTTTCAACCTAATAAATGACACTAAAAATTTTGTAGTGTAACAAATACATATCATCGGTGGGCGCGGGTATTTTTAGCACAGTAAAAAAAAGCTTAATGTAAAAATCAATATTAATGGTGTGTATATAATTTTAACAAAAAATGAATAAAAACAATTATGTGTTGTAACATTCCTGAACAGAAAATGCTCAACGTCCGTAAATAATCTCGCGGAACGGCATATGATATAAAATTAAACCTTTTTTTGTGCGGTAGATGTGTTCCGCAGAAAATCGCACAAAAATAAATCGTACAAAAAAAGCTATGAATTACATTGAAAAAATGAAGATGCGTTCCATGGAGTTTAAAAACCGCATAACTTCGAAACAACTATATATCCAAAATCGCACAAAAAAAATTAATAGAAAAACTGGAAAACAATAAGGCAATTAAAAAACAACATTTTTGGTAACATTTAAAGAACATCTTGCATCATTGGCAAAATATTAAGGATGTCTAATATCTGGCATCCCAAATGCCAGACATCCATTAGAGAAACACTAATTATTTTAATTATAAACTGTCATCGCTGTATGACAATTTTCGTTGGGATTTTCGATATGACGCAAAATCGCTTTCTTCTTCGGAAAAAGTTCATTATGATAGGACCGACCAAGTTGCCTCATCACTAAAATAGCTATAGCTCTGTAAATAGTTGGAATTTTGGAAATTCCTTTGGCGAATGTATTTTTAAAAGCCGAATCATTGGAAGAATGCAAAAAAAAAATTTTTCAAACATCTTTTTTTTTCAGTTCGATACGTACTCTTTATGAAATAAAAAAAAATGCTTTAAATAAAACCGCATAACTTCGAAATCGCACCAAAAAAAAAAGGCGCATAAAAAGAGGTTTAAGTGTACATGCATTTACTAGAACAGCGGTTCTTGAACAGGAGTCTGCGGACTCTTGGGGGTCTGCTAAGCCATTACAGGGGGTCCGCGAAGATATAAAAAACATTTTATCTATACTTGAACAAAATATGCGGGACTATGTACAAAAAAATTGTAAGAAGATCTATTTTGATTAATATTTGAATAAGAAACGTTTGTTTGTTTGAAAAATTAAGTCGCAAGAGTTAGGGTTGGAACAAAAAATTTATTCAAGAAAAGAAATCGCGAAAGAAATTTTGCTCATAATTGCTAAAAAAAATAAAGTTTAAAATGTTTATTTTATCTGTAAAGTTGAAATGATGGTACGCACGAATCTGTGCGTTCGGTTTTTATTGGGTTATAATATCGGTTCCATGTAAACAGATGATAAAAATCACAAAAATATCGTCTTCGATAGACCATTGATTCAATCTCATAAAATTGACACGCGATAAAGAGCTTAAATAGGAAAATTGCGTTAATAATATTGTTTTCCTGTTGAAAATATGATCATTGGTTCGACATACTTTCTAGTATTTCCTAGAAGCGTGAATTACAATTCAAATCAATACAAGAATAAAATTAATCTGTAGCTGGATTAAATTGGTTTTAGGAATTATTGTCGTCTTCTTAAACTGCCATATCCATATCCCGATCATTTACAATAAGCGTCTAAAATTTGAACAACATGCAAATACAACATCCTCAGCTTCCTCTCAAAGATCTTTGTCTTGGATTTCAATTAACACAACAAAATAATACGCTGACATTAATTTATGGTCTCTTTAAAATTGCATAACCCGATCTGCAGCACAATGTGGCTGCACAAGTCAGGCTTTTATGTAAGCACGTGCTTTTGGAATCTCGACTTCTTGTTTACTTCTTTTTCAATCGCTTATCGGAAGTGAGCGATTCGTGTCACCTGTTTCGTCTGAACCACATTTTTGAGAAACAATACAGAGGACGGTGAACAATGATACTTAATTGGACGTCGATGTAAGATGCAGTTTCGGAAATCGTTGAAGTCATTGTCGAATTAATCTTTTCTAGCAATCAATTTCAAAATGATTACTTTCCGCTCGGATTTGAATCATTTTTAGAAACGTAAATGCGTTTTTAATTCCAGCATACGATGCATTGTTATCATACAATCAAATCCATATATGTGAATTTAAACTTATATAAGGATTACAAGTTCAAGGATCGCAATACAATGCATTGTTAGCAAGCACATAACAAAATCATTGTTCGGAGAAAATTAGTATTAGTGATTGTAGTGTTAAATAAAATAACCTTGCATTAAAGAGGCGTGCAATGACGGAATAAATCATTTTTAAATAATGTCAAAGAATTGATCAATTTGATTAATTAAATCTGTAAGTGGCAACCCTGATGGTGAGTGCGCTTGCACTTACCGACCTCGCCGGTGAAAGTAGTCAATATGCGACGAACCGCGAACTTCACATTTGCACTAAATAAACATGATCCGAACTACAGTGCGGTCGCAAACAAAACAGAACTTTCATTTAAAAAATAGTCTCAATAAAATTTTGCAAAAATAACAATTTAATTCGAACGTTCATCGACTCCAACGGATCTATTAATGCCGATTATTTTTTATCGTGCCAATACAATCAATCATCATCAAACACCATGAACTCTGACTCTATTAATATTCAAAATTTAAAAAAAAATCTATGTAAACATATTCTCGCATACCACAAATTTGACGTCAATCAAACCACAAAAATGTATCGTGTCATTATTGCTTCAATAATTGCCATTATACACATTGATTAAAGCCAATAACGCAACGCTTCCTGCTTACCATATATGAATAAATTCATCCTATGGAAATTGACTCGACGCCCACGTTTTATAAATCACACAATCGAAGTGCATGTTTAATTAAAATTTCATTCGGAATCTTTTGAATGTGTAATTCCAATCATTGGTAATGTATGCACTTTATATTTCAAAACGCGAAAGAACTCTCGATATCGCATGGATGCTCGGAATGAATGTTTAACATCATTGCGATTTAACATTTTTCATGATATCTATTTGGTATACTTCAAGTATCTTTCTTCATTTATATTAAATTATATATTACATAGTATAGAAGTGATTTCGATTAAAACTTCTTAAGCGTCACATAGATCTTCATCCTTGTCATTGTAAAGAAAGGAAGAACTTAACTACGTGTATTTCAGAAAGCCTTTTGTGGCAAAATTAACATGAATATTTTAAAAAATGTTTAATTAACTATCAAGGAAAACAGCTCAATCTTTAAAAGCCTTTAAAGAAGTTAAATTCAGAAGTTATATTGTCTTCAATATCAAACGCTTAAGGTAGTAAATGTATGATACAGATCATTTAAATGTGAGCCTTTTTATATTAATGAATATTGAAGAAGTCTTGTAGTGAACTGTGTACGGCTGCACTATGATCAAAGCAGCAACACTATTATAAATGCAATATATTAAATATATAAGGTCTATTTTAAAATAATATGCGAAAATAGTCCCAAAATTACCCGACCTAGACCGAGAAGGTCTTTAGTCACTTGCATTTAAATTACAGCTATTAATTAAGATGGATAAATATATAGTTTTTATGGGTGGGGGAATGTCTAAACTTGTTAGCGACCTCATTTGGCGCAAATCACCTATAAGTTAACCTCAGAGGGGGCTTCCATGATCGTACAGATTATAAAAATCTCCCGGTATGCATTTATTGTTGAAAATAGTGCAAAAAGGTTTAAAAAAAAAAGGACGGAGTGGCCACAATGTGTATGCGTCCAACCGGTCCGCTTTTCGGATCGCGATTTACAGAACGATTACGAACTCTCATTACAAAACGAAATTGTCCAAAGAAGACTAATCGGGTGGGTTGTTTAAATCTTACAATCGGTCGAAAATTTTGTTTTTTTTTTTAGTTAAACGGGCAGTCAATCAATGTTGATTCATGTGAAGTAAAATGGTTAAGTAAAATAAAAACCACGTGCAATTCTCAATCGGGTCGGTATTCCGCCCCTAAATCCAATTGCATCCATGGCGGACGCCTGCTTTACTACCCTCTTGTTACAGCCCTGACTATGACGATGATAATATAATATCATTCTGCAGGGAACTTCACTAACTTAAGCAAAACTGGACTTGACTCAGTGTGTGTTTCAAGGAATTCTTATTGCGACTATTTTTTAACTACCTTCCAATTGCAAAATAATAACATCGCTCGATCGTTAAATTTTTTTAAATATCGCATTGAGATGATTATGAATGGGTATTTCGATATGATTGCCTGGATGACTCGCTGGGTAAACATTCATAAATAAATCTAGAAAGTCATACTATCCTTTAATACTGAATGCAAACATAAATGAATTGATGATACAAATGTTCTTATAAATAAACTGATGGCATGATATATTATAATGAATATTATTATATACAGTCAACCCTCCTATAGCGTCAACTTCGTTCGATAAAATACGATAAAGTCAATGCCATCCCGTGCGTGTTAGTCTTTTACACTTGTTAATGAACTAAACGCATACAAATTTTGTATGGGTATTTTTTTTTTAGAAGAAATAGAAGATATTTAAGTAGTAATTAACCTATTGTTTGTGTAGAAGAGGATTTATTATAAAATTAATAAATTCTTAGTCAAAATGATTACTTTCTTTTTACCAAAACCTTTTTAACAAAATCAATTTGAAATCATGCTACAACAGTGAAATCATTTTTAAACACCCTATGTACCGCATTACAGTCAAAACAATCTCTCATAAAGGCTCGCTACATCATTCGCATACTGAAATCCAACCATGTTTATTTCCTGTTTTTTCTCCCTGATTATTCAACAATACTAAATTTATTGCCCCAGCGTATTTTTTCTATTAAAAAAACTGTTTAAATTCCTGCCTATAATAAAGTCACATAAATTATTCGACTGTGAAATTTATTCAAACTTGATCCACGACCTTGTACTTAAACGCGTTGCCAATTTGCTAAATATTCGATTCAGAATCGTTTATATTGCGAAATAATGCAAATTTTATGTTAAAGTCCGTATATTATATGATATGATGCAATATGAGGAAGCGGCAAAGTTCAAGCTGTGATTCATCCAATGTTTACATATTTTCAACACGTGGCGGTCCGGCGACTCACGCAGACGCGCGGAAAGCTTGCGGACAAACGATTTGCACTCCTGTACATCTGACTCCACAAAACTGTATTGCAGCACGCGCGTTATGCAAGAAGGTTTCTGGTTGCATATCTTGGAGCTCGATTGTATTTCCTGTGGCTCGTTACATCTTCGAGGCTCAATCATGTGTCAAAAAATTACAACATTTTTGAGGTTGTCAGAGATTATTCATAAAAAATATGCAAGTCACAGAGTTACGCGCTGAGCGACCATAAAAAATACGCATTGCACGTTACACATGTAATTACCAGAAGGTATCCGGTAGTCAAATTACGAGGAAGTCATATTTAAGCGCGATGGGAAGCATTCTTCGGGTATTGCTCGCTCATTAAACTGATTACAGTCGAGTGCATTTGGCGCCATTGCCACAATGGGGGCCTTTTTCGTGAAATTTCATCCGTCGTGACATTCGATTGCGCAAGCATGAGAATGCGATGGCCGCGCACTCCGAAACGTCCGATACTATGTGCCGTTACCGAACGAGCTGTTACGCCACTCCGTAATTAAATGTCTGCATTGTAACACTTTCGTCTTTGGCAGGGATAAGTCGCAAAAAAGCGCATTAGATACCACCATTTTATAACTTTTACGCGAAAGGCTTTTTGTGCGGCTTTTTTTTTTTTTTGGATCGGCGCCAATCAATTTTGTAACATTCTCAAATACCATAACACTTTCTCGAGATGGATTGGAATGCAGGAGAGAGATCAGTTGGCAGCTCTTGTTTTGCCAAGGCGAATAAGCCGGTGATTCACGGATGCGGACCGGATTATAAAGGTCAATTAATCAATCGAATCAATAATGACAACATAAACAAGGCGCCTTTTTAAAAAATACACATCACAACAATCAAACGATGGATTATCGAATCCATCAAACGCTTTGCAACGACGCTTCGTCGACTTTGAGCGATCATGGCATACGGCTCACAATGTGTTTTTAAGCCGCATACCGCTATGAATTTCACTTGTCAATTTAGCGTCAAAGCTAATTTATTAATCATGCAAAACATATTTACAAAAAAAATATTCAAACTTCAAAATTGATCAATATATAACATTAATAATCAAGACTTACATATAATTTAACTGCTTGAAAGAGCGATGATTTAAAATGGGCAGATCATGTAACGAAGCGATCGGATGATAAACGGAAGCAGACCGTCTAATATACAGTTTCAATTTACTCAAGCACTAATTTGCACGTTTCGTATTTGTGACAGTATTTTAAGTGAAATGACTTCTGCTTCTGGAAAAAAGCGCTTATATAAAGAAGCATTTCTACAATGTGGTTTCACGAATATTGTTGACAGGAATATGGAAAAACCTCAGTGTGTTATATGTAATAAAGTTCTTGGTACAGAGAGCATGAAATTAAGTAAACTTAAAGAACATTTCGGGAATGTTCACAAGGAGTTGGCTGATGAATTTTTTAAAGACGAAGATGTGTCAGCCAAAGTAGAATTTCTCAGACTACTCCAGAATAGCATTTTCAAAGAAGTGGAATTTCAAAACAATGACTTCTGTACATTTTGGTGAAAAGTAGGTGCTGAATATCCTATTATAGCTGATAGCTCTAATAATGTGCGTTGGGTGAAACTAAACCTAACTAAGTAAAGTAAAAAGTAATTTCCCATAGTTTTGTGCAATTTCATGATAAAAAAAGGCTATATGACATATATATTTTGCTTTGCAAATTTAGCCATGTATTTGTTTGCCTGTTTGACGATTAACCCCTAAAGGAGTACTATCCCAGGACCTGCGACCTCCCTTCCACTTCCATTTGAACGAGCACTCCTGTACATTGAGCTCGGAGACAGACGGAGACGGAGAGATTCCCCGCATGCATCGCACGATTGTATAGATCATTAGCCCAAATTTATCGACTAATAATGATTTCGATTTCAAGTATGTTATTTGTATACGCAAAGAAATTACCAAATATTTTGTGCTATCGACAGTATTCATTTATTGATATACAAGCTTTATACACACTGCGCGGTCGTGAGAGAAACATGGATTTGTACATTGACTGAAAAATTGAACATGAGAAAGTTGTGCGCAAGATGGGTGCCGCATTTGCTCAAAATGGAACAAAAAAACAGCGTTAATGATTTTTCAATCTAGGGTTTGGCGATGTTTCATCAATTTAGGATGAAACATGGGTTCATGGGGGATGAAACACCTGAGATAGGAAATGCCGCAAAAAGCCCTAAAAGAAGATGAAGTGGCCACAAGATCTGCGTGTTCAACCGGTCCGCATTTCGGATCGCTGACATGTCGAATGAACGCCTCGCGATCAGACGCCATATCCGAACATGTCTACAGAACGATTACGAACTCTCATTACAAAACAAATTTGTCCGAAGAAGACTAATCGGGCGGGTTGTTTAGATTTTACAATCGGTCAAAAATATTATTGTTTTTAAATTATTCGGGTCGGCCGAATGTTTAAGCGATAACAAAGAAAATAAGGATTAGATAACTTAATATATTTTATGAAAACGGATAGAGTCAATCAATGTTGATTCATATAAAGTAGAATGATCTAGTAAAATAAAAACCCTTGTTATGGCCCTGATGATGGGTTAGATCTTGGAGTCATGCTACAATTTTTGAAAAAAATTATATTAAAAGTATTAAAATACAGTTTTGGAAGCTTAAAAATTAATTATTATCACACGAATCGGTGTATTTCATAAAAACATGAGTTTTTGCATTTTTTTGCAATTAAGACATCTTAAACGTCTAGAAATGCTAAGAAAAACATTTGGAAAGTGTTCTAAAAATTATATTTAAATAAATTGATTTAATAAATATTGAACTTATATCGAAGATAAATTTGATGCACTTTTGCAAATCAATCTGGATTTTTAATAAAGCTTTTATCGGCAGACCGTAAAGTGTTAATGGTGCACATAACTGGTGCAAATTTGAGCTTAACACATTTTTATTAATTAAACGTCGTTTTTGATAAACCATCTTCCCAAATGTGTTGCATTACATTTTAAAATATTAACACACCTTCCTCATTTGTCAGAACTCTTCTGTCGACGGCTTTCCAACATTTTCACTTCTTCGAGACGCATTTGCGAAATTCATCCGACCAGATACAACATGTAAAGTCAAGAGTGCAAGAATTGCATTTTATGATAAGGAATCCGCTTTTAGCCGCTTCTTCGCCCGGTCTGATGGAAGACTTTCATTTCGATTCGTGTTGTTGCATTCTCCAAAGACCCAGAAGAACTAGATCCGAACCGCACAAAAGTAGCTACGAAAATTAATTAAGTAAAAATTGTTTGTTCCGAGGCGTAATTTATTAAAGTCATATACATAACGACAGCTTCACTTGTCAGTGCGGAAAAAAACACATCTTTCACGTTGTAAATTCGTTCCTTTCTCCCCATCAATTGCAAGCCATGAAAATGCCATTTATCATAGTATTTACTGAAGCGAGCGAAGCGTTGTTTTAGACGTCAAAAAGTAATGATTGGAAAATGTCTGTTCGTATTTTAGGGCTTATATAATTGCATATTTGAAATTCCATTCCAAGAGCCAAGTCAGTCCGACGGCCGTCCTTGCCGCGAGGCCTTCGGCTAATTCGACTCTGACACGCATTATCCAATTTGAAACCAAAAAACCGCACCCACGGACAAATCTGAAACCATGTACGACCTGATCGTATGTCGGATCACGTATAAAATCATAACGGTAAATAGACGTTAAAGAAAAGACCATCAGAAACGACTGAAACCCAAAAGATCCGACCTTCAACAGATGCAGGAATATCGTTTCTTTCCAATGCATATTTACAGACTATTTCAATAAAGACGCTCAATTTTTGAATATAAACAGTCCTGACAGATAAGTGGCATCTAAGTTTATCCTTATCCTACAAAATCTTCCAAATCTTATCATTTCAAAGACTAATTAGATCAATGATTGTATTCCATTGAGATTCCTGAAATAGCAAGTTCTTCCCAACACTAACTAGTGATCTTTTGACGAATCTGCAGAATTTAATTGATCTCAAATATTACAATAATATGAGATATCGAAACCTGAAGGCTTCTCTTCTTCTCCAACCGTCTCAACCGCTAATCATCAAATTTTCCATGCATCATTTGTCAGCAGCAGAGAGAATACACAGTTATTCTTATTGTGCAACGCTCAATATCGACGTATTCATTTCGTACCATAAAAATACCATAAATTACATTTTTAGAATTTATTACGGAAAAACAATTTCAACAAGTGGGTCATTCTTCGTTGTATCGAATGCACATTTGAAAAGTCACATTTGCGCAAACACAAATGGATTAATTCACTCCATCCATGTGCACGATTCACGAGATAAAGTATGCGGAAGTGTCTTTAATATCAATCATACTAAAAATGAAACTGGTTATTGAATCGGAATTTACACACGAAAACCACGAAGTGTGCCACGGAAAGAATAGCACAACTTTTCGATCGAAATTCGGCTCGAATCCTATGCAAATTTCGCAAAATCTATTTACCCACCAATTAATTCATACTTGATTCGCAATTAATAATCGTCCGTGGCGTTTGGACGATGTCAAAATGCAATCTGACGGAGAAGTTTCCGGATTTAATAAACGAATCAATGTCAATTTCATGGCGGTGATTGTTACTGTGCTTTGACGAGCATGTCTTGAGATTGTTGGACATAGGCTGTTGATCAACGTATGGCTCAAGTCTTCTTTTGACCCAATAAATCTAAATTTTTGCAATGTCGATTAGCTCCAAAGAGCATCGATGTGATGATTTTTATTTCAAAACCATGACCAAACTGCTTTAATACCAGCGAACACCCAAACGTCTACTTGCAAGGTTTATACTGCGAAAAATAAGTCACATATATCAGTAAAAATCCAAAAGTTATAAATGTGCGTTTCTATCATAATGTTAACACGTTCATGGACACGTCTGAAATTGCAGTCATTTTATATATATTCCTCTCTCTTGTTTGATTGCAGTGATGTATGTGCAAGATGCACTACGAGGTTAAACACTGATACCCTAACCCACAGGCAATATTCATATTCGAACATTTTTAAATTATCAATGGACCAATAGCGATCGTTGTTTGCTCTCCTCGTTAGTTTCACAATCGACGATATATGGTTGCTTAGCATCCAGAAAGTTAAGAAAATTCAGTAATGCTTTATTTGTTTAAAAATTATTATTAAAATATGAAAATTATCGTATATACTTAAACCTTTTTTGTGCGGTAGATGTGTTTCGCAGGAAATCGCACAAAACTAAATCGTACAAAAAAAGCTATGAATTACATAAAAAAAATGAAGATGCGTTTCATGGGTTTTAAAAACCGCATAACTTTGAAACAGCCATATAAAATATATCCAAAGTCGCATAAAAAAGTTAATAAAAAACAGGAAAATAATAAGTCAATTAAAAAATAACATTTTTAGCAACATTTAACGACCGTCTTGCATCATTAGTAAAATTTTAAGGATGTCTGACAACTGGCATGTCGATGTCAGACACCCACTAGAGAAATACTAATTATTTTAATTACAAACAATCATCGCTGTATGATAATTTTCGTTGCGATTTTCGATGACTTAAATTCGCTTTAAAAAACCGCATAACTTCGAAATCGCACAAAAAGATGTTTGAATGTATATAAAACAGCATTTTAATGTTTTAATCAGTCGAACTATGATCGTAATGCTATAAATATCGAAACCGGTAGCTCATCAATACTAATTTTGTAGAGCAGAACTGAAAGTACAAGTGTATTGTCCAGTCCAGTCAAAAATGTCGTTTATTTTTCATACTTACATTTTGACCATCAGCTGTGTCCCAGACATCGCTTTAACAACACGTATTGTACACAACCTTAAAGTACTAATATATTTTATTTTTTTTATAAACAAAAAACAAAATGGCGGAGTTATAAGGTATTCCATTAGACGGCTTTTCTCGTGATATCAAACGGCTCGCCACTTGTCTAAGGTTTCCTGTTGAACTGAAATCGAAAATGGAATTATTATTTGATTTCTAATATGTGTAGGCAGTCAACTAAGCTATAAAAATTTTAAAAAGTATAAAATTAAACATTTAGTAGGTTTTTTAGTTAAATTTTCATATTTTTTACCATTTTCTTGATCATTTTTACCCCAAAAAAATAATTTATTTACGCGAAAACCTACTTAAAACTAGCCTGATCTCCAGATAATATTATAGTGAGAAACTTCCCAAAATTTCAGTCAGATCGATCAACAACTTTTTAAGCTACAACTGGCGAACATTTTGAAAATGCAGTTTCGAGATAATTTCGTTTAAAGTTTCAATGCGATAAAACTATTAATTTAACTAAATCAACCAATGATTCCAGATGCATATAATAGATCTTCAGCTTTCTCAAAAAGTTGATTATTTTCGAATAACTGTTGTTTTCGGGCTATACGAGCTGCTTTTATCACAGAAAGACTCTTATGGGTCTACCTCGGTATTTTCAGCAAAGACTATAGTAGGTGACAATAATTATATTTAATATATTAATTATCTTCAAAATGAAGCTGTAGTCGTTATTAAATATTCCAGCAGCAATGTATGTTAATATTTCAATGATTTTTACACCAAAATACAAGTGCAGACAAACTATCGAAATAAACTTGACTTCGAGCAACTTCGAGCTGACTTCGAGCTACTTTAATTTCGCATACCTACAGTTAGAGATATATGAGTGCAATATAACGATAATTTTGTTTAAAATATTTTTAGGAATATCTCCTTTAATAAAACTAAAGATATAAAAGATTTAAACAATTGTATTATGAAAGAAAGGTTGAAAAAAGGAGTTCACAGCGGTTCCGGCGTACTCCTGATTACGCGCTATAACTTCGTAAATATTTCATATTCCGATTTTTCTTTTTTTTATAATATACTCTCAATATGTTATACTTTCGAAATACGTAATAAAAAAAAACGATTTTTTGAACGTTGTAAAGGGTTTGCTCCCCCTTAAACATATGATCGAATTCGTTCACAATTGGCTCTATAAGACCGGAATCGCCCAACAAATTACGCAACAATTTAGGACGCATTATCGATATTACGAACATTTGTCTCGTTGTCACAAAATGGTAGCAACGATGCGTAAAGACGGACACGTCGGTACATTTTTAAGAAAAACAAAACTTGAAATCGATCCAAGCCGTCCGCATTTCTAGAAATTGTGTCACGATATCGATATTGCGGATAGACTATTTTACTTAAATTCCTGTTCTATGTAACCAGTAGCTGTAATACATTTTTCCTACTTCCGCTTTGAAGTCGTCTTGCCCGAGTGCCGTGACAATTCCCATGTTTGCGAATCAAATCGCCGCTATTATTCAATTCGTTCGACGTTTTATCTGAATCTTCAGACGTGCCTAATTACACGTGTATTCCATATAAGATTGATGATTTAATGATTCAGTGATCGGAAAAGTACGTCTCATTTATGACACATAGTAATTTTAGGTCGTGTCTAATCGTGGGTTGAGACACAAGTCTGTGAGCATCTGAATTTTAAAACAATTCAATCATATCTGATGCTTGATATTCATACATAAACATGTTCTGGATTCAGATTTACTTAAATAATTATAAAAATCTAAGCATTAACTATAAAAAGAGCGAAGGGTTCTAAGCACGCCGGAACGAACCGGCACGGCGCGCCGGTTCATTAAATGTACTCTGCGTTCATATGAGAATATCCAACGTAAACGCTATCGGACCAAGGGTACAGAAGCTTTACTTCAGCTAAACCTGACCTACATCCAAAAAAAGTTTTACTATGCATTTAGGTAGGACTGGAAGGAGGGTAGTTTATTATGAGCTACTTCAGGAGGGTAAAACGATGAATTCTACAAAATATTGCTTCCAACTAGACAATCTAAAGGCTGCAATTGCCAGAAAACGGCCAGATTTAGCGAACAGACGAGGCGTTGTTTTTCATCACGATAACGCCAGACCTCATGTGTCTTTGCTCGTCAGAAATAAATTATTATCATTTGACTGGGGTGTTTTACCTCATCCTCCATACTCTCCGGACATTGCCCCTTCAGATTATTATTTATTTATTTCATTGAAAAATTCTTTACGTGGTAAAAATTTTAATTCAAAAAATGATATAAAAATGTACCTTGATCAATATTTTGCCAACAAGCCTGGGAAATTTTAGCAAGATAGCATTATGAGGCTTTCGGAGAGACGGATAAAGGTAATAGAACAGAATGGATCATATATTATTCAATAAATTATTTAATACATTGTTTATTTTTTTCTTAATATGAAAACGAAAGAAACTTAAGGGACACCCTAATACATTTGATAATGCGTTTGAGAAGCGTTTGGAAAACATTTGAACAGTTTTGAGCGGCACTGTATGTTTTATAGAGATATCATCAATATTATATTTAAGTTAAATCTTGTTAGTAAGGATCAAAACTTGCAAAAAAAACAGTTTTTGGGTCAATGAAAGCAACTTAAAATTTGTAGACGAATGATTTTTGTTCATTTTATGCATACAAATGTCAGCCTACCTGAAATAGCACTGTTTTTTTAGAGAATTATTTTTTTCATTGTCAATTTTTCTTGCCATCAATCGACTTTCGCATGCATATTCATCATTCCTAATGGCCTTCTAAGATTTTTTGCAAATCTCGTTGTTTACAATCCGTCAAAAGTAAACAAGCAAAAAATTGCTACAATTTAGAGTCAGTGTCTCGAATCATATAATATAAATGCTAGTGCAAGTTTTTATAACAAAAAACGTTACTCTTACTGAAAACAATATTTTATTGATTTATATTTAATCAATATGTACATTCGGTTCTTCTTAGCATATTTCTGGGGTTTTTTTATGTCTACGCGAGCCACAGTTTGGTTTTCAATCATTTTACCATTAACTTTAAAACAAACTATTCAAAAATACATTCCAAATTTGGTTTTAATATGTTGACTTGTTAAAGAGTTATGATATTTTAGAAAATTCAATTATTAGGGGTATCGAAAAGTATTCGCGTATTTTGAAACCTTGCCATAAAAGCCAGTAAAACAATCAAAGATGTTTATGGTGAAGTGGTAACAGTCTGCAGACGCTATTTGTTTGTTATAAGAAAAACATATTGTAAAATTAATGTATCAATGCAGATTTTGCCTATTTTCCTATGATTAACAATATCAACTATCTACAAATCAAATTATTTTCCATGATATAATTTCGATGTCAATTCTGCAAATGAATTTTCGTCGGCTCATTAGGATTCGATTCTCATAGATCTATTTCGGTCGAATCGTATTTTCATTTTATATAATGCACATCAAATCAGAAAGTTAAAGCAACCTCAATACCTATCAATATTAATACGTAATGAGATATTTTTTAATATGTCATCCACAACACGGTACGTTTTAGTGTCATAAAATATTGATTGATGACATTACGGGCCGGCTCCATTGATTGTCTTGTCACTCAAGACCCTATTCATCAATTTCGACTTCCGACTCGATATAAGTACATTATTTGATTCGAACGAGAAAAAATTGTACGGTCAATGAAATTTTTAATTCGGTCAAATCGGCTCACAAGTCCTACGAGACCGTGAACCTTACGAATTGACTTTCTCCGTCGTTTTTCGCGTTTTTTGTTTGGCTCAGAGGCAATCAAACAATTTTCTCGAAAGTGATCATATTGGTTTTGGAAGTAGCGTCGTAATGAGCGGTTTCATTTATTACCGTCGTAATTTTCTCACGGACGAAATCGAATGAATGCAATTAATTTGGGTTTTTATTATTTTATGGCGTTTCGCGTTAAATAATTCTCGTAATGGAAAATAATGGTCGCGGCCGATGAAGTTGTTACTGTTGAACCGCAAAAAATAATTTGTATACACTCGGATGAGATAATTTTTACATTGAGCTTGGCACGTAATCCATTGAGTTTTTACTCCCAAGAACGGCAATAAAGATTGTGGCTAATTTTGTACAATTTCAAGAACATTGATCCTATAAAATGCCTTTGGAAAAAAATGTTTTTGTTCTTGCCTTGTGTAAATAATGGGTTTCCAACGAAGGCTCTGCGCTGGAGAGATCAAAATGGGGATTTGAGGTTACATTAAAGATGTTTTTCATTGTATTTCCATCTTCATATTTAGCTGAAAACTTCTAGCAACACATTAATATTGTCATTGTTTTTCATTGTATACTAACTGAACAAATTTTAAATTTTTGTATATTAGACTATGCCTATATTATTTGCGCAATCCTTCACAATAAGTGGACAAAGTTTTATCGCAATCGGATGAACTGTATGGGAGCGCATCAAATATGAACAAACAAAGATTATTTTTCATATATTAGAAGATGAAAACAATACCAAATATTTCTGTGTATTATCCAGAAAATGTTTAAATATTTCTGGATGTAACTGGGCATAAAAGTGTATTATTATTTTTTCAGTAAATTAATTCTTCAACATTAAATTTATTAATTCCAACTGGATATAAAGTGTGGCATTGTTAACATTCAAATTAAATGGTAGGCTTACTTTCTGAAAAAATTAAATTTCCCTGTAAATTCATTAAGTATGTCACTTTTTCCTCATATTCTTAAAAAAAAACAGCATATTCATCCTTTAATTCGCAAAATTCATTCAACTGTCAACATTTAAGAAACTAATTAATTAATAAATCGTTTATAAGATTAAGCCAATTCTTTTCAAAAATATTATGAATCGCCGGTAATTTACAAAAACTCTTCCACAAAAAAAGAATGAGAATCAGTGTTTTTTGCAAAAAGGTGCTAATAGGCCCAAAAAAAGTTGAGAGTCTATGGTTTAAATCAAACGATATCATTTTGACGTTTCAATATCTAAACGTCAAACGATAATGTTGCCAGTGTAAAAAAACGATTATAATACGACAAGTTTTTATATGAGCGATCGTCACGCCTCTATTAACAAATGCACAAACTATTTAAATTCAAAATATATAAATGTCATTTTTATAATCAATTTAATTCCAGTATTATCTGATGAAATTAATCTAGTCTGTTATTTTTCCAGGAATCGAAATGGGCGATACTTCTAAATTAAGCCTAGTCCGGATTCTTTTGGCGTGGACGGCTTTAGTTGGAAAATTGTCCAGCGCCGGCATATTAGATTCGTTCAACTGGGCTAGAGCTGATCGGATAGAAGTCAACTTGCCTTGGTTACCATGTAAGTCTATTCGGATTCCCGCTTTTTATGCTCTATTTTTTCCTACATTGCACAAGTAATCGTACATTAATTAAATATCTCTCGAAGCATTCGCACGTACTGTATTCATTTGTAAACACATGAAATAATCATCACTCATATACAATGTTTGTCAATAATTAATTTTTTAATGGCCGCAGTTGAAAATGAGTCCAGATGCTATGATGAAATAGGATGTCTCAATATCACAAGAAGATGGTATCATTTGATACACAGGCCGATAAACATTTTTCCTTTGCCAAGATCCGTTATAAACACAAGGTAAAATTGTTATCATTTATTATTAGAAAACACATTTCATAGCCCGTTTTATTGTATTTATATTTGAACATTTCAGATTCATATTGTATACGAAGAGAAATCCCTTAGAAGGGCAGATACTGAATCCAAACGTCAATAAAACAATTACAAAATCAAATTTTAGCCCGGAAAGGCCGACGAAAATTATTATTCACGGATTCATTGATACTCCTTTATCAAATTGGGTGAGTAATATTATAAACATGCTATGGTCATCTAGAAATGAGTTCCTGAGCCTGGGAGGGTTTGCTTGGTTCCGCGTGTTTGTCGGCCATTTTGTCCAGTCACAGTAAATTCTTCCCATGGAGAAGTCATCGCGCGCTTTACGTTTACAGAACAATACCACCGCGAATATCCATCGAAAGCTCATGGAAGTTTATGGTGGTGATGTGAAGACTCTACTGATACTCATGATGATGCAAAGAATAAGACACTATCAGTCATAGCGTTGTGATGATGTTTCATCTAAAAATAACTAAAAAACTAGTTAAGATAGCAGCATAAATTAATAATATAGATTTTATGGTTGGGCGGAAGACTAGATTCGTCCGTGACCTCATTTGGTGCGAGCTGTCTATGTAAGTTAACCTCTGAGGGAGCTTCCATGATCGTACAGATTATAGAAAATGCCGTAAAAAGCCCTTAAAGAGGACGGAGTAGCCACAAGATGTATATGTCCAATCAGTCTGCTTTTCGGATCGCTGATATGACGAATGAGCACCTCACGATGGGACGCCATACCTGAAGATGTCTACAGAATGACTATGAACTCTCATTAATAAAGTTGTCCGAAGAATGTACAACTCTTGATTGGGTCGGTATTCTGCGTTTTGCGCCCCAAGTACAGTTGCGCCCGTGGCAGGCGCCTGTTTTGCCACACCTTTGTTACGGCCCTACATAAATTCTCGATCCTACATAAATGTAAGCTTACTTTCTGGATGACTCCAATAAAACATTCCAAAATATTTAATATGAATAAACAAATAGTATTTTTAATATACCAACATAAATGTTAAATATTATAATATATGAACTAATTTATAGCATGAAATCTTATCAATAAAAATCTCATTAAACCCATTGAATACAAATAAATATTATTTTCAGGTCAGTGAAATGAAAGATGAACTGGCAAAGCACGGAGATTACAACATCGTCATAGTAGACTGGGCCGGTGGTAGTCTTCCACTTTATACTCAAGCTACGGCAAATACTAGACTTGTAGGACTGGAAGTGGCACATTTCCTTTTACAGCTTCAGGTCAGACAGATATGAGAAATAATTCAATTATAAAAAAACAACTTAAGATTTCATAGAACTAATTGGATGCTTTCAAGATGAGATCATTCATAATGTAAAAAATAAAAAGTACTTAACATTCCACAATCATTTTGCTCAAGAATTTGTCTATTACCTGTACACGTTAAAATGCTCGTGTATAAAATTACCAGAGCATTCTTAAAACACATAGATAATCACATACTTCACGTTTAGAACGTGAGATATTTTTTTACCAGCCGAGATGATAATCATGACCGATGCTAATTGGCAAATTTATACCTTTTAAATCATGAAATTTTAAATCATTGTATAATATTGACGCTTGAAATTTTCAGAAATATCATGGATTAAATCCCGGGGACGTACATATTATAGGGCATTCATTGGGGGCTCATACCGCTGGATACGCCGGAGAAAAAGTAGAGGTAATAATATTTGCCGTGTGCAATTTAAATAACAATCTAAAATTATGCATTAACAATGTACAATTTAACTTTTAGGGAGTAGGAAGAATTCACTGGCTTGGATCCGGCGGAACCTTATTTCCAAGGAATGGGTCCTCACGTTCGTCTTGATCCCGGCGATGCAAATTTCGTAGACATCATACACACGGATGGCAAAAGCATTTTGTTGTTGGGTAATTTCTTGGCCGTTATTATGATATTTATTAAAATGGAAGAAAAAACTTATATTTAAAAACGTTTCATCTTCATTAGTCACCATTCATAATATAAAACCATTTTCATTTAAAAAGTAATACTGATCAACATGGCACAGATTTTGTTCCGCTATCAGGTTACGGCATGTCACAACCCGTTGGACATTTGGATTTCTACCCGAACGATGGAAAAGAACAACCCGGTTGCGAATTGGCCGCAGGACCATTAGTGCCATTGACTCTAGTACGGCAAGGACTCGAAGAAGCTTCAAGAGTATTGGTTGCATGCAATCACGTTAGAGCAATCAAATTATTCATAGACTCTATCAATGGAAAATGTCCATATATCGGTAATTATATAAATATTTCTTTTTTTAAATACATCTTAAAACAATAGATAACTTATAAAAGCATTCTTATTAAATATTAGGTCACCAGTGTCCATCTTATCAACACTTTTTGGCTGGAAAATGTTTCAATTGCGCGCAAGGTTGTGCTATCATGGGGTAAAATATCAATTTATCAATATAACCATTTCAATCTCTTGACACATGTATGTATATATTAATCAAAAACATAATTTATAGCTTCCATGCGGATAGTTCTCCGGGCTTAATAACGCTCAGAGGAAATCAATCAGAGAATGAAGTAACGCCGACCAATACAAAAGAAAATCTAGGCGCTAAATACTTCATGTCCACTGGGAAAGACTATCCATATTGTCGTACGTTTAACATTAAATTATATACGTTATACAATCAAATATATTTAATATCGATAAACGTTCACATATATTAAAATAATTATTACAGAAAGACATTATCGGATCACAATACATTTAGCACATCCAAAAGGAGCCGAATCATGGGTTCAAGTAAGTATTTATTAAACACTGTTATAATTGATATAATGATATTGTAAGCGAGTTTTATTATTAATGATTTACAGGGATTTTTAAAAGCAAGTTTGCATTCCGATCGTGGCGTGATAAGAGGTTTAGATTTAACGCCAAATAACTACGTCAGGTATGTAATATCGGCTATGTTTGTTCATAAATTTAATTCACTGGTAAATCTATATTTGCTGATATTTTCAACAGACTTGAACATGGAACGACGCATACTGCCGTTGTCACTCATCCTATGGATTTAGGAGGCAAAATTAGAAAAGCAAGTGTTATTATTCGATGCATACACTGCATTTACGGCATTTTATTTTGACTATTATTAAATTATGATTATTTTTCAGGTGGAATTAGCTTGGGAATATGACATGAACGTATTAGAACCAAGATCACTTTGTTTATTCTGGTGTAATGATCATTTATATGTTAAATCCGTTGCCGTCGATGAAATGGAACTACCGACGCGAGGGTATAAAAATGATTTATTTACTAATTTATTAACAATAATTGATCTGTTTAAATAAAATGTATTTATTTTAATTTCAGCAAACGCAATATAGACTTCAGAAGCAAACTTTGTTCGCTCAAAAGAGAATTTGCCGAGATACCAAACAGAGGATCTGCAAATTTCTACGATAGATGTTCGCTTTAATGATAATTTATGTAGATAGTGAAATAAGTATCTTTAAACGTAACACATGACTTGAATTCCACATTATTCTTAATGACAAAGGACTTCATTATTCTTTTACAATGACTAGTCTATCAACGTTTGAAAGCATTTATTGTATAATGAAATACGTGTCTCGGCATGTGAACACTATTTTATGAAAACGCCGATAAACTCTTGATTAAAATTAAGTTAACGGGTTTCTGTGATTCGATTCCTACTATGTAAGGAATTTTTAGCTTTTATTTAATAACATATTTAGGAAATTGCGACTAGCTTTAGAGTTTTTACTTAGCCATAGTTAAATTGCCAATTATATTAAGGTCAATTATTTGTTATGCGTAATAATATTTACTGAAACAACTCTCAGAGTGTGTTTGTTTACAAATTAATGTATCACAAAAATTATCATAAAATTTAAAGGATTCATCACAGGCAAAAGCATTTTTTTGTCTCATTAATTCATATGTTTAAAAGCACTAAAAGGCTAATAGATAATTTGGAATATGCTTTAATAAGCAGATGTTTACAATTTTTTAAGACTTTAAATTGTATGTTTTATTACATTGTTATTTTTTAAAAAGATTTACAATGAGCGTTAAAAAACACGTATCTGATCAGATTGAAATCTTTTACTTTTAAGAGTATCTTGTACATATATATATTATAAATACTGTTTTGTTACTATTTTTTTACTAGTTCTTACAGTATTACTGTATGTTAATGTATTTTTTTACTATGAAATAAATTTTATTATACAAAGTGATTCATATAATTATTTATATATATTTAAACTACGGAAATCAAAAATAAAGTTAAACTAATACTAATAGTACTCCCTATATTTTTGCCTTAAATTTATTTTTATCTAAAAGACAAATTTGGTTCTTGCGTCACAAGTTCCAAAACTTTTTAAAAAAATCATTTTATCAACGATAAAATACTATTTGTATGCATAGCATAATCTTTTCATACTTTTAAAAACACTTAAAAATATATTAAAATTAATATCTGTAAATACAAATAATCGTTCTCTTTTTTGTTTAAAAAATATTAAAATTTATCTGGCCATATAAACATGTATCAAGGCCAAAAATTAAAAATAAAACGTACTGTCATTGTAGTGTCGAGCACACATAACCTAATATTGCTTTGTTTACTATAATAGAAACATTTGCCTTAATATTATGAAATAAAAACAGTCATTAAAGAATTACAATCATGTCTCTGGCCTCGAGGATTACTCTATGGACGGCATGTATAGGAACTGCATCGACTATATTTTACGTACATTACCGCCAATACGCCGATAGGTATAATCTCTTTGGTTATATAATCGAGACTTTCAATATATTTATATACAATATTAAACAAAAACATTATATTTATATGATTATATCCCCCAGATATTATTGAGAGTATATTATATAAAAATGGACTTGAAAACCATAGATATTTTATATTGTGTCATTCAAATTATAAAATATATAAAAATGCTCCTTGTTTTATTTATAGGGAAGTATTACACGATGGAGTGATCAAAGATATTGCACGACAAGAACGACGTAAAATAGAAAATATATACATGCTAAATCAACAAATCGAGCTTACTAAAGCATTAAAAGATATGGAAAATAAAAGTAATTCATCGAATACCACATGAAAAGTTTAGCCGACATTGAAAAAAAGTTAATAAAATATTTCTTTGTAGCTTTATTATATATGACTTCAACCATTTCATGTATTATTTAGCATTTAAATATGATTTTTATGTGATTATTTAATTTAGTAATACAAGATGTTAAATGTATATTATCAAAAAATAAAATAGTATAATACCATTTTATTTGAATTCAATTATTTCTGTAATATTTACGTTAAAATTATATCCATTAATTACGTTAAAAACTGGTATTCAATTGCATATTTTAGTTGAGGCAAAATTAGAATAAAATTTTTACCTCTATCCAACATTTCAAACCTCCCATAAACATAAACAAGGATCCAAGTATAGAATTATCACCAGTGGTGAATTTAGTAATTAATAAGTTAAGGTCTTAGCTGGAGCCGGACAGCACAAATTGGAACCAATGAAGACTCACATGCGAGTCCTCCAGACTTCAACCTATTAAGAGACCCTAGAAGCAAAGTTAATTTAGAAGGCCTTCCTGGGACCAAACAGTGACGAAACGAGTCTTACGACAATTCACAGAATCTACGGGGATCTCTAACTGACATACAGCGCGTTTCAAGTATTGATAATGCCCCTTGTACTACATAGTACGTAAGCACGAAGTCTCAATAGGCATTTTTGATTGCCTCAGATCTCGATTCATCACCGCTTGGTTCCAACGTGGCCTCCAAACTCATATTGCATCTAGTGTTAATTCCATCACTGAACTGCATTTCATATTTAAGAGGCTGTTCTGATTTTATGAGACCCACGGCAACCATTTTGCTTTTATAGAAATCTATCACCCATGTGTATATATTTATATTATTTTTAAAATCACATCCTCCTAAATTAATTCACTCTAATTTAGAAATCAACAAACCTAAATGTATCTATACTAAAATGAACATATGATAATACTATACTGTGTGAAATCTACAGATTTTAAATATGCAATGAATTAAAAACATGTTTTTTAATAATTTTATTCTAAACATCTTATAATAACTATACACAACTATAAATACAATATCTAATTCATGTCATTTATAATTGAATGAATTCTTATTGCATATGTATATGAAAGAAGTTTCGCAACTTGATCTGATTGAATTTATCAGATATAAATGCTCAGGTTTTGTCTCGCCTTATGGAATTGTAGATTTCACAAAATTCCCTTAAAGAATACAGAGAAGCGATGATCTCTTCCGGTGGGATTGCTAGGGGCGGCACTTTTTCCTGTCTTGGCGGCTTCGCAATCGGCGACGGCAGCGAGCGCCTCGAAGGTGCGTGGCTCCCAAACGGCGAGCTCTGCGAGAGCTTTTCGGTTGAGCAGAGTTCCGGCCTTTTCGATGCCGTCTCGAAAAGCTATCGGAGTGACGTTGTTCTCGATGGCAGCTGCGTTGAAACGTGTCGTCCACAACTCGGCAGCGTCCACCTTCTTTAGCTTGCGACTCTTCGTCGCATAGACGAGCGCCCGGTGGACAGCGCGCACCGCTATCGAATAAATGTTGCGCCTCCGTCCTTTGAAATGCGCTGCTAAACGGTAAATGCGCCGCTTTCGCCAAAACTCATCCGGACCTCTCGATCGGATCATCATCATCATGGTTTGGAAGACCATCTTCAAAGCGAGATTCTTGAACTTAGGTTATATATTTCGAAGAGCAAATGACAGATCTGGGCTACCATATGAAAAAAATCGATTTACATTTTCGCCCGTGGTAATTGATATAATTTTTCGATTTAAATATGATATTTAAATCAAATAAACCTCGTTGTTTAGTAATATGATCGGTTTAATTTTCTAGTGATTTACCTTTTTCCTCGTTAATTATTTTCTTATTGTATCTAAATATTTTAACAAAAAATATATATAAAGGTAAAATAGAAATAACATTTAATTTATCCGTGTCGTTTTATATTACGTCTGTATCTATATTTTTTATCGTTGATATAATATTAATTTTATTTAATCATTTGCAAATGTATGTAAGCATAAAATGTATCTTAATATTTTATACGAAACAGAGGTTATTAAAAAAGTATTTTAAATTAATTACCAATGTAGTCGATTATTTTTTAAAGTTTCTGTATGTTTCAAATTTGCTGATTTTTACTTTTTGTTTATATTTTAATCACAACTTAATTTTCAACCGTCGATATGGCCAGAAATTATAGTGTTATTAGAAGTAAAAAAGCATCCGAAAATTGTGTACCCTGGCAACACCTCTCTACAAGTTCTTTCTGAGGTGGTGCCGCAAACATGGTGAGCGTCAAAGACTAATCCGATATTATCCGCTGTTATAGAAATAATCACACATCGAAAAATATGCGTTTATCATTAAGATGGTGGTTCTCAGCCATTCCGCGGTCAATCGATGCCCGATTGTCGCGAAACGGCTGGAGAAAACAGTTAACCTCTTCGTGCACATCCTGATGTGTTGTTGTGTTTCAGACGAAGGGCACGTCGAGCTTTGGTAAGCGGCGTAATAAGACACATACGCTGTGTCGCCGCTGCGGCCGATCTTCTTATCATATCCAAAAATCAAAATGCGCGCAGTGTGGATATCCCGCTGCTAAATTGCGCTCCTGTAAGTACCCTTCAACTTATTACATCTTTCACGCGGTCATTTATAAATTGGTGTTAACAACCTTTCCAAATACAACTGTGCAGCTAATAACTAGAACCCGGACGTTTTTTGACAGAAAATATTCATTTGACATTAGGGTCGACCAATTCTTAACCAACTATTGGTTAATCTATAATTGATATTCATTATAAGTCAAAAAGACTCGACTAAATGCTAATCTATGATTATGTTCATAATTATCAATCCTGTAAAACAATATGGGAATGTCATCTGTTTGCAATTTAAAATGTTAACATAGCATATTAAATGATCATAACCTGTTACGTTTGAGAAGCATTGTCCTAAACATTGTTTACTTGTAATTAACAGGGATATCATATCAGACTTTTGTTACAAAAAGTAATCATACAATTTGTATTATTATTTAAACAAACTTCTTACATTTTCTATTTTACGTCATATCGTTCAGAAATATATTATTGCTTTTCAATCTACAATGTCGCGCTGTTAATTTCAGACAACTGGTCAGTCAAGGCTAAGCGCAGGAAGACTACCGGAACTGGTCGCATGCGTCATTTGAAGATCGTACGAAGGCGTTTCCGCAACGGTTTCAGAGTCGGACTTCCGGCCACCCCCAAGAAGGTTGCTGCTCCTAAAACCAACAAAGCACCAGCCAAGCCAGCCGCTAAAGCGTGAATAAATTTATAATTATGTATTATAAAAAATAAAAAACTCCTTTCTCCTGGACACCATATATTGTTTTATTGATATGCATTTTGTGATAATTTTATCTTTTAATTTTTTTTACAGCCGCGTAGAAAAGTTTTGACCCAATGTCATGTCTTATTAAATTATGAACTACGTGTAACCCATGTTGATTGCAGATGTGTTCTGGAGAATGCTGCGATCAATAGTGGAATATTATTTAATTGTCTGGTGCTGCTTGCTTGACCTATCTTACATGTGACGTTTATATATTGCACTTATTCACTTCAGAGTCTTTTCATTAGCGTAATTTTCTTCTAGTAACTCCATGCATTGATTGTGAAGAGGAATTTTTCAATTTTTTAAACAGCTAACTAATGCATGGAATTAGGTTCCAAGACTTTCTTGAGACGTGATCTGGCAATCCCAATTCCTGCGGCTTTACATTGATTATGGATTTGTTGTGTCATTCAAGCAAAGATCTATATCAAAGGCTCCGGAAAAGACTAATCTGATATTTTGAATATCATTGATGTAATCATCAATTTCTCTGAAGAACTTAGTCCAAACACCCTTCGTACACGACTGAATAATTTCATTCTGCGTTTTCTAAGTGTCAATAATATTAGATTTTTTCAACCAAGCCTGTGTTGTGTGAAAGGAGCTAACATTCAGCGTATGGCAGTTAAATTAAAAATATAAAATTGTGCTTGCGGTGAACTATAATTTTGCAGACCACAAACATCTAGGACTGAGCTTATCTAAGAACAATAGAACTTAGAATGTGGCTGGGTCCAATTCGTGGAACTAAGGCTACTTAAATCCTGGAGTGTTGATGGGCCTAGCCCCGATTACCACGAAAAAGATAAGAAACGTCTGATTGGTGCATTTTTGGACGCCAAAGCGTCTGGGGGGTGCAGAAACAGGGACATCTGCATCAGTACTCACAGTCTTCATGAGTTGGTTATCGGGACTTGCCATGTAAAGAGCCTCTGTCGACTTAGCCTGATAAGCCATACTTACCGCCTTTCTCTCGTGGTCACTCATAAATGCCATCTGCTTCACTTTAACGATAAATGCGTTGCGCCAGTATTTTGTCCTGTTCCTGAATCGCCAAAAGTTGCAACGAATCCTGATCTCCGTTAATCAGTGCCAGACCGACATTCGGAGCTGCCCTGTACATCACCGTACTGTGGTAATTTTGGAGCGATCATACGGTTTTGAGCGCCTCTCCGGTGCAAACCTTTATAACTTTACATAAATTACTGAAATAAGCAGAAAAATTGTTTTATATTTGAAATATTATTTAATACGTTGACTGCCAACTGCGGGGTAACTTGTAGTTGGTGTTCTTGACTAAAGTGCCGACTATGACTTATCTCGTAGTTTGTTTATTTGCCATTTTCGTGCAGCTATGATTAAATTCAATGTAAATATGGGTAGATAGCTTCTGGGAAGAGAAAAAATGAAGACTGGTTTACATGAACAGAATGGTTATTAACACATCTCCATCGGGTAGGGTATTTTTACCGTTTACGCAGACGGGTTGTTATTGGCGGAAGAGGTATTTTTACCTTTTGCATTGACTCCACTTTGATGGTGGAAACAATATAAATAATATCTAGTATTTATACCTTTTCCGCTGTCAAAGTGGGGTCAACGCAAAAGGTAACAACAACCAGTTTGTGACCTGATTAAAAATGCAAAAGACAATGGTTTTCAAAGGGCAGGTAAAGAAACCAATCCCTCAACAGGGTCTAACAGTAAAAATAGCTCTTTTAAATATATAGCGGGACTCCAAAAGGATACATGAATGAATAGAGTTAAGATTCATATGGTTCCTTGTTGTGGTGGCTGAAAGCAGACATACGACAGGAACGGTATAAAAGCTTTGGCAGCTGAGAGTAAATAAACGACTGCAAAGGGTTAACCGTATAAAATATATGTAAACGTCATTCATCGGCAAAATATAGCAAATTGTATTTAAAAAAATACATTAAAATAGAATTTTTATATAAAACGATAAACTGACTTAATGTTGTCTTGTTTGTGTGTTCACAAGCCATTTAATCTATGCCTGTTCATATAATTCAAGTCAAAAAGAATCGCTTTTTGCAACTTAACGCTTTCGCGCGCGTTATCGTCATTTTAATTGGTTTCGTGAATCCGATTGCCGACAATATTCATGAATACCGATTAGTGCTTATAAGCAATCGCCAAAACAAACAATGAGTCAGTTATTCTGTTTCGTGTTTGCCTCTTGATTTCACTAATCGTTGTTATTGATAACATTCCAGCGATAAGACCGAAGTTTTATCGCCGTCGAACCATTCATCATTAAATTAATTGATCCACACGTTTTTTTTAATATGTTCTTTACACTTTTCAGTGATTTTCAACCATTGTATTTTCTTTAATAATAAAACTATTTAAACCATCGCTAATACACACAATGAAAGGTCGATCGTTTTGTCTCGTGTTATTGTATTAGAGTAACGGGAGTCGAAAGCACACAAGCAGAGCAGGATTTTTTTGGGCAGGTTTGGCATCTCCATGAAGTCTCAGTGCGTTTATTATTTTTTGAACACCACCTGCAGCGCAAATAACATATTTTCTTTTTATAATTTTTTGGAATAGGATTTTTTTCCAAAAAAATGACTAGAGTATTGCCTATTGTTGGAGTAGGTGTGACAGTTACCAATTCTCTACCATCTGTTATATGGGCAATACATAATAAGGATTCTATTAAATTGTCTCTAAATTGTAGAAAACTTATCACCTTTTCCATTTTAATGCGGTATAAAATCCACGCATTAAATACTGACATGTCTAACAAATGGAATATAATTTTTTTATACCACCGAATTGTTTTTCGGGGACAAGAATAGTATGCTATGAGTTGGCCTGACCTGTCAACATCACCCATAAATTTATTGTATTCCACAACTTCAATGGGCTTTATTTTTATGATTCCATATCTGTTAGTTTTTTCGATGAGCTGAGGGTGATATTTGGTTGTAATGCGTCTCTAGTATCGTGCCATTTTGAAATATATATATTATTTTTTCTTAACCATATGTGTTCTCCCTTTTTAACCTTCTTCTTTGTTATTTCTGCTGGATTTCCTCTTCTATTTGCACGCAATGTCCCTGTTGTATGCGTCCTTTTTTCTAATAGTTTAGTAGATAATGAAATGTTATTAAAAAAAAATGTCCATAAAAACATGATGACCTTTGTGGAGAAATGGATTCATCAATTTAAGTACGATCATCAATCAAAGGCATCAATTTTGGTTCCTCTAGGTTCGTTATCAAATAACCTTCCTCTATAGATTTCTAGATTATGGATGTATCCATTTGGGGAACACAATTTATAAAATTTGATGCCATACTTAGCTTTCTTCCCTTTCGTGTATTGCCGTAACCACAGTCGCCCTCGACGAAGAAGAGATTCATCTAAAGAAATTTCTTCCGATGGAGAATATATATTTTGAAAATTCGAAACAACGATGTCAACAGTGAGCTTATTTTTGACATCCTGTCATTGTTATTTATCGTGCAATTTAAACATCTCAATATTTTTTCGAATCTTCTACTCGACATAATATAAGAAAATATTGGATGATAATACAATGAAGCTCGTGAAAACATTTTTCTTAGTGTTGGAAAGCCTATATGCCCACCGAGCAGACACAGTCCAAAAAATTTTTCCAATTCCATATAATTTATTTCATTGAATTTGGTCACCATGCAGTATCTTGTTTTTGGTAAATTGTAAAAGTAAACTTTTTACCATAAGCATTCGTACATTTTATCAACAATTTATTAACTTCCCCAGTCCAAATACTTGTAAAAAATTCTATAGGTGTATCTCCAATATCTTTTTTTATTCCTGAAGATGTAAAATCAAAACCAAAATCTGGTATGAGAATATTTGACCGGACCGGGCATGGTGTTGATCGGACCTTGTGATCCGCGAAAAAAAATTGTATTTACGTAAAAATATTTTGGGAATAAACATTATTTTATGTGATTTTGCCGAAATTGGTAATCCGAAACGTAAGTACATAATACTTTTACGTGGGTGATGTTCATAAAATGTATCTACTCCAAGTCGGTGCATCACAAAAATCGAATTATTAACCAAAATGAATTTATCTTACTCGGAAAAGTTTGGGAGTGTTTGATCCATGTTTTGTAAATGGTTTGTTATTGTGTCCCTGAAGGCGGCAGGCATAGGACTAATCCGGCGCGAGAGGTTTAGGTTGAGCGAGGTTTATTTGCACTCATGTGCTGCAGCGACGAACGGAGTGACGACATGCGCGCAGGAAAGCGTTAACACACTAAGTAGTTTTATGATTTTCTTATGAAATTTCCTGGACTTTTAATTGGACTGGAAATTTAGTGTGGAATACCTGGACTGTAAAGTATTAATATCTATTGATTTTGACAAAGTATTGTAACTATTATCATTATTTTATTTTTAAAAAAATCTAAGATGTTATTATAGTATTTAATTCAACCTTATGAAAACGTTTCATATTAAAAACACGCCAAGCATATTCTTATATACGTCCACTTCACACACAGCATCTTGATCTCGCATTAGCGCAATAAATCGAGAGAGAAGATATTTAATATTAAAAACCTCTGTCTTCGAACAAATTTTGTACAATTACTATTAAATCCCATGCTAAACATTGTTATCTAAAATATACAACATTTTATTATTAGTGCGGAATCAAGATAACTGACAATTTTTAAAAATTGTATCTAAATTAATTCAATATTTTTGCTTCGAAGTTAAATATAAATAAATTATATACCGTTTTCTTACAATTGTTTAAAATTTAAATTCAACCATATTTTTCTATTACAATATTGCTTTTCAAATCAATGTTTGACTGGTGAGATTCCTGTTTTACCGACTTTCATTTTGAATTATAGATGTCGCTTTTTAACGTATTTTATTATCGTCTTATTTCATGAGATTCGCACAGAAACATTTTCTGCGATCGATTATTAATCAGCAGATTTAGATTTTCTATCGCAAATTTAAATCCGACGCATGGAATGTTTAAAGTTCGTCCGCCATATTGATGAGGCGTATTGCATGAAATATTGCACTCAGATTGTGCATATTGCGCAATAAGCACCAACACAACCGCAGGCTGCTAACTCTCGTTAAAGTTTTTACGGCAGTTTTGGCAGTGTGTCGCGGGTGCAGTCAGGTGGGCGAGTCAGTCAGGTAGAGCGCCTCGCAACTTGCGCTTATTATGACGTATGCGGTAACATTTGAAAACTTATCAAAGATAATTGTGCGTTATCTAAGGAAATCATGAGTGATAAAAGTGTTAGCGGCGGCCTCCCTGCTCTTTCCGTCGGCCAGTAAGTTCGGTGATAAACGCGCTCCGAGGAACATGTCGCTCTTCAAGAAGAAAGTTAACAAGCCGGCTCCGGCTGTGCCCCCCCAGGAACCTCCCTCTAAAAACAATGGGATTAACAACAACACGACGCCGAAGCCAGGAGAGCCCAACGTGCAGAAGCCGCAACTTCTCTTCCATTGCCAGCAGGCTCACGGGAGTCCGCTCGGGATCATATCGGGCTTCTCGAGCGTCAGGGAACTCTACAAAAAAATATCCGATTGCTACGATTTCCCCCCCGAAGACGTGAGTACAATTCATTCAAAATCTAAAGAACGATCGCCTTATCTACCTTTATTCAATAGATCCCTTCGCCGATAAATCAACAATATTTAAATAATCCTCCATGCGATTATCATTCAGGCCTTGGTATATCGGAAACAAACTAAATAGATTACATTGGAATTGATTATGTTCACCTCTGCGTATATAAAATGAACGTCGGACCAAGCACGTCAACTGCTAATTCGGAATGCATTTTTTTATGCTTGAATTTTGGCCCAAATCCGGTAAAATTCGTGTTCCTTTGTATTTTTTTTATTTTTTTATTTAAAATTGAAAATAATCGATTATAATTTTTTTATTAGACATAATCATTTTCATAAATTATTTCGACGCATAGTCGTGAGACTCAAATTTGATTTGATAACGTATTGCTTCAATTATCAAATTTTAAATTGTACAAATATGATCGTTGACTCATTGCGTTATCTATTTTTTTTTTTTAATATTACACATCCGTATCGGAATACAATCAACGATTTATGTATCATTGCACCATTGAAAAAATACGCAAAATGATTTATATTAAATTATGACGATGAACAGATAGAACTTTCTTAGATCAATCGATTCCCCCCTTTTTTTGAATGAGTTCATCGAAACACAGTATCAAAGTTGAATTTTTAAGCCGACGATTCGTCATTTGATTTATTAATTTATTAATCTCCCAAAACAATCAGACCTATAATTAAACACAATGCGAATCGTCGTAATTATACACCGAGACCGATCCGTCAATGCGGCCGCTTAAGACGTTTGATTGATGATTTTTATCCATTTACTCGTCTCAATTCAAAAAGCCTCGGAACGAATCCAATTTATTACACCTCGAAAGACTTCTCATTAATGAATAGACGAAACTCGTTTTTTTTACAAGCGAGCCAATCGAATCTACGACGAACGGTACGATCGCAATGAAAGCACTCAAATTACATAGTATCGGACCGCGTGTCCGATCTGAAATCGGTTGTCTTCGTTCTAGTGACCTTTTTTGGATGATGACCGTAAAAAAAACGGGTCTTCCGAGATCTCCTATCGAGCTATTCACGAATTCTAACGCGATATAAATATTTAGCAACTCGGCGCTGACGTCCGAAGGTCAATGCCGAATAATAATGCAGATGCAATATATGCTTTAATAAATTCACAACCGATTTGCTTCGATAAATATGCTAAAATTATTTTAAATATATAAATTAATTAATAAACGCTTACGATCGCACTTTTGATTAACGAACGACGGTCGTAAATTGATGCGGGTTGATGGATGAATATAAATTTGTTACGGCCAAAATTAATTTGACGTTTGGGTAAAATTCAAATCGACACGAACTGTCACTCAATATCATATTTTTGCTTTATCGTCTATAAATTCAAGAAAGAGAGTTGTAAAATGAAAGTAAATTCTTTTCCTTGTAAATTTATTCTGATCGTGGCATTAATATTTGATGAATTACATGAATTTTGTATTGAAACGTCAACGAAACTAAATAACGTGGCTCATTCTATAGAAATGTCATATTTCTGACATTATTTGCTAATAAATTTAGATGATGAACGTGAACGAATTTTAAATTATGATTCATACGAATTATTAGTACATTTGAGAATCGTTCCGGCCATGAGTGCGATACTATTGACATATTTGAGTGCTAATCTTATTTGTGGCTTCGAATTTACAAGACGGATTGCCGTACGCTTCGAATGCATCATCATCCAGTCAGATGTTAATACACCATAAAATAGCGTATTTATCACGACCGATGACGTCTGCAGCCTCCGCATATTTTCTAACGCGTCCATTTTTCAATGCGGCAGTTTGTAAACACGATCTCGTATGTATTTATCCGCGTTAACCTGTTTGAATTCCGCTTTCGAGATTTTTTTCCTCATTGGGCTTCGTTAAATTGTGTAGTAAATGCACATTGTGGGTCCGCCAGTTCAAAGGCAAGGTTTCTTCTCGACAACTGGTTTTCACAGTCTTCGTCCATCACGCACGTTCTTCAACCTGCTGAGCAGACGTGCAATTAAGCCGAAAGCTACCTGCTTGTACAACTCGTATGACGATCATGACACATTTGAAGCGATAGTGAATTATGTCTGTCGTTTGTGGGTTTTGCCTAAAATTACCTCTTGCTGACGTTCTTTGACCTCCGGGGCAGATGTCTTCGTTTGAAAGCGATCAATGAGCATTAACTCTCTAGCTGCTACAATTTAAAAGAAAAACTAAAGAACGACAGACTATAAAATAATCAGGAAATTTATCAGAAAGTTAACATTCTATTATCGACAATTTTTTTCACTAATATAATACTGACGTGATACTTATTTAGTTGTGGTAGTAGTACTTATTATGATGCATTAATCGAAATGTTTTCAACCACTGATGCCCTAGCGCATAGAAAGTGTTTATTCCCAGACAAAGAAATCCAGTGGTGTCAGATCTGGAGACCTTCCGAACCATGGAATAGGGCACTTCCTCAGGCAAAGAAATCCAGTGGTGTCAGGTCTCGAGACCATGCGAACCACGGAATAAGTGACGTCCCCAGGCAAAAAAATCCAGTGGTGTCAGATGAAATGCTACTTCAGACAACTACAGTTGAAATAATAAAAAAAGTTTCATGCGTGCATACAACAAAGAAGTGGCCAATTTGATCAAATTTTGTAAATAAATTTAATAAAATCATAAGCATAAAAGTAACGTCAAGTTTAACGATTTATTGAATGATTTGTATGACATGTAGCGTATCGTTGGAAAGGGTAAGCAGTCTTCGAGAGTTTCGCAAACGGCGATATATCGCTCTTCAGCAGTGCAAGGGTTAAATAGTCGGCAGCGAGCTGCAATTAGCAGTCGTTTACGCCGATATGATGAGGTATTAAATGGAACAGATTCCAATTTATCCCATTAGTGCGTCTTCATAACAAGACTAATTGAAATAATGGAAGATAATACAGAGATGAATAATGGCCTCCGAGAAAAAATGCTGCAATCGTTTGATTTAAAAATCACATTTGTGGCACGTATACGCTGCTTCAGAATAAATATTGATCTTTGGTCGTTCATCTTGTGCTTTCTAGGAATTTAAACTCCATTATTAATCATCGCATGCAACGAATGGGAGTCGGGCACATGTATATCTGTATCATTTAAAATTGCTATCATTTGGTGCTGCCGCCAATTAAAATTTGCTCGCTGAAAATACGCTATTAATTGAGGGTATCTCTGAATATTTTTTTAGAACACGTATTTATTTTATCTCATAACGTGCCTTTTCACATCGACTCCCATCGCTATCAAACGTGAGAAACGTCCATTGTGACCGATTTGACACAAATTCTACTAAATATCAAACGGGGAGGTCAAATAGTCCATAGAATGATGTATAACATTTTGAAATCCTACAACTATTGTCGCATTTATATTCCAAAACTATGGCACGATCTTCCTTCTCTGAAATTTAGACATCTATTTCGCCTTATGGGGTTGTGCTCTGTCATGTTGCAAAATCACTAAATTGTTCCTGATTAATTCTCGACGTTTTACTCTCAAATTTTTGTTCACCTTCAAAAGAATCTTGCGGGTCATCAATCCAGACTTCGGAATCGGAAATGGTCTTTGTATCAGCGAAAGCCATTAACGTTTACGATTCACGTTGTCATAAACAACCCATTTTTTATTCCCAGTCACAATTCGTTGCAAAAAGTGGCGAACTTTTTGTCTTGACAACAAAACTTTGCACGTGCTTCGTCGCTCTCCTTTGTCATCTTCAGACAGTTTGTGCAGCATCCATGCCCCCATTCAATTCGTCTTCCCGATACGTTTTAAATGCTCTTGAGCCGTCGACCACGGTGAATGCATCCTCTACGATAGTTCTTCGATACTTAATCACGGATCTGTTTCCACTATGGCTCTCAAATATGTTGTTATAAAAAATTAAGGGTGTTCCAGTTCTAGCAGCCTTTTTCAAACATCGGCTACCCGATTTAAATTTTGAAAATCAAAATCGACACGCCGTAATGGTTTTTAAGGCCTTGTCGGTGTTCAACTCTTCGTCGAAAAACAGCAGCATTTAATGCAGAATGTGATGTTGATCGGTTTTGGACTTTGACATTTTACCCTCAACAAAAATAACATTTTTATCTCGTTAATATTACTGACCAAGAGTTCTTAAAAAAAAAAAAACTCACGGAGATGCTGTCTTTACCGTATCTGGACACAAACTGAGTTCAACCAGACGTATATCAAAATCGGCAAGGATGGTTAAGATAAGATTGGATTGTGTGAATAGGAATTTTAGATAGAATATGATATAGTAGTGAATCTCCGAAAATTTTATCAATAATCTGAATTTGAACCTTTATAATTTGGGAATCTTGCATAAGACACCCTGGGTTTGATCCCAAGGTAGTGTCAGATTCTTACCCCCTGGTATTGTTTTTCACATTGCTTCAGGAGGACAGATAGTCTGGCCTTAGGTAGCTGGCCCTATTCTAGTGTTAGAGAGTCGCTCTGCGCCTCTCTCTCTCACTAACCTCTTTAACGCTCATGATTTCTTCAATGTCATCGGTCCCAGTTCTTCTTGCTTACCATCATGCTGTGGACCTTGTTGTCAACGTTGAGCTCGGCTACCCCGAGTGCTTGTTTAAGCGAATTTCTCTGCCCTCACCTGTCCCACAGTCAATGATGGTGTGTTCTGCATCATCGACCTCCGCTTGGCAGTGGTGGCAAGTTGCAGATGTTTCCTTGCCAATCCGCTTCAGGTACGCACGGAAGCATCCATGCCCAGTGAGCACCTGAGTTAAGCGGTAGATCCTATCACCACCAGCTTACGACCGAGATAAGTCGGTGAGTCCATCTTCCCTTGTTGGACTGATCCCATCTCTGTTGCCAGACTTCCCTCAGTTTCTGATCGTATATTTTGCGGCTTTTGGTATCTTCGTAGTCCAAGACCGTCTTCTTTGCCTGAAGGTCCAGCGGGGGTATTCCAGCGATCACAAGCACCACGTCTTCGGACACTATCCTGTACGCTGCGGTGACTCGGAGCGCTCCCTGTCGCTGGACCCTGGCGAGCTTCTTTCTGTTGGTGTCACGTCTGAGCGACTCGTACCATATCGGGTCTCCGTACAGAAGGATCGAGAGTATTACCTCGTTTATGGTACGTCTTCTACACGGCTTTGGCCCTTTAATGTTGGGCATGAGTCATCCAAGCTCGCTGGCCACCTTCTGCACAGCTTTGTGTGCATGTGTTTGCAGCTTGTTGTTCATGAGGATCCCGAGGTATCTCAGCGTTTTGCTGTATTCTACCTCGTGTCCTCTAACAACAAGCTGCTTGACCCTCGGTCTTCTCCGTCTGCTGCATATCATTGCATCCGCTTTCTCAGCCACTAATTGCAGACGATTATCCCGCATCCACACTTAGATTCTGGCGAAGACTTTCCCATGGGCGCCGAGCCGTCACCAGCAGCGCGACGTCATCTGTGAAGGCAATGAGTTTTGCTCCTCTACAGGTAGTGCCATGTTCAGAGGACTGGTCCCAGAACTGACCCCTGCGGGATGCCCATCTCCAGTTTTCTCGTCAGGTCCGTTTCGTTGTGATGAACACAACAGTCTTTGAAATAATCGCTTACTTTATAATAATGAAAGTCCAAGATCTAATGCAGTGCTCCGCAACCGGTGTGCCGCGGCACACTGGTGTGCCGTGGGCCGATACAGGTGTGCCGCGGTCAAATAAGACAATATTATAATTAAAATATTTTTCAATAGTTCTCCAGCGCCTGTCACCTATTTATGTCGCCAGACACCTAAAACCAGACATTAATATTTCTATTCCGGGATTCATCTGTCATTGTGCTGACAGAATCAATAGAATTCAGATTGGATCACTTTTAAAAACCGTCAAATCATACAAAAACAGAGGCATGGGAATTCCTATTTTGGTTAGAAACGATAAGATAGCCGAAAACGACGTAGAAAAGACAAACATGCTTACAGAAACCTTGTGCCTAAATCACAAGATTTTCGAAAATATGAGCGACAGCAAAACAAAGAAAGCTGTTAACAAATAAATTAGGGATTTACGTGAAAGCTCAGATAATGACATGCACAAAATTAAATCGGTAACTCCTTTAGAAATAACAAAAATCATAAGAAAACTAAAAAACAAAAAGTCCCTGGGTTTTGACACAATCGATAATAAAAAAATCTGCCATTCATATAACTAAAATATTTTATGCGTGCCTAAATATGAGGTATTTCCCAGCAATTTTCTTTGCCAAAACCAGTAATTCCTTTGCTAAAACTAGGCAAGGATAGCAACGATCCCACAAATTACCAACCGATCAGCCTACTTTAGTCGTGTTACCGTGCTACGTCACTCGTCTTGCGACAGTAGTTACCATTCATTACTATTAGTTATGTTAATGAATTTTGTATGATTATGCGTTCTTCGTGTGATTAATATTTAATTTTACACTTCTTTAAATATGGTATAACTAAGACTACTCTGAGTTCTGTCTGCGAAGTCCTCTCCTTGAAAGCTTGAATTTAGACTCACTTCTGAGCTCGAGTTTGGGTATTCCACGCCTCGCAGCCGCAGTCTGTTCAAAGTGGAACAAATAAGCATACTGTGGAGAAAAAGTCGTTTTTGAAATCCAACACCACCACCCTGTGGAGTCCTTCTCGCCGATGTTACGAGGGACGCGGCAGCCGCGGGTCGTCAAAAGCTCTACGAACGAAGGTAACTGGGACTGGTCGACAGAAGCATGACGAAGATAACTGGGCCCTGGTATTCAGCTGAGGGCTCTCGCCCACGTTACAATGGATACAATTTTACGTGGAAAAGATTCGTATTTACATACAGAAGAACCCAGCACAAGCATTGCAAAAATGCCAAAGAAGACTGTGAAATTAAAGCACAACGAAGACTACATTCGATATGGATTCTCGTGATGTGGCGATGAAACAGCTCCAAAGCCACAATGCATTATTTGCAGCGAACAGCTATCAAACGAAGCAATGGCACCCAATAAATTAAATCGCCATCTAAATTCAAACCATCCCAGTTGCGTCAAAAATGATAAACAATATTTTCAAAAGCGTTTAGAACCAAATTAAAAACAGAAACAATTCATGAATTCGGCCTTTACGGTTTCTGAAAAGGCCTTAGAAGCTAGCTACCATGTTGCAAAATTAACTGCACGTCAGAAAAAACCACATACTATCGGCGAAACATGCAAGTCAGAAGAAATCAGTATGCAAGGATGTTGTTCGACTTGTGCTTGAGCCCAATGATGTTAAGGACGTAAATAAAGTTTCGTTGTCTGCCGATACTGTTAAAAGACTTATTCACGACATGTCAAGTGATATTTTAGAAACACTGATTAGAAATTTGGCTGAAAAATTTGAATCGAAAAAAGCGCAGGTATCACATTAATTGGTCATTATTTTATAATAATTATTAAGATTGCACAATGTAAATATAGTATAGTTTTTATGTATGTGTACATAGGAAATAAAAATAATTATTGTAAAATTGTATAAAATATTTAGGCCCTTTTAGATTTTTTTTTGTTATATACTATGGGGAGAGCTGTTTAAAAATAAATAAATCAATATCTATTATTTTTGGCTTTTGGTGTGCCGCGAAATTTAAAGAAGAGCTTTGGTGTGCCGTAGGTGAGAAAACGTTGCGAAGCACTGATCTAATGCATCATACCAACACTTGGTTTACGTAAGTTTATTTCGTTTTATTAAAGTTACGGCATTTTATTATCACCTGCGAATTCCGAACGTTCATTTGGTACGCCCTAATATTATAACATTCTAGCCACTCAGACTTATCAAATGCTTGGCGCATTGAAAAATACTGTTAAATCGATTAACACGATGGGGTAAATTGAAGTCTTTATCTAATAAATTCGTCCTCGAGATCTGTACCGGTTTTTAAAGCAACTCTCAACGACTGAAGTGTTGTCCCACGATTTCGACATCAAAGTTCCCGTTCATACAAATGAATTTTTTCCTACATTGATACATTATATGATTCTAGCTAGAACATAACTGTTTCACATGCTATGTTGGAATTGAAGAGATTTCTCACGAGCTCTTTTCTGGAACTGGTTATGCACTCAATTCTAGCAGGGTTACATCACGCTCAGCGCCGTCAATAAACTCGATATGAAAAATATATTTTTGAAACAAAATCGATAAGTAGCAGGGTGGCATTGGACCGGTTCTCGGAAAATGCAGCCCTATTATTAATTTTAAAGTGCAATTTTGGTCGCTCGTTAAATGCACCCAGTCACGAAATGCGATAACAAGCACTCTACTCCAAGGGCTGTGCTTCCCGGGGAGTTTAAATATAGAGCTTGTTATAAATCGAAATTAGGGATTTCCATGCGATGGCTGATTATTGTTATTTAAGCATTTGATTGGTCCAATGTTAAGGCTTGGCATTATTTGATCCAGTTGTTCTTTTGCGCGGTGCTAGAACTGGTATCAACGGTGAAAGGTATGATATTTCAGAATCGTTCTTCGTCTCGGCACCATAAAGTCATTCGCTGTAAATATATTCGCAAGAGAGGCAATTTTCATCTAATTGTCTTTTATTGCTCCTCCACTTTGATTCTTGCACAATGGACCATCATTCATAAGATATTCACGGCGGCACCTCACGAACCACTCCATATAATGCTTTCATCGTTTCTTCCGAGCGACTTCCATCATATTTGGACAATGGGCCGTAGGAACGTTGCGACACAATGTACCCGGCTAAAAAATAAAACATTCTCCACTACGAACAGCATTTCGTCATTCATCAGCTTTGGGCGTATGTGGTTCCCGTCATGGTCTGATACAATCACATGATTTCACTCATATAATGGGGGATAGACTGAAAAAGGCAGACCGAATAACATGTCGTGAACAGAGCCAACAATTAACGGAAATATACTTTTTTTTCAAATTCCGGTTCACACATAGAGATGCAATCGCTTTTTAATGGCCGCTGTTTAAACGCGCTTTTATCGTGAAATTCTTAATGATGATATTTTCGCAACGTAGAATAATCCACGATACGTAAGACTTTATATTAAAAACTTTATCCATGCGTTGCCTGCAGAAATTTCTCAAAATTTGGATGCGCGCGCATGTCAACTTGCTCGAAAATGAGCATACGTGCAGCCCACTGAATAGAATCATTACAATATCCATTCATCCATTTGTGAACACTCACTCGCCGGGTTAGCAAAGTGCAAGTGAATTGGAAGGTAGTGAAAAAAGGTTTGAAGTGATCAGGTTGGTTTTACTGGAAAGTGATTTTTGGATTACATGGAGTCCAATCCTTGCTTTCTTTTTTAATGATAATTACTATTAATTCATTTTGCTAGGGTCTAACATGGAATTTGATTAATATTTTGACATGATGTGCTAATTTTATTAAATATATCTGTTGTATGTCATGGATGCAATCTCCCCTTTTTTGTTTGCAAAAACATTTTATCCTTATCTGTTTACTATATTTTTTACATCATAATATTAAACGAATGACCTCGATTCATAAGAGACAACAACGACATGCAGCCGCTTATCTTTTCATAATAATATGCTTGTGTTAGTTTGTGCGGCACCCATACGTAAGTTTTTTTTTTACACGTTGAAATTTCGTTTTTATTATATTAGCTCCCAATTCACACATGTTGAGAAATTGATTTTTCTCATAGTTTCTGAATATAGTTCAACGTCTATATATCGCCGCGCCGCACTTAATAATGTTATCGTTGCGAAGTGAAATTCTTCCTTTGTCGCTCTTCCTGTCTGCTTGTTCATCTCGTGTCTGTTTTGTTCCTTTAAAAATTAAGTAGTGTTTCGTGGATATATTATTTATAAATAAGTAGCTTTTTGTAGTTGCAATGACCAGAAGCACTTGGTAGTATTTCGTAACTGTGGATATTACAAATGAACAACATTTTATAGTTATGTTAAAAATGGATGTATATACGTGGCATATCCCTAAAGTAAGTGTACTAGATTTTTATATTTTTTCATAAAAAGTGTATTTGAAATAAAATTGCAGGATATTGTTGATACACTTGTTAACTATTTTTCAATATAATTGCCATCCCGTTCAAAGCATCTGGTGAGCCGTGCCACAAGCTTCTTTATGCCCCCCTCGAAGAACTCTTCCGCCAGTTCCTTCTCCTACTTCAGAAGATCTATCTGCACCTGCTCGCAGGTTGAGCAATTTTAATTCCACCCATCAATCAGAGGAATACGGGGGGGTGGTTCAAAACATCCCAACCAAATAAGTCCAAGAGCGCCTTGGTAGCTAAGGCTGTGTGAGGGCGGGCGTTGTGGTGCAATAAGCACACTCCTCTCGTCAGCATACCCCTTCTTTTATTTAGAAATGCTTCTTTTGAGTTTTTTTATGGTCTCACAATATCGTTGTGCATTGATGATCAATCAGTATGACCAACCATTAAAAAAACAAAAAACCACAACTCGTTATTGTCACAGTACAGTAACATTCGGGATATGCCTCGTATCTTCATGCAACCTATATGAGTTACGTTCATGAAACTTCGTTAAAAATTCAATAATATTTAACATCACAATTTGAAGAAATAATATCCATTAGAAATATAAGCGCTATGGAGTACTGCCCGCAACATGTGCGTGCATACTCTCTCTCTGGATCACTCGAGCGCGCACTCAACATGTGAATGCATACTCATCAAAGGGTTAATATAATATTATTTGTATAGGAATTGTAAGTAGG
Organism: Stenopsyche tienmushanensis; assembly: GCA_008973525.1. Classification (NCBI taxonomy): domain Eukaryota; kingdom Metazoa; phylum Arthropoda; class Insecta; order Trichoptera; family Stenopsychidae; genus Stenopsyche; species Stenopsyche tienmushanensis. The sequence continues at coordinate 201,800 of WACJ01000294.1, read as the reverse complement.
AGAAGATCTATGAATCAATAGTGAAAGTATCAATTTTTCACAATAATATTTTGATTATTGTTGCAAATTCATACTTAAATTTAAATATTTTGGATGATGGAATGTAATTCCATAAACTAATGTTAATTTATTCAAACATATTAAAACCCACCATACACCAACGTCTTTGTTGATATCGTATGAAATAAGAGAAAAATGCCCGCGTATTTTTATTCTATAATAATCGTCACTTTCACTTAATATATTCCGTATGATTTAATCGACGACCGGTTATTCAGTTTATAAATAATTGATGGGCGTCAAAATATAATGCTCAAAGTGCATTCAATCATACAATATGCTGAAATTGAAGATCGACGACGCTCTCTAACACACGTCACTGGTCTTTCGAAGATTTTCGAATAATTCAAACCAGATCATTAATATATGAGCTTTCGAAAATACGATGATAATAATCGGATATTGAACTCAATGTCCGATCATTCGATAGCACTCATAATTTACGTCACCTGAACAATATTGCACCACATGCGGTGATTCTTCAGACGTGTCTGTGAAATTAACGGAATAATGTGTAAACGAATACTAATCCTTCAGCATAGGGCTTCTGATGAATATGATGATTATATTTTAGAGCGATTTTATAAGTTATTTTGCGAGGAAATCGTCGTGAATCCCTACGACATTCAAGCATAGTCCGCATTGCAGATCTCTGCAGAGTTGTACAATTTGTCGGCTTATACTTTTGGGCGTATTTGTGGCACGTGCCAGGGATGATTTATAGGCGTTTTGCCTCGTTTTTCATTCGATAAGTTTTATTAAAGTAATTTTTAAAGATTAGATACGATCTAACACTGGCGAGTAAAGGCGGAAAACGACGATGGAATTCCTAAGCTTTTTATCTGCCTTTTGTTCGTTATTTGCAAGTCCGTTTAATCAGATTTTCATTCTTTCGAATGAATGAACTCGCCGACGTGGTATTGTTCAGCACCACCAGATAAGGCTTCTTCATTATCTATAAATTTTTGCAATCTGACATTTTTTCTAGTATTTTTTTTCAGACAATTCGGCGATAAGCAGGAACACTTTAACTTGCTCCCAATTATTAAATACCAAACAATCTTACTTCAAAATAAAACAATCTCGCTTATAGTATTTATTTTTATTTTGATCGACCGACTGCAAAATTAAACAATTCGTCCAGAAATTGCTTTATTAGGGGAAAAAGTGTTAAATCGTGGCCCACGAACCATCACAAATTTTTTGGACAACGGTGCCAATCGTGTCTTCATCGACTTTTTCTTGTTTTTTGTATGCATATTCAAGCATTCAAAGCAATTAGGTTTGAGCTTCAACACAATTTAATGCGTATTTAAATTCCAAAGTGCAATTTTTTATACTAAGCCCAAGCACATTGACCCAAAGAAAATCAACGAAATTTTTGCGCAATGCATACATACATTGAAACCTGATTATTTTGTCTATCTAACGAAAGTAGATAAATTAAGCATTGGAACTTATTTTCAAAGCGTCTCCAGACAAAGAAATCCAGTGGTGTCAGGTCTGAAGACCGCGCGAGCTACGGAATAGGGCTATCAAAATAATTAATCTACACGACAGAGGTGCCCACAAAATAAATCCTAATTCAAGGAACAAGCCCCGCCTTTGCAAAAATGAAAGAGGAAATGCTACTTAAGACAACTACAGTTGAAATAAGAAAAACGTGTAGGGTAAACTGGTACCTCTTCAAATTTAACGACTTATTGAATGATTTGTATGACATGTAGCATATCGTTGGAAAGGGTATAAACTATAAAAAAATATTAAAACTAAACTAAGTTCAAAATAGTTGTTAATGTTTTGTTTAGAGAATTAATAAGATGACATTTATAATTCGTTTGCACATATTTTATGATTTTGGAAGTAATTTTATTTAAACTAATTGCATGAAATAATTATTTATTTAGATCAAAAATATATTTCAAAATACAAAATCAGCTATTGCGTGCTATTATGACCACTTATTAAATAGTTATGACGATTTAAATGTAAAATTTTGGATATTTTTTCAAAGGAGTGAAAAAAAATCTATTTTGGCAACCCTGACATTTAGGACATAGAGCCTATGTGTGAAACGTAGCAAAAGATCACCCTAATCCCCAAAAAAATGTTGTCGGTCAATGTGTAAAACACCCTGGATAATAATTAGATGTCATACAACGTAGTGAAATTTGTACTAATACAAACTACACGTCAAGTACACAATTTCAGACTGTAGTTCGACGTCTATATATCGCCACGACGCACTTTAAGCGAAAATTAAATCATCAGATAGATTTAGAAATTTCTGTAAGTGCAAATGGCAAGGCAAAAAGGCGCAAATTGTATTATATTAGATTGGGGAATAAGTTGGTAGCGTTTTTATTAAAAACTTTTATTGATACAAAAATCAATAGATAACGCCTCTCATATGGTTCGACAATAAGCGGAAAAGATGGTAATCCGTCGGTGCAAGGTCTGGAGAATACGGCGGATGTTGAAGGATCTTCCATTCGAGCTCTTGGAGTGCGGCTTTGACGACTTGTGTAACATGGAGCCTGGCGTTTTCGTGAAGGAGTATGGTTTGGGCTTGTCGATGGGATATTTTCAGTTGAATAGCCTCTTTTACGCAGTGTAGCTGAGCTATATGGAGCTCCTTGTTGACTGTGGCATTCCTTTCGAGCATTTCCCAATGCACCATGCCCTCCCAGTCCCACCAAATGCAGATCATGGTCTTCTTTGGATTTAGGCTTGACTCTCGGCTTTGGCGTATCTGCTGGAGCTACCCATTCCTTTCTTTAGTTCATGTTTATGTATAGACACCTTTTCTCATCTCCCGTGACGATTCGGTACAAAAAGCGCTGTTTATGACCGCGTGCTGCTCGATGGCAGCCGAAATATTGAGAAGCAATTTGAAGGCGATTTTCTTTGTTGTTTTCGTTAAGCTCGTGAGGCATCCAGGCTTCCAATTTTTCAGCAAATCCCATGGAATGAAGATGATTGAGAATCGTTTTATGATCGCAATTCATTTTTTCGGCCAAATTACGACTTGTTTGGCGATCCTCCGTATATGTTGCAACCCTTCCTATGTTGATACCTTCTCCGTATATGTTGCAAATGTCCCGGAATGCTTCAGCAGCTTTTTGACCTCGATGAAAAGCGAAGAAGAGTAGGTCTCGAAAATGTTGCTTTTTACCTCTTGAATATTCCATTTTTAAGACTTTAAGGTAATAAAAAATTAAATTATTCGAAAAGATGATTAACACAGATTTGTATAACAGAAAGAGCTCTATCGAATAATACTATAACACTTTGTCAAAAAGCAAAAAAAACGTTGTAAAACAAAATAATATAAAAACGCTACGAACTTATTCCCCAACCTAATATTAACATACGATTTCAAATTTGCATGACACCAATGGCATTAAATTGCATCGATTTCAACATGCATAATTGGATAACCTCATATAATAATATAAGGCTCTCAGCTACGATTCGATGACATCGTAAGCACTTATAAAATTACTACGCGTATCTCTTAGCTTAATCGTAAATTCGAGATATCCATGCAAAAGATAAATATGATTCAGGCTATCCATATGTATATTTATATGTCGATCGTTGTGATATTTTTTAAAATTCGTTTATTATTATAACGTCAACATGTAGCGATTATAAACTATGGTGGCGTTGTTTTAAATATTTGACCGAAATTTCATGGAAAAGGGGTGCGCTCATGCGGGGCAATAAATTAAGAATTCATGTAGCTAGAATAAGGGTTGCGCGTTGCCAACAAATTGGGAATACCGAACTCCAACGATCCAACATCGCTTCTTGTTCATCTCAAAATCGTTTATAAAATGATTTATAAATATGTGCGTGTCAAGATGGATCAAATTACAATTTATGCTTGTATGTACGAATTTACGATTATAATTATCGCCGTTTTAATGCATTGTATTTTGTAGAATTTAAAAATGTTTAATACCGTATGACGAAACGCCGTAATAATAAATCCCGCCGTTTACGCAGCGTCGGTGCAATTATTCCCCATCCGGAGCGTTTATGTGAAAAAAGCTCAATGATGGCAACACTGTTTTCAAATAAACAATGGACAAATCTGACAGATCGTCGACCTGGCCGCATATCAAACTGTCGTCGTAAATGTCATCCTTATTGAAAATCGATATTTCTATCATATGTCGACATTTGTCGAGTTTTTTTGTCGCACATCGTTACAGCGATGGGCGTCGCAGTCTAGTTGACATTTGACTTGAAGCATTTATGCTCTCCCATACCAGTGGAACAGGATGTATGGGCTGATGGATTTGCGGAAGTCGCCAGTGGTGTATTCAGTCATCGGCCAATATGAATTATTTATAAATGGAAAAATACGTGTCGCCATAGTGCGTGAGATAAAAGGATAGGGAGCGAGGCGAGCGCATCGGGTTAAAACAAATAGAATACGGCAGTGACGAAGACCTTCGAACTTGCGATTATGTCAACTGTGCCATTAACATTTGAAAGTCCTTCAAATATGTCGAAGGCACCCCCCTATTTTTTTTATAATGAAGCCTAAAAGCACATGAAAGTCAAACAATGAACTGCATTCATTTCCTCTTGCTCATGCTTCCGAATCGTTGGGTTATTTATGAGGGCTTATCAAATGAACGTTCGGTATTCGGAGGTGAGCATCAAAACGTCATAACTTTTACAAAGCATAATTTATTCCATCAAAATAATTTCCATTGGCTTCAATACTCTTCTACCAATGATAAACTGAATAACTTATTTCATTTAAATAAAAGTCCGCTCTTTTAAAACCAATAAAGTCTTCATTACCAAACCACTTTATTTTACCAGACTAATATGTGCCCCTATGGTGCATCATACAATATTTTTACTATGCCTATCTTATTCCGGCAAGTGTAAACAGTAAATTGACCAAGTTTTATTGCAATCGGATGAACGGTATAGAAGCCCATTAAATACCGACAAACAAACATTGCTTTTTATATATTAGACTATGCCTATGTTACTCGCGCAATCCTTAGCAATACGTGGACGAAGTTTTATCGCAATCTGATGAACGATACGGCAGCGCATTACATACGAACAAACAGATATTAATTTGTATATATAAAACTCCTGATATTTTTCAGCAATGCAATGGAAGTGCTTATTTTTCTCATAAATATATCCATATAGCATATTGCTTATTTTCCTCATAAACTTCATTATAACAGGCAATTGCTTGCTGAATGAGGCAGTAAAATACATCACTCAATAAGTTCGTAGGATGACTGACTAAACCACAACTCTTTTAATAAACAACCAAATAAAACATAGTCTTCTTCGAGAGTGATATATAAATTCCAAATTCATTCTAACATTTCGATGCTTTTTTTATAGATTTATCTTTGGCCTAAAAATAGGCTTCAGTTTCGGCAATCACTTCTTTATTGGTGCCAAATATCTTTCCCTGGGACATTATTTTTATAACTGCAAACAGGCAGTAGTCGCTTGAAGCCAGATGCGGAGAATGCAGTGGATGGGAAAGCAATTCAAAGTGCAATTCGTGCAATTTTGCCATTATTACAATTTCTTCCGTCAAATGCATAAAAAAGACATATAATAATCGCTTTTGATGGTCTTTCTTTTCTCATGGTAATCGATGAATAAAATATTGTCGCTGTCCACTCAGCTGACTGCCGATCTCATCCGAAATTCTATTTATTGCGCTAAAATAGCTTCCAACAGCGCTCCGAATTATGGACGCGTTGTTGTTTTTAATCGATTGTGAACAAACGCGGTACCCACTTCGAGCAGAACATTCTCATGGACAAAAATTGATCTAAAATAGTGAATACACTGCCTTCTTACATCTTTAAGGCGTCAACTATTTCACAACGTCAATATATGACCGCCCAAAACTATTTTGTGGGATTTTTTGTTTTCTGGAACAAGTGCCGAATTTAAGCGACCAGAGCAATCAGCAACATCGGTGTTTGTACGACCGCGTTTAAAATCAGCAAACCACTTGTCTGACATTTGTCTCGATGGAGCAAAATCCGTATAATACTTGTCAAGCCATTGCTTTGCTTTAACGGTATATTTTCTCATTAAAAACCAATGCTTCATCAACGCTCTAAATTTAGATATCTTCATTGTTTTGAAAATTACAATAGTAGCGATACTAAAACCACTGTAACTTGTTGCTATGAACTTTTGACATGTATTATTTCGTAAGTAGGTACATACTCCCTAAAAATCATATAAATTTGTCAATAATGGCGCCAACTATATGTCATCCTACGAACTTGTTGAGCGAATAATATTTTCAAATTGTCGAATTCCAATTTTAAAACAACAACAAAAAAACGCGATCGAAAACCCGTTTTTTACTAACGCTTTAAGTAGTTAAAATCATATTTAAACATGATTTACGTAAATATTAAGAACTTTAATATATTTTAAAAACCTTCTTGTATACACGCCCAATAACTCGCCATAGTTTCATCGAAATCGGATTAATGGTATAGGAATGTATAGATCACAAACAAACAAATAATAATATATTTTCACATTTATATGCATCATCATAAACATGACAAATATAAAATAAACAGGAGATCATTGTGGCAACGTTTACATCATGTCCAAATAAATCAACCGAGTTTATCTTTTCTTAATTGCAGATAATGACATATTATGCAGATAAACGATCCAATCTGAATTCTCACATTATTATGTTGCTGATTTTCGCCACTTAATTTCTTCCGGAAATATGAAACGTCGCTATTTGCCCTTTTGATATGATTGCATTAACAATACTTGTGAATCACATTAATTTTATCTTATCGTCTAAATATGATAAGTAATTTGGGTGCAAATAGAACAGTTGGATTCTGGCGTTACCATATGGTCACGTTCATATCTAAAGAGTTAATAGGAGATAAGCGACAAACAACGACATTCACGCATCCCAATGATAAACTATCTGTATCTAGTCAATGTTCACCATTTTTGTAATGTCGTCCATCGGTAATTGGCCTCGTTCTGTTCAATTTATCTGAGCATGATTGATTTATTAGATTAGGGGTGTTTCCTTGGGTCTTCTTCCGTCTGCTCGTTATTTGTGCTTAATTATGTTTAATTATTTTTATCCAAAGGCAAAGCATTCCTACAGACACACGAACAACCATTCCGCTTTCTTAATTGGCCTTAAAAAATCAATTCCAGGAAGGATAATTAATCTAATCGCTGTATATTTTTCAAGTATTCGCAAAATTCCCGATTTCCCGACAACTTATTTATTTCCGTCACTGCAAATTAATGCTTATATACTATAATACTTTAATGTGATTCGTAATTATATTACGGAGGAATACAAAAAATCTGAACCCCGTATCTATTATATTTCATATCGATATTCCCATTATTAGAGTCGAGGTGTAGTAAATACATCACCGGTAGGGAAAGGTAAATATAACAATTTGAAAAACATATACGTACTTTTCTTTACATATATGTTTTACTTTACTAATCCCGGGATTCATGAGCACCTAAAACTGTCCCGAGCCCCAGGATTGGATTCCCTAGTTCCTACGCCTTTAATCCTGATAAACACGGAATACAGACATACACCGCTTGTTTCCCTATCATCGCTCGATAGATGGGAACTCTATACTAAATTCTTTTCATATAAATTATTATGCTTACGACTTTTTGCATTTTACTACATGACCAATGTTATCTGGAATGATTTTAAATACTGTATTTTACCTTAAATATTGACTCTGCTGAGCCATGCAAATTAACGCCACCGTCTACTTTGTATACTCATTTAACAACCATAGTAGATATTCCAGCTTGAATCTGATGATCCAGTTTTTTTTCCGTTTGACATACAAAATTCTTGATTTTAATATCGTTACTGTTATGGATCATGGATACTGGTTGTGGAAGACCGTTAAATGCAATATCAATATTGACAGTTTGCTACAATTTCTGGCTGACATATTGAAACTATGTTATACGAGTCGCCAATGTCGAATTCGACGAAGGTTATTTGATAGCGAAATTCTTCGAATTTTTGTGCTCCGATAATTAATAAATCTTATGGCCCATTGTGTTTCTCGTATCGCAACAAAACGATTATAAACATTTTAAATAATCGATTAAAGTGCACGAATAGTGCTCATTGAAAATGATCATTTTTAGAACAATGATCCACTGAATCGGGCTGTTTATTGGTTCCGCTATTCGGAACCATGCTCAGACCGCTCAACAAAAGTGCAAAACTTAAATCCAATATCCATGATCACAAGGACACGCTCATTTTCAACTTCGAGTGGCCATTTGCGCTCTTAGTGATCTCATATGGCACGAGCCACTAATGTATATTAGCCCCTGAGGGAATTTCCGTAATCATACAGATCATAGAAAATACCGTAAAAAGTCATAAAAGAGGACGCAGTAACCACAAGATCTGTGTGTCCAACCGGTCCGCTTTTCAGACCGCTGACATGACAAATGAGCACCTGCAATCGGACGCCATGCCTGAACAAGTAAAATAAAAACCATGTTCAACTCTCGACCGAGTCGGTATTCTGCGTTTTGCGCCCCAAGCCCTGTTGTGCCCGCGGCAAGCGCCTTCTTTGCCAACTCTCTGTTACGGCCCTGCCCTTTGATGAGTATCAACGCCAATGTAGAGTTCAACGCTCCATAACGCTTTATGAATACAATAAATAGTAGAAAGCCACATAAATCAATTATATACATAAAATATGACCAAATATATTCCTTTGTTACCAAAACTGAAGACACACATATAAAGCTGTATTTCGTCCTTCTCAAAAGATTTGCATAGATGCGTATTTTGCTTTGGAAGGGGCATTTATATGCAAGTAATTAAATCATAAATGTTGGGAATTAATGATCTTATTTTACTATAATTTATGCTTAAACATTAGATTAGATATATCTTCTATGTATAAAAAATGAACATCTGTAGTATAGTTTGTTTGTACAAGGTGCATTCCTATACCATTCATCCGATTACGATGAAACTTTGGTGAATTATTGGGTGTGTATCCAAAAAGGTTTTTAAATCAGCACAAGCATTGCTTGTGTGCGGATTTTATTTTGCGAGACGTTTAACGGATGCACCATGTTGGCATATATTGGTCTGGTGAAGTGAAGCTAGGACGAGGAGAGAAAGTCAGTCAATCTAAATACAAACTAATAATTATTCTACATGTAATTAAAAAATAAAGGCTATGTGATGAAAGTAAATCTATAAGTGTTCGAATGTGTCAAGATTTAATAAAATTAAATTAAATAATCAACATTTCTTCGACATCTTTTAGCAGGGATGAAAAGTGTATTCGAAAAAATGGCTTTCAAAATCGAATCTAACAGTCAAAAATGTAATTTTGTCCGTTGAATTGTTGAAGTTGAATTTTTTATTTAAAAAACGAAATGTTTATCCGGTACTCTTAGTATAAGATGTATAAATTCAATATAAGAATATTTTATTGAGTTGCTCCTAGTAATTATCGACACAGTGGAGTTGAATAGTTATCATAGTAACTCATAACTTAATTGTTTGTTGTGCTACTGTCTATAAATAATTAATAACCTATAGATAAGAACTATATTGTAGTTTTCATACCTTTTAATCTCAATATTAAACATTAAAAGTGCCAATTGCTTCGTGGCTTAAATTTAATTGCATACTCTGAAGTAATCAATTTTACTTCGACGTATGGGACTGTTAATAAAATTAAATCTTTTAATTTATTAAAAAAGGGGAACAAAAGCGACTTATATAATAATCTTTTATGGCCAACGATTTGAATGACATAACCTCACTTTAACGTCAAATATAAAAGTGATCGCCCTTTATAAGTTCTGACATTTCAAAACTATTACTAAACCATTCCATCCACTGAATAGTTATGACGTCTGTACATTCACCTTCTGACATTTAATAGCACTCTAGGAAATATTTTCGACCAGAGCTCTTCAAACAATACGAACAATCGATTCATGAGCAATGACTTTGCAAGAGCAAGTAGCATTCGTTACCATTCCATATATTTAAAGTCATTATCTGCAGCTTGCGAACCGTTCTGAGGCCACCATAAGAAATAAACAAAAAGCAACTCGTGATTGTGCTGCTGAAAAAATGCGGCCATAATTCAAACGTCATTTAAATTCGAACTAAAATGTTGCCACTGCAAAAAATAACCAATTTTATCATAACGTCAAACGACGACCATAAATTAAAACGCTCTTTTAAATTATTTATTTTCAATGGCGAAAAATTGAATTTATGAAAACGGATAAATACTTTTTCGTACGACGACCTTTATAAAACGGCGTCACATTGCCCATCAAAATTTTCACATATTTACACGCCGCCAATTTATTTTTTCACGCTCACAATAACGCAAGCCAAACGACAATTTCTACTCGTTCAATATTCATCGCCATGTAAATTTGTAATTAAAGATCGTTAATAAAAATAATATTTTCACGCTGATCGACCTCATGCATTTCATGCAGAATACTATTATTTTGAGGTGCTGATTGGTTGGTTTGGTTAACGATTAAAATGGAGGTCGCTTTTAAAATGCCTGTTTCAATAGAGGTTTTATTTGCTTCGTCAAAAATATAAAGAAAATATTTGCACACCGCATGCTTATAATTTGTTCAATAAATATTTAAATATTGTGCAATATTGGTGATTCTTATTTTTTTTTCATTTCATTAGTCTTTCGTTTCGTTTTCTATGCTTTTCTAAATCTGTACTGAGACCTTAGACGTTATCGTATTTTTATCTGCCATTATAAATCGGCGATAAGCAAACACTCAAAATGGGCTAAGCTCGATAAAATAAAAATTATGCAACGTATTATTACATATGTTTTTATCTAAGCCATTCTCTTGATGATTTATTTTTCAATTTAATCATCATTTCGAACTTCAATTGAAAGATTTAAAAGCACACCCGATGTATGTAGTAGACCCGCAGTAATCCGGCGCCCCCTGTAATCCGACATCCTAATACAATTATAGTACATATTTGCGCTAAAGCTTTGTCAATGTAAAAAATGCAAAATGTTGTTTATATTAAACAAATGGACTTATTAGTAATTTTTGATCAAATTTATCAATGTACATAGTTTCTTAAACTTGAAAATCCTGGTCCCTGGATGCCGGGACTGATTGTGTGCCAGACAAAAGACAATCTTTCAAAAAAGCTAAACATCCAGAGGTAAAAGAAGCTTTGTATATGTGGTTTCTCCAGGAAAGACACAGGCATACTTTTTTACATTTTTTCGGACTACAAGTACTCCTTTCCAAAAAAATTCGGACTACAATGGGTCAGAGACTGTATTCTATATTCTGACAAATTGGTCAATCCGACATTGCCTTGCAAAACGTTTGTCGGATTACCGTTAGCTGTAAATATAATTTGCATATTTATAACAAAATCACTACTCATTTGAACTTCATAAATTTTGTTTAATCCCGTGCAGAAAACTGCTATTCAAAATGGATACATTTGCGAATGATGTTCAATAAATTTAATATTTAAAACTGTATTATAAAAGTCGCGTGCGTCTTTCAAATAATTCAAAAACACTTGCTTATTGGTGATGTATATAAAATAATTTACAACTGTTTTATCGCCATTATTTTATGAAAAAAAAAATGATACGCTAGACAATTGGTATACGTATTTTACGACCAAATACAAAAATTGCTTAATGATTAATCATTGAGTGACCAATCGATCAGCTCTTTATCGTGTAAAAATATTGATAACCTAATGCGCGTATTAATACGCTTCCCGCAGTTAATGTGTTAAATCTGATGTGATATTATTGAAGGCTATAATTATTTTTTTTTAATTAAATTTACTTTAAAAAAATGATTTGTATAGTTAGTACAATGTAAACTTTCTAGTATTAGGGAGACCCAAAAGTATTCGTAAATTTAGTAAAAAGAATTTTAATTTATTAATAACAATAATTTATCAATTAAATATAATTCCCTTTATTATTCAACGCATCTTCCCATCGCTCTGGCAGTCCTTTGATCCCTTTTTTATAAAAACTTTCCGGCTTAGAAGCAAAAAACGATTTAAAATGCATATCCACTTCAGCTGCATTTTTTAATCGTTTCCCCCAAATCCGCCGGGAAAAAATCCAGTGAATTCCCGAGTTTAATTCCCGTATTTTGTTCAGTGGCATTTTTGTTTCATGAGCAGTATCGTCTTCTTTCTGTTGAATAAATACGGACGTTTCGCTTTAAATTTTTGATACAAAACTTCTGATTGTCGATAATAAACTTGTGTAGTTATAGTTTCTCCCAGTTTCATTAATTCATAATGAGTTATTCCCCACATGTCCCATTATATGCCCAAAATAACCTTTTTATAGTAAATCCGGGCTTTGGCATTGATTTGAAAAAGGAACTATTTTGTTGTGCTCGGTTACGGCTTGCGGTATCCATCCTACCCCATAACACCCATCCTATTCGTTTTGCCGATGAGTTTTAAATGTGTTTGTACTGTGGTCCATGAGGATCCCAGTCTTTGCGATAAATCCTCGATTGTTTGCCGTTGTTTTTTTAAATTTCTGAAACCTATATTAGCAACTACGGACTGTTACTACTTCACCATAAACATCTTTGAATGTTTTACTGGCTTTAGTTGCATTCTAACCCAAATTTAAAAAAAGCAGCATACAATGCCGGATGTGGACTTCATTAGTTTCGGGTCTTAAAATGTTATCCTTAATAATAAAAATTGCTGCACAAAAATAATATTTAACAATAGTTTTACAAAAAAATAACTTATAAAAATGTTTCCATCACTGTGTCTAGCAGAGCCGCAAAAAAGGTATGAAACACCCGTGACAAGTATCTAACTTCCGCCCTTCCCCCTCCCTCTGGAAATCTATTAAATATATAAAAATATAAAACTAACACTATTATAAATGCAATATATTAAATGCGATTATAATGCATATTTTAAAATAATATATAACCATAGACCCAAAAGTACCCGACTTAACATATAGTTGGCGGTTACTGTTTAAAAAAACTATGATAGAAAATGCCGTAAAAAGCCCTAAAAGAGAACGAAATGGTGCCACAAAGTTTGTATGTCCAATCGGTCCGCTTTTCGGACCGCTGATATGACGAATGAGCGCCTCGCTAAATCTTGGACAGATGATTTGCAGCAAAAAAACTAAACATAATTTTACTTTGTATAATATTGTCTATAGCTCAGACTATAATTTTAAAAAAATATTGGAAAATAAAAAAAATAGTGAGCGATCGAAGAAAAGTTTGTATTTTTTAACAACATTTTTTGTAGTTTTTTGTTAACATTTTTGAATATTTTTGGATAATTGTAGTCTATACGATGAAGACGTTTATTATACACGTGCCTGCCAAATTTCATAAAGAATCCTTATCTAGGGCGTGTGGGAAGACTTCCATAATCTTGGAAAAAGTAGTTTCGAGAAAAACGCGTTTAAAGTTTTTCCTCTCACAGATTCACCTCGTTGGCCCATAACTTTGCAAATTTTTTTTATATCACGAAGAAAAAAATAGCAATTTTTAATTATTAACACTATAATAAAAGATCTCCTTAAAAACTATTCATCCTTTTAATGTAAATTTTCTCGAGTTTTTAAACAAATCTTCCACATTATATCTACATATTATTAATCAATTTATTATTTGATATTAATATTTAATTAATAGGACATATTTGCATTTGTATTGCAGATGATGTTAAACAAATATTTTCTATTTGTATATGTTAAGTGCGGCACAAACATGAAAATATTGTACCAAATAGACATAGAAGTTCAATGTGCCGAGTAACGTACAAAGCAATATACAAATTGACAATAGATAGACTAAATAAATCAATAAACCACATGACAACCTTTTGAATGCATAATTTCAATCCAATTCTTATAAATATTTTATTTTTTAAATTTCAGATTCTATTTTGCACACTCAACACTCACAAAATAGATATGTCGAAACTTTTAGGAGCTCAAATAGGTCTCGATGACTTTATATTTGCACATAGAAGAGGCAGAGCAAAAGAAGTTGAAGTAATAAAAGCTGATGATTCTCTCGGATTAACAATCACCGACAATGGTGCTGGATACGCTTTTATCAAACGAATCAAAGAAGGTTCTATTATCGACAGTATTCCACATATAGAGGTAATTTTGTCAATTATATTCGCTCTTTATTGCTATATTGTTATGTTAGACCGTTTGATATTATTGTATTTAAACAACTGAAAAAATTGAATAAACCGTAATATTATTTACAGGTTGGAGATCATATAGAAAAATTAGATGGCGTTAATGTAGTAGGAAAAAGGCATTATGATGTTGCCAAAATGTTAAAAGAAATTCCTAAAGGAGCAGTATTCACAATAAGACTCGTTGAACCGCTCAAGTCCGGCTTTGCCAGTATTGGACCTAAAACGAGTAGCGCAAAAGCCGGAAAGAAACAAGCATACGGTTCGGGCAAAGAAACTTTACGATTTAAAGCCAATGGACAAGCAGCCATTGAAAACGAGGTATACATTTATGATCAAATCAATGTTGGCATAAATACGTTATTTATTCATTTTTAATGTGTTTTTATACTTCTTTTAGCACGACGACTGGAGCAAAAATAGGCATCGACAAAATCAACAATCTTTTGGAATCGTTCATGGGAATTAATGATAGCGATTTGGCCACCCAAATGTGGGACTTATCACAGGCCAGCACAAATTCCATGCAATTAGCGGACGCGATCGACGGTAGTGATTTACAAGAATTCGGTTTCACCGATGATTTCATTATAGAACTCTGGGGAGTCATAACCGACGCTAGATCCGGTAGATTAATTTAATTGTTCCGATGTGCCTTATTTATATTTGTGTGTTTAAATGTAAGCTCTTGAGCTGGTGAAATTGTTACAGACTATGACGATCGACGACGATCTTTTCAAATATTTACTCTAGATATTATAGTGTTAAATATGAAACAACACGAGAGTAATCATAATTTATGGGGAAAAATGTATATTTGTATCCATTCCTTAAAAATAAACATACTTATGTGTATTATTCATATTTAATTAAATGAATCATTTAATAATGTGTGGTTTTAAGATATGATAGCAAAAAAGTCTGAAGATTTTATTATTAATATGTGTACATGTATAATATTAATACACTATATTGCAAATATTTGTTTATTGATGTTTTTAACATAAAATTGAAAAATAAGGAAACACAATTTGTTAATTTTTCAGACTATTCATTTAACATAAACATTATTTTTTAGCCATTAAAGTAATGGAATAACTATTACAATTATTATGAAACGTTCATCTTACATTTAAGTATAGATCCTTGTTATTCAACTTATTTTATTCTGGCTAAACACAGTTAATTGAATGTTGATTTTTAACGATAGTTTGGTTGACGCACTATATTCAAAAATGCATAAATATACTCTAGTCAAGTCCAGAAATATGTCATTCAATAAATTGAAAAAATTTTAAGTCATGATTCCTTCAATCACATAGTTTAAATATCAAAAATATTGAATTTTATAAATAAGATAGAGTAAGAAATACTAACTAAAATATTAATTATGTCAATATAAAAATATTTCAAATCATCTAAATACATTAAAAATCGTCTATATTATATTAAAGAATATTTTATTCTTGTTGATGGATATAAATTTTAATCAATTTCCTGTTGTACTTTAACTATAAGGAATTGTATGTACATATTTTAAGTTTACTGTAGTATCGTTTCTTAAATAAATGAAATTCATCAAGCCATAAAGCTAGAATATAGTAATATTTATTTAAAGTCCAGCCGCTATCCATTAAATTGCATCATTGAATTTGCACTTAATTATGTGTTAATCATAAGACTGTGTTTCTTTTCACTAAAAAGTTCAGTTGATTGGTACTAATTGATTTTATTCTATAAAATAAAGTTTAACATTCCAATTCGATATATAATATTGGAGAATATTGACGTATTCTCTTTGAAAGATCATTAGATACCGTCTTCAATTTAGTTAAATAATTAAATGCTTCCATATGCAGAAAAGCTTGGATAAAGGCTACATAAATTTACAAAAAATTGCAATTAAGCTGAAAGAAATGCATCTAAATCAATCGTAATAAAAAATAAAACTGTAGAATAGAAAATATATGTTATACTAATGATTACCCGGCATGCTTTGCAATGTCACGTCTCTCATAACAAACTGCGTACACAAACAATATTTTTACTATGCCTATGTTATTCCCACAAGTGTAAAGAATAAGTTGACAAAGTTTTATTGCAATCGGATGAACGGTATGGCAGCGCATTAAATACAGACAAACAAACATTGATTTTTATATATTAGACTATGCCTATGTTACTCGCACAATCCTTAGCAATAAGTGAAAGAAGTTTTAACGCAATATGATGAACTGTATGGGAGCACATTAAATATGAACAAACAAAGATTAATTTTTATAAATATTACATGTTTAATTTTTAAAGTCGTTCAGGGTTTTGCATTCGTTATTAACAAATCTCACTGTTTTATACTGTGAATCCATATCGAGGGCTCGGAGCCCAATATTGATCTGGAGTATCCCTCAGGTCTACGATGAGAAGCGCATGGGTGCATTCGACCCTCTGCCGGCCCAGCAATTCGAGACCTTCCTTGCGGTTGTATAAAGAAACTGAGATGAAGATTGCAAGCGCCGTCGAGGCGGCAATGGGGCGACGATGCAACAAAAGAATAAATACATTGCATTATTATATTCTCATTAATTATTTTAAAAAACTATATGCAATAATAGTAATCGTGGAGTATTCAAATATGTCTTGTTCTTTAAGCGCCCTGTTGACCAGGAACTGTTGGCTAAAAGTCTCATTTTGACTTTATCAATCGTTACTCAGAACAATTATCTTGTAACAATGTCTTCCACCAGTCCTGATTTTGAAAACCCTCGATCATTCCCTATATTATCATGACAAGGCCAAAGTATTCCAAATTGTGTCACTTTATGACGTTGAGTTATCCTTTAGAACCAGCACATCAGCATTTGACCTCCGGGCAGTCCATGGAATTTTCAGCATTTTTCTGTGAGTCCACATTTCAAATGCCTGTAGCTTTTTGCAGACGGCATCCGTCAAGGTCTATGATTCTGACCCACACAGAAGGACGCTGAGCACTACCAGCATAAGAGTTGATTGGTTGCAAGTTTATGTTACATTTATTAAATATTTCAATTAATTTAATGCATAATTAAACTAGTTTAAGATTTAATTCTTTCAGATATTACCTAAAAATTAATAAACAGAAGATAGAGACCAACGAGTACAGTGTTAAAATGCACATAAAATTACAATCAATAATATCTATCAGATGGTAAAACAAGAATCCTGTATATATTGATAATGGCATAAATTAATGCAAATTCACTTTCATCCGTATATGTAGAATCAAATGAATACTTTAAATTCTATCGTGTCTGTCTGCCGTGTAATAGAATTAATTTGTTTTTATCAATTTTTGTTTTTATTTTAAATATTCTTATCATTGTATAGCAAAAATGTTCACGTTATATTAGCGATAACCTTGGATAGATTAACTTGACTGTACTGTTTTTGACAAACAAGAGCGTTTTGACTTTAAATATATACTGTTTGATAAGTCCAAATTGTGCTTATCATATAGTATACATGCTGCATAATCATCGTTCAAATAAGAATTATTAGAGAACAATTGAATACCAGAATTAAATAGTTTAACGCCAAAAATACATTCTACATCACAATGCTGATGTTTTAAAATATAGTAAAAAATTTGAATAAATTCACAATTAATTTGATGATATCATCCGTGTGAAAATTTGTGAAGGTTATCGCACATTTACCTATCAACCAAGTTTTCTTTTATCAAAAAGTTTAACGCATTGAAAAATAAAAATTATATTGATTACGCTTTATTTATATTGTATCGGTGGCTTATATTTATTACTTTTTTCATTTTATATTCGATCGTTAGTCAATGAATGCAGTGACCTTTTAAATAATACAATTCTTTTATTCAAAACCAATCAACGAGTCTTTATTCAAAATAGCTTTTTATGCATAATAATCATACATTTAAAATTCCCTCATGGAAATATACGCTTGTAAATTATTCATATTTAACGAAACGCGTTTATAATATGATTCACAGTGGCTCCTTTTTAAATAGTCAATTTATCATATAAGATCCGTTGCTCTAATTTATTATTATAATTGTTTGCAAACGTTTTAGTGCAAATTTAGTTGCTTCAATGATAAAGAAATATCAAAGTGAAGTTTTTGATAAAAATGAAACATATGATGCCTGTTTGTATTACTTTTATCAAGTCATGTGGATCATATTGTCAACCCAATCATATAGCGCTTATTAAAAAATAACAATAAAACAACAAATGTGTAGTTTTTAATGAGCGTCTTTTATAATGCATATAAGAAAGTTATTGATAGATTACATTTATGTTTTAAGTATTGCAATATTTATGTACGCTTATTAAAAAACTATTATATAATCTTTGAATTAAGCTTAAGATTCACGGCATTTTTTAAAGTCGATGCTACAAATAAGGCATGTTTTCACTTGTTTAAACAAAATTTTCGACGACAAATGTCTAGACGTAATATCAAATAATTGAAATCACATTAAAAAGATGTATTTTTATGACTGTTAATAATAATCATACAAGTCAGGAAATCAACATCAGGAAGTTAAGTTCTAAAATAATTTCAAATAACAAATGTATAAATTTGATGAAAAACTCTGCAAAGATATTTGAAACAACAACTGTTTTTCGTCAATGATTAATTATTTTGTTCATGTAAAACTATAGCAGATGTGTTAAAATGAGATGTACTTTGATTAATTATATAAATGAAATATATATTAAGCTTAAATAGTTCAGAAAAAGAGTGTAAAACAATGAAATTAATATTTTTTAAATTAATTTATTTTAACAATGTGCTTTACATTTCATTTTATGTTATATATTTAATGATTATATTATAATTTATTGAAATGAATATTTTTAAAAAAATATGATTATTTGGCCAAAATTATCTCTCTTTCGTCCATATCCCAAAAAAGTATGTGCTGGTATTATGCTAATTTTTAGTACTGGGCACCCTTAAGTTTTTGAACTGTCAAATGCTTTCATAATTCCATTCGAAGGTAGTCTTTGTTATTTTTTATTGTCTTAAATTCCCCCCCGCCAATAATGTGACGTATCTAATGATAAACGTCGTTTGTGCTATTAGTTTTGCTCGTTTGCAGGTGATGATTGAGCTCCCCTGAAGAAGCCGGCTTCAGTCAGTTGGTAGTCACAATGGTGGTCGGTGTGTCCTTGCTTCGCTACACATTTAAAAATCCAAAATATGGAAATATTCTAAAGGTAATGTGCATTTTTTATATCGGATCACCCATTATTTGACATCAATTGAAGAGCCTTGATATCTCATCTAATACATTTTGAGGTTATATCTGTCACATATTTTGCATATTTTGATCTTTCAAAACAAAATTGATTAACCATATGCAAGAAAACAAGTTGTATTGAGTAAAATGCAATATATCCTTTCAAGTATGACGCAATATATCCACCGTTCTTGTTCCTAAATTAAAATCATAAAAGCCAAAATTTAATATTTACTAAATAATAACACATTAAAAGCTGTCAAAATTTTAAATGAATTCTACTTTCAGTGAATGCATTTTATTTAAATGCAACTCGATTGTTCAGCAATTTCTTATCAACAGAATAACCTTCATTTAATTCAAAGTACTTTGATCGAAGAATTTTATAAAAAAATTTCATACGAATGGGATTAAAAAATATACAAAATATTTAAATTTTTATTGATACAAACGTTTTTTTTTTCGTATTTAGAGAACACCTAAAATTTCCTTAAAATATTTTACACGTTGATCAGCAACGACTACCTATGATAACTTTCGTTCTCGCTACAAAGATAATGTTCTCATTGTGTGTGTATTAATGTTGGCATCAACGCTACATTATTTTTATCATGTCTCAGCATATTTGATTTATATGTTTACGCACATCAAAATAATGATAAACTAATGATATGAATTAACATTAATACCGATTAATATTAACTTCTTAATATCGGAGCAAGTGCTCCGTCTATAGAGCTATAGCGCTCATATTCCCTCAGGTGGAATGGGTTCAAAGATGTTCAAAGATGACTTAAAAAAAATAATTTACGATAAATATACTTCAGCTTTATACACACAAAAAAAAACACGTTAAACATTTATGTTTACCATATAAAGATAAAAATATATATATTTCAAAAGCGTATGTACAAAAAAATATTGAACGCAAACATGTGTATCGCCTTAGGCTTCCAAATTTTATTTAATCAAGCGCCAGCGACTCACGAGTGATCAAAACAAATATTTTTTCATACCTAAAAATGATTATGCTAGAGACACATATTGATGAATCCAAAAATGTCTTCATATTTTAATGGCAAAAATTGCATCAAAAACTTCATAAGGCGAGAAGTCAGATCAGTCATAGCAAAGGTTGACATAAAAAAAAATCGTCTGGCTACGATCTCATTACACCCCAACCGCTTGCTCGAAGAGCTAACCAACCAAACCTCCAGGACGTGTAGGCTGAAAAGATATGGTCCATGACCTAGAAAAATATTCAAATGAATGAACATAAGGTAGAGCATAGGGACTCGATTCAAAGGAACTGAACTCGAGCTGCGGCATCAAATCATATGGTGAGTGACAGTCACCTCTCGGCTCTTGGCAGTTAAAAGGTTAAAATTCCAACACTAAAATACATTAATTTTGAAGTATGCTGAAAAAAACGTTCCAGACTTTTTATTATTGTGATCCCTAATTCCTATTCTTAAAATGAAAACTCATTTACCTTCTAATCAACTGATCTATATAAATCTTGAATATAAAATCATATAACATTCAAATAAGTCATTGTTATAATTAAAATACATACTGAAATATGTGCATAAATGTGATTGTTTTATTTATTCAATGCAATCAATTTCAGAAGTGTTTGACATGGCCCTCTTATCTTATGGTCTCAAATAAAAATAGTTTGCATCGTTAGCTCTCTTTTTTCTAATCTTTTTTATCTATGCCAAATGCCACAACTTTATTATATTTTGCTTGTTTAAAGTTATTGAAAATAATTTATATGACTGTCAGTGATAAGACATATGTATCTATTGATTTATGTTTTCATATCATTTTCACGATGTTATCCTGACTCGTAAAACATATTTAAAAAATTAAGATGCATATTTGGTCAAAATTGATTTACATTAACTCTGGAATTTATCTTATCGATATAATTTATTTTCACAGGTAGTAACATGCAGTTACAGCACAAATACCGGTAAAATATTCAACAGCGCTTTGGATGCTATTAGCGATGTTCAAAATGGATCAAAAATATTGGTGGGTGGCTTTGGGCTCTGCGGAATACCAGAAAATCTTATTAACGCCATGCTCACACATGGCGCTAAGGATTTGACAGTCGTTTCCAACAACGCAGGTAATTTTCGATCGTTATAATGTCCCATGTTTAAAATGTGCTGCCATTTTAACACCGACGTCTTATTTTTAGGCGTGGATAAATTCGGTCTGGGATTATGGCTTAAGCAAAAACAAATCAAACGAATGATTGCATCTTACGTGGGAGAAAATGCTGAATTCGAAAGGCAATATTTAAGCGGGGAATTAGAGGTTTGAATACTATTTTCGACGTGTAAAATTAAAAAATATATAGCTCGATTGTATTGCTTAAATGTGTATAATTTTAGCTCGAATTGACACCTCAAGGAACTCTGGCCGAAAAAATTAGAGCAGGCGGTGCTGGTATACCAGCATTCTTTACTCCGACTGCTTTCGGAACTCTAGTTCACGAGGGTGGATCGCCGATTAAATATGCAGAAGATGGAAAGGTTCTTAAAGCTAATGTTAAAGTGTTTGATCTATTATTAATTTTGTTATATTTGTATCATATTTTTTCATTGAACAGATAGCAGTAGTAAGCGAAACTAAACATCAGCAAATGTTTAATGGAAAAAATTACATAATGGAAGAATCAATTACAGGAGATTATGCATTTGTTAAAGCATGGAAAGCAGATCACAATGGAAATTTAATATTTAGAAAGAGCGCTAGAAACTTTAACCCTGCTATGTGCAAAGCTGCTAAAATTACCATTGCTGAAGTTGAAGAAATAGTTGACTCCATAGATCCTGATAATATTCATATACCTGGAGTATTTGTTCATCGATTAATCAAAGGTAAACTTGGTTTTTGTAAATTTCTTATGATAATTATGTTAGAAAACGTTACATAGTATAAAAAATATATGTTTTTTTAGGAGAAAATTATGAAAAACGAATTGAGCGGTTAAGCATTTTCAAAGAAAAAGGCTCTGCTGTTGTTGAAACGCCCATTATGAAAATACGAGAACGTATTGCAAGACGAGCCGCAGCTGAATTCAAAGACGGAATGTACGCTAATTTAGGAATAGGTGCCTTTTTTTTATAAATATTATGATTAGAATATGGATCTCTTTTAACAAAAAGAGGTTCATGCTATACTATATCTCGAAATAGTTACAACGTATGCATTATGTTTGGTTCATTTTTACCTCACACTACAGTATACTTTCAATTTTAGGCATGCCTATGTTAGCAAGTAATTATATTCCGCAAAATATGAAAGTTTTCTTACAATCAGAAAACGGAATTTTGGGTCTGGGACCTTTTCCAAGGAAAGACGAAGTGGATCCAGATCTCATAAATGCGGGAAAAGAAACGGTTACAGTTTTACCAGGTAAGTGCATGATGATTCATACAAATTTTAAGTTTCTCGAAATATTAATTCTATAATGTGGATATTTTTGTATATTAGGCGCTTCCTTCTTCAGTTCCGATGACAGTTTTGCAATGATCCGTGGTGGACACATAAATCTAACAATTTTAGGAGCAATGGAAGTGTCCCAATATGGAGATCTTGCAAATTGGATGATCCCTGTAATTTAAATCCCGTTAAATATTACAATTTTTTAAAATCATATTTTTAATTGAATGTTTTTTTATTAGGGTAAACTTGTGAAGGGAATGGGCGGAGCTATGGATTTAGTTGCAGCTCCAGGCACTAAAGTAGTAATAACGATGGAACATGCGGCTAAAGATGGATCACACAAAATTCTCCCGCAATGTAATTTACCACTGACCGGCAAAAATTGTGTCAATACAATAATAACAGAAAAGGTATAAAGATAATTTAAATTATAAAACTATCGGCGACAAACAAACAATTTATCACCATACTTTATTGACCATATATCGCCGTAATATTCTGATAATATTTCAAATTAGATTATAAACGCAATTGCTTTTCACGTCAATCAGAATAATGTAGTTTATTCAATTATTTAAACTAGTCGTTCCCAAAATGGTCTGTATCGACCCCCAGAGCTTGATTCCGACCTAAGGGGTTTGTAGTCAGTAGAAATTGGGGGTCCACGAGAATGTATTTAGATAGATCATCACCAAAATTTTAGCTTCCCATAAATTTAATAATTCATCTTCACACACAACACAGATAGCCTTCTATGTACAGTGGCGGATTTACCTATAAGTGTAAAAAGATTTTGACCCAACGATAATTTAAGAGATTCAATCAATTGCCAAAGAACATGTTTATTGAATTGATGCAAAAACTCAACCCTTATTGCTATGAACCATCGCCAAATACTCAATTGAAACATCTGCGAGCAAAATGCGATATACAGTACTTTCTGAATTGCCTACCATCTCTGTTGGCTCGCGCACTTACATTCGACAGTCATCCAATAGCTTTTTGTGAATTATCTTCATTTCGGGTGCTTCATACCTTCGCTACAGCTCTGCACGTATGTCTCTTCACTTTTAATAACAAAATAATGCATTTGTTGAAGCTTGAAATCAATTAATTTGGGTTATCATTATTAGTCGATAAATTTGGGTTATCGATCAATACAATCATATAATGTTCGCAAGACACTCTCCAATTCAAAATCTCCAAAATCACTTGAATCCGAATGCCAATACGCGAAGTTACTCATCAAAGCTGCAATGATTTTTATTACATTTTATATTTGTCATGAATTTCAGGCGGTATTCGATGTTGATCCAGAGAAAGGATTAACTCTTCTCGAAACAGCTGAAGGTATCACAGTGGAAGATATAATTATGTCAACAGGTTGCAACTTTGAAGTATCGCCCGACCTCAAACCAATGTTGCAAGTGTCATAGTAATTTTATTAAGTTTACTTTCATTTCAAACCATTTTTGTTATGCCAAAATATCATTTTCTCTTCATTCGATGATTGTTTATATTCTGGAATTTTCATTGTTTATTTCTTATTTTATTTTTATCATTGACTACATGACAGCTATAGAAAATGAGCTCGAATTAATGCTATTCCCTGTTTTTCTTTTTTCAATATTTAGTAATAAATAATATGTAAAAATGTACATATAAACATTATCATTATTTTGATTAAACATTGTAAAATTATACTGGTGTTTTCCTATATTTTTAAAATAATGACAGATAATATTATAATTAACAATAAACAATTTCATCTCATTCTCATTAGTTTCAACCCATCGACGGGCTTTTGAATGAGGTTTTAAATTTGGATTTTTCGCAAAGAATTGTTGTGTGTAAATATTTGTCTGCTCAAAAAACAATCTTATTATATTATTGTCTAAAAAATTCTCAATATAAAATAAACATTCATTTTGATTATCTCCTTCATACGTTTTTCCTGGTTTTGATGAAAAGATAAAGGCTGACCTAGGTGATCCTCGACAAGCCCACATTTCTGATGCTGAGTTGACTGTCTCTTCAGGTTTATAGACGGGCTCTTCAGGTGTATTTTCATTTTCTGATTCACTATCATCAAGCCCATCTGTCATAAAGTCACCATCACTGTTTCCAGAACTAGTACTCGATATTCGTCGACGCATACTTTCTGAACATTAAAATGAATTACTCTCTTCATCGCTACTATTATTGTTATTTTCCAGTAATGCACGTATCATGTCTTCATTTAGAAATTTCTTATTCATTTTATATCATTTAAAATAATATAACGGTAGCAGAAATGATAAATGCAAACTTATTAATTGAAATTCAAACAAAACACAGAAGTCTAACCTCGACGACACTGAAGAGAGAAAGATCATCGAAAGAAATTCCGTCATACTCGCTACAGTTGCTTTTTTTTAAATGACGAAATATTTTGTAATACTCAGTTAAAAAATTAATAATCCTCTGACTTATTATAAAAGAATTTAAAATGATTTAAAAAAAAAATAGAAAGGTTTTCGATGATTAAATTATCACAAAAAGAAATTAAATTGGCTCGGAATAAATCTGTGACTGAATAGAATTTTTAAAGCGCACTTTGATATGACTTGTGTCATTTTAAAATTAACATGCTCGAAATTTTCTACCCACTATAGAGAAAATTAATTTCGTTACAAATAATAAAAATATTTTTTGCATCAGTTTTAACTTTTTATTGTTAAATTATTGATCATTTATTTTTTTCAACTCTGGTCGTAAAATCGACGCTATGGACCAAATACTTGGAACTTTATTTGACGTTTGTATGGATCGAGGCCGATTTCAAATTTGTTTATCCCTAATTTTCAAAGATGGCTTCAATAGAACTCGAACCTTCGATAAAGCAAGCTCTGAGGTTTTTGCATTCCACCGCTCATGACTCAATCGAACAGGAACGTCTGCTTCTTGACGATGTGATACGACACAACTGCGGCTCGTCGAAAACGATGGCCAACGTCTTGCCGAAAAAATACCTGGCCGAAGAGCGCAGCGAAAATTATCAAAAACACAAACATAAGGGAGACCAGTCATCCAAATCGGGCAGCGGAAAGACGGTTCCTCCCCCTAGACCGAGTCCCCAACAAATTCAGATTCCGGAGAGACCCGACGATGAAGGATCGTCCGTAATGGACGGCGACCTGGCTCTCGAACTTCTCGAGGAAGATTTAACGTGCGCCGTGTGCGGTCAGATTTCTGTTCAAGCTGGAAACACGCTCGTCGAATGCGACGCTTGTCACGCTCTCTATCATCAGGTAAATCTTCAATTTACCCATGTAATTTTGCTCATAATTTACCTTGTAAATTAAAATGTTTAATTTTCTCTTTCAGGAATGCCACAAACCAGCCGTCAAAGACGGCGAAGCCGGATCTGGATGGAACTGTGGCAGCTGTTCAGCGTTACACGGTTATCCTGTTGGACCGAAATCGGGACCATCCTCAGGTTCTTCGTCAGCTAAATCTTCTCCGGGGAAGCATGTTCAAACCAGTACCGCGACTAAAATCCCAGCAAGCTTACCCAACACGGTCTCATCATCGTCTTCGTCCTCATCAAAAGTCGTCACTCCTAACATAAATATCATATCTGCCGATAAGAGACTCCAAATTATGAAGAAAAAAGCGGCCAAGCAGCAAGAGAATAAAAGGAAACATTCCAAATAGATTTTTTAATTATTACAACAAAGATATGATAGATTTATATATAAATGGATAAATAAAATCGGTCACATATTTCAATATAATTTTATTTACAAATGATATGATATTTAATTTCTAAACTAATGATGTCTGAGATTTTCTTGATCTATTTATGTTTGCTATTAATTTCTAGCCAATTGTTGAACTCAAAAATACTTAGAATTCTAGGTTATATTTGTTTTAACCCTTTGCAGTCGTTTTACTCAGCCACCAAAGCTTTTTTTATCGTACCGGTTGTATGTCTGCTCTCAGCTACCACACAAGGAACTATATGAATCTTAACTTTATTCATGTATCAGTTTATAACTTCTCTGAATGCTTATTATGAACCAAAAAATTGCTCTGATAAATCAGAGATAACGAAACTCGATATAAAAATATGCAGTTGTTCCACACTCGCCATATAAAACACCATGGCGAGTCAGTCGCCTTTTGAGAGTGAAGAAATCGACACGCTTCGGAGATACTCGTTTGTTAAAATATTCCAAAATGCCAAAAAGAAAGTCAGAAAGAAGTTTAGTCGAAAACCAGGACTGCATGTTGGAGACTGCTTTCAAAGATA
Organism: Stenopsyche tienmushanensis; assembly: GCA_008973525.1. NCBI lineage: Eukaryota > Metazoa > Arthropoda > Insecta > Trichoptera > Stenopsychidae > Stenopsyche > Stenopsyche tienmushanensis. The sequence goes on along the minus strand of WACJ01000294.1, from coordinate 174,440 downwards.
CCACACAATGGAAAATATAATTTTTAAATAAAAATATGTTATTGAAACACATTAGGCCCAATCCACACTATGGTGCCGGTAACGGTTCGATCTCGCTCTCGGTCTCAGTCCGGTCAAATATTCTCATACAAGAAACGGAATTGGAACGATCCGATAGTGTGAATACTTTGATTGTTTCTTGTGTAAGAATATTTGATCGGACCGGGATCGGAGCGAGATCGAACCGTTACCGGCACCATAGTGTGGATCTGGCCTTATTGTCTAAACCAGCGGTAAAACTTATGAAGTCTGCAGACCCCTTGAGCAAAATTTCTTTCCCGGACAACACATTTCTTGGTCAAAATAGTCTTAAATTATCTTCTTACAATGTTTTCTGCAAAATAATTCCACGAAAATATCTTGTTAAAGTACAGATTAATGTTTTTTTTTAAATTTTCGCGAAACTACAATGAATAAAGAGAATACTCTAATCATTGGACCATATTGATAGCGATGAAATATATGATAGGCTAATGTTACTGTATAAGAAATGTATAAAACAATAAAAGAGTTTTTAAGAATGACGTGAGTCATTTTTTATATATTTTTAATTACATTAGAAAATGGGTAACTAATTGCATTTAGTAATCATTTGAGAGGTAAATTCAAATTGAATAAAAATTAATATGAACACATCGTTTCCATCATTCATTTATTTTAATTTGTAATTAATGTTTTGAAAAATATTTATTGTCATTAAAACCGATGGTCTGAATAGTTAATGCAATTGTTACATTATAAAAGATTGCCATAAATAACATAAGAAAATTATTTGATTATGAAAGGGAAATATAATTTATATGAAAAAAGGTTTTATTTATAGAGAAAAATAGAATATAATAATGATCGTTTTGAATAAATGATTGCATATTTTTAGCAGTTGGAAGAATTTATATATGAAAACCCCCACAAATATCAAAGGTGTGATGATTTAGGTCTAATATTGAATTGCTATTGTAAAATAATAAATTACACGTGGCATAAATTTAAATAATAAACAAAGGATTGAATTAAAATATAAAATACGATGAGTAATTTTTTTGTTCGAATATTTATAGATTTATAAATAATTGGGGCTATTTTTAATAAAGAATTCGATCTTAGTAATGGACGGTGAAATATGAATTTGTGAGAATAATTAAAAAATTGTCGTCAATAGGTGCAGGACGGAGTGTGCGTCGTCGAGGATCGTCTGTCGATCGTCGTCGTTTTTTTTTTGTCGTCGCAGGCGCATTTCCGTCGGACGACTACGAAAAAAAAAAGAACCAGACCGGCTACGGGAGGTTATCGATCGCCGGCTCACTTTTGGCAACACCGGCTACCAAATTTACAAATGGCGTTCGCTTAGATGTTTTCGTTGTTTCCGCCCGCCGCGGCTGTCGAGCGTGAGTGACGGTGAGCAACCGGAGAGGAGGAGCACTCTCCTGAGCCCCCCGGGGCTGCGGTCATCTTTGCGGTCGGGTCCGTTCGGCTTCCGGGTTCCGATCTTGTGCCGGTGCCGGCGTCGACGGCGACAGCGGCGCCTGCTTCCGACGACGGGGTCTTCGTCGAATTTCCGCCTTCGAGGGGCTGTCTTCCGTTTCCGTTGTCGGACCCTCGATCGCAAGGTTTCTTCCGCCGGCGGCCGCTCGCTTGCGAGTCGAGGTCGAATAGACCGGCATCCCCGGAATCCTTCATTACATCCAAGAATGAAGACCCGTCATCATTTGCGACTTATCGACGTCCACTGCTTTTCGAGCCACTTCTGATTTCGTCGCTCCTGACGTCCACTCCTGCTATAACCTCTCAGCCGTCAGCAAATACGGACGATTTTCCACCTGATAACGTGCAATTTACTCACACTAAAAATCAAAATTTGCGTTCTTATTATTTGGATAATTTTACATCATTAAAACTTGTATCTTACATTGGTAATACCCACACTAACGCCGGTAATATTTTTAATATTTCAAAAAACTTCCTAAATAACATATCTGATGTGTTATTTTCATATATCAATTTTATTATTTGCGCATTTATCATTTATTACACTGTTGTACACGAAACAAGTGCAGCAGACTCTTCAATATAAAATTCCATTTACCTTATACTAATGTTTGTATAAATAAAAATAATATTCAACAAGTGTAAATACAACGTGAAACTTAACGCATGTCAAACTATGCAAATACATTCATCCATTGTGAAAAGCATCACTGTCTATGTTTCATTATATCACTCACTATAATAATGAAACATTTTAATAGCATTAATTTTCTATAACATAGTCGTGAACAATATGACATACCTTATAATTGTCACCTTTTTTTCGTCTACATTCAGTTTTTCTATTAGAATTAATTAAATTGCATAAATATCTATAATAATTTGATTAAACAGAAATCGGCATTAAAACAATCATTTTTATTCAATAACACAAGATTGTATATATAAAAATACATCCAAATTGAAAAGCTCAACATTTCAACGTGTGTTGTGTAACACGTTAAAATAAAATTTATTGCATGACACAATCCACAAATTAGCATTACAGAGTGTACGTTGGTACGTTGCTCAATGAGCAAGTACAAAATCATTCAATAAACGTGAATGCAACCACAACAACGAAGATGGCCGAACGCGATAATTTGTGTTAATCTTGAAAAAACGAAATCGTCGTTTTATTAATGCTGATGTCTCATTTGCGTAGATCCAATCACACAGCGTGATTTCCAATGTGTGTACTTTGAACTCTTGTTGACGTTTTCACAATGTGTCAACCGTTCCATCGTATGCTTGTTAGTGTGATGCAAATAATTTTATTGTAATCGGACATGTATTCGTTAATTTAACTGGAAATCTCATCCCCGACGTAATTGTTGGTAAAATTGAAAAAATTGATGTTATCCTCGGCCGGCGTTCAAACCGTGCTATAAATGTTGTAACAACAACAATACTCAAATCAAAGAATTTGTAGCTCTAGCGCTTTCCTATTATAGTAATGTGTAAAAATTTGTTTGTTAAAGCATTATTTTATCAAATTATCTCACCGTTGGTAGCAAATTGCTTCACACTCTGAAGAATCAAATTTCATTCCTAATTATTTAATTTGTCAACTGATCAAATTTATTTTTTATTCTATTTGCAGGCTTTGATTGAGGAAATAATTTTCAAATATTACTATTTAAAAAAATATTCAGACAGAGATTAAAAATGGGCATTCAAGATCTTCAGGCGCTCTTCGAAAACGAAGGAGTGAGCGTTGATCTCTTTCGTATAGGACGCAATCACGCTGGAGGCTTTAGACTGGTATTAGACTGCCGAGGGCTGTCTCGATAGACTTTACGGAGGATATTTTTCAGGTAGTTTTAATATCGATTGAATTTTGATCGCGTTTTTAAAATTATTTTCAACGTTCACTCGTTTGTTACAGATTGGGCTTGCGGTGGTCAGTGGGCGAGATGTGTTCAATTTTTTGTCACTCTCAAGTCGGCACTAACTGAGCACCACGTCTCCGTATGCATCTGCTTTAATGGAGCGCACCCGTCGTTGGGCCCCGGTGGCAATCCCATGCCACCTGCACATTGGGCACAACAGCAAGCCATTAACCGACAGCGAATCAATAGCGTTAGTATTTTCATATACAGGATCTTTGAATAAGGACGCTTGGGAATTTTTGATGATTTTGTGATATAAATGTGGATGGCATTCGTTATGTTGACTTGTGATTTAAGATAGTCCCAAAGGAAGAAGTCTAAAGGCGTTAAATTGCACGATCTCAGTTGCCACTTCACATTGCCGCTGCATGAAATCGTGGCATACACTATGTGGCGCATAGCACCGTTTCGTTTGAACCACATGTCGTCAGTATCCATATCATCCAGTTTAAGCCACAAGAAGTTGCTTATCATGGATCTGTAGCGCTCACTGTTAACTGTTATGGCAATTCCAGTTTAGTTTTGAAACAATTATGGATCGATGATTCCGTCAGATCAAAATCCGCAGCAAACAGTGACTCTCTCAGGATACATTTGCTGCTGGTGTATCTTACGCGGATTGGTATCATTCAAAATTTGACAATTTTGCTTGTTTAAGATCTGATGGAATTCGGATCAACTTCCAACTGCTCCAGATTCTAATCAGCGAACATACGGCATTGTCTATGGTCGCTTACCTTAAGTTCCTGGATCAGTTGGAATTTATACGAGTGTAGATCAAAGTCCCGATGCAAAATTCACCAAATTGAAATTGCAGAAAGGCCAAGTTTTCCCGTACACTTACGCAATAGCAGCGTTGCGTTCAGCAGATATTGCGTTTATTAAAAACTAAGAACTACGCGTTATGCCGTGTATTACTGTGGACCACGCATAGAGCGGGCTGAAGGATAAAGATCCAAACGCATACACACAATCACTCTTGCCTTGAAGGCCGACTGAGTCCCTCTCTCCCGTGAGCGGAGCTCTACTGTCACATTACCCGCACATCATGCCTTTCCCCGGCCCTGCTTTACTTTACCAGACCAATATGCGCCAACATGGTGCATCCGTTAAACGTCTCGTAAAACAAATTCTGCATACAAACAATTGTTGTGCTAATTTAAAAACCTTCTTGGATACATGCCCAATAACTCACCAAAGTTTCATCGCAAAATAATGAATGGTATAGGAATGTATAGCTCGCAAACAAATTAAAGAGTTTACGTCATGTTGTGTGTGTCCTTTTTTCTAATAGTTTAGTACATAATGAAATATTATAAAAATTGTCCAAAAACATGATGACCTTTGTCATGGATTCATCAATTTGGGTTCCCCTAGGTTCGTTATCAAATAACTATCGTATATTTGATGCCATACATAGCCTTTTTCCCTTTTATTGCCATAACCACAATCGCTCTCGACGAAGAAGAAGAGATTCATCTAGAGAAGTTTCTTCCGATGGACATATTTTGAAAATTCAAGACAACGATGTCAACAAATTATCTTATTATTGACATCCTGTCATTATTGGCCGTTTTACAATTTACGCATCTCAATATTTTTTGGAATCTATCTGACGTTACATAAAAATATATTGTAAAATAATTTGTAAACCTCTGAATCATTTTACGCATATATGCAAATTGAATATAATATAGTAGAATGCGATTTTTAAGTACATAAAACGATTGATGTTTATAATATGTATGTACTCCAAGTCTTTGAGTGTATTATTTGTTGATGCGTATTTGACGGTAACTGTGCATCAATGGTTTAACAATATGACCGATATAATCTAACAAATTTTGAGCGTCCCTATTGAAAGACAGACTGTATTATCCTATTCTTTTAATGTTAAGTTGATATTTTACAATGTAAAATTATTCGCTCTTAGGTTCTACGACACATAGCTGCTAAAGGGACGCCTCCTCCGAAAGTATGGTGGGTGCCCCCTGCAGGCTTACATTCTTGTTTACGGAATGCACTTCGTTATTTGAATGTCCCAGTGGTAAATATTCTATATTGTTAAAAGCGAATTATGTCGAAATTTGTAGTTTTTTAAACTAAAATTTCCGATTTAGATGGTATCAACGGATGATCATCACCAAGAAGTTGTAAATTTGTGCCGGGAACGCGGCTATGCAGGGATCGTTGGAAATTCCGGAGAATATCTTGTATTCCAACCGCCACGATATTTTTGTTCGTCTCGACTGAAATTAACGTATAGAGTGCGTATATTATATATCTTTTTACGCAAGCAAATCGTTATTGCAGATGATTGTATTTTGCAACGTTTATGTTTTCAGTCATCGTTAGAAACCAAGGAATACATGGTACACGACTTGCAACATTGGCTTGAGGTTCCTCAGGATAGACTGTGTATTGTTGCAGCCTTGTTGGGAAATACGATTCTTACCGAGCAACATTTGGCGGACTTTTATAAAAGACTGAGCATTAACCAAAAAAAGGTAGATTATAAAAATAATCGTATGCTGACATAATTTATAAAATGTAATACTGAATATGTTTTTATTTTATATCATTTTATTTGCAGATAAATGGCGAAACTTTGATAAAAAGTGTAGCAAATTATGTTAAAGATTTACCAAACAAAGATCTGGACGCGATTTGCTTAGATTTGTTCGGTTCGGCTAACGATACTCGAAATGCCCGATTCAAACAGTCTGTACAGTATTATGTTAATGGGACTAAAGAGGGTTTCTTAAAATACAAGTCTAGTGCAGGTAAATGATCTCTCAATAATTTTGAAAGAATTTAACTTAATAAATATGTCGAAAGCCACAGTACGTTCAGATTGAAGACCATTTAACTCTTTTGCTCTTCTATTTTGTCTTGTAGGATGGAAAACAAAAAATAGGAAACCAGGCCTTAATTCATTACAAAAAGAATCTGATTTAGATACGTCAAGACTTGCGTCAGAAGTGAATGCTCCTGATGTATGTAATTTTATAAAACCCTTTTTATTTATATACCTGTAAATTGCCCCCTTTTTCCATGGAATGCTATATTTTATTTGTGCGGGATGTTCAAATCTGATCTTGCATTGCGTTTTTAAATTGAATGATCACACCAGTTCTGTTAGTTTTATAAATTTTTTAAACACAATTTCAATGAATTAATATTAAAATAAATATACGTATGACCTTCCTCCCTGTCTTTTTCAATAAAAAAATCGTTGATTTTATTTAAAGAGAGTATTATTTGAATTATTTTCGTTTTTATTAGATTGGTGAATTCAAACTGGGTCCAATTTCCTGCAATTATAACGACTGGCCTGAAAATATTGCTTTGGATCCTTCGGATAAAAAGCCTTTTAAAAATGGTACGAGTAACAATTCTTCAACAAAGGGCACTCAATCCACCAACGGGAAAGAGGTAAAGCAATTACGAATTGCCTCGTTGATGATTACGAATATGTTATATGTGCTTACAACTGAGGATTTATTTTTAGGCCATCAAATGCATTTCTCCATTCCCGATAGAAGTACTCCGAACATGTGCAGACCGCCATTCAAAAGGTCTCATGGCGCCGTCTTTACTAACAATTCTTATGCATCGCCAAATAACCTTGCCGGTACTTCTGGAGGATGAAAATCATCGAGAAATACCATCCATCCACCATCTGTTTAGACCGATCCGACAGCACGTTTATGCTATTTTGTTCAACATGCATCACTTTCATTTCATGGCTGCTCGTAGTAAAGGTACAATATATATATTCTTAACACTAAACATACCGTTACTTCATGTATACCTATTCATACCACAGCGGGTCAAGTGACCCGTCTTTAAAATGATATATATATTATGTATAGCCAAAAATATATCATTTAGCAGAATTTGGTACATGATTAAAACATTCGATCTGATACCGAGAGAGTGTCCGAAATGAGGAAGAGTCGCAGGAGTTCAAAGAAAAGTCTGCATGTACAGCACAACGCATTTATTAATAACTCACAGATTGAGAACCAGTGGCAAACTGCAATCAAATTATGCGGCAGGTATGCTTATGTACGACGACAGGTAGCGTGTGAGAGCAGCAGGTATGATGATAGCGGCGGTGATAGTGGATAGTGATTACCTTAAACACAGAAGTTAATCTCAAGAGTCTTGGATTTTGCAACCCAAGAGTCCAGCGCTGCTCCGCGGAGATCTCTCTCGTCCGGAGTCCAAATCACAAGAAAAGCAAAGAGAAGAGAGCCCCAGTAAGGACGCGGATCCCTTATATACCAGCGTCTTTGTAAGCCAGTGGTGGGAGGCCAGCGGAAATCAACCGTCGCCATTGCAATGGCGTCTATGGAATGGATGCTAGTTTTGCCAACCCTCCAGAATGAAGACATCCCGGCTGCATTCCATTCCCATTGTCTTATTATGAAAGCGATGCTGAAGGTCCACTGCTTATCTCGGTGCGCAACTTTTACTTGAACACTCTACAATTACCAAATGCTATGCATTTAGCATTACGCCTGATGAATTTTAACAAAATATTTGACGCGATGCTAAATTTAAGGGTCCACCAACAAATATGAAAATGCTCGCCGCTATGTACTCAACACGCAACATAACTTTATTCATGTTCAAAGCAAATTATTGGGTCCTCGAAGGCACATTTTCAGGTCAAAACTTATATGAGAATATTTGACCGGACTGAGACCGAGAGTGAGATCGAACCGTTAACAGCACCACAGTGTGGATCGGGCCTTAGTGTTAATTATAATAATCTCCGATTAAATAGATTTCCGTTAATCAATTGTATGATATTGATGCTTATTTTTGTTGATAGACGGAGAAAAAATGCCAAACCCTGTAGTCAGCATCTCTGAATGGATTTATACGCGACGTAATCCAGGAAAGACCGCGGAAGTTGTTCAAGGTGTTATGTTAGAATGGCCGGTTCCGACCGTTCAAAGACTTTGGTTTGGGTATGCATGTTTTATTAATGTTTTTTATAATAATATATAAATTTAGAAATGTCGATTAATTGCCATGTAAATTATAGTACGACTCAAGATGATAAATGTAGAAGACTTAGGGCATTCTTGTCATGTATGAGATCTGATAGTCCTTTAATGCTGAATACTTCCTATGTACCACAACATTTACTGATCTTGGCCACAGTTTTGAGGTAATGCATCAGCTGTTAAATAATAATTTGTCGAATAAGAATGTATTATTTTACAATTTTCCGATTAACCGATTGTTTTAGATATATTATGACATCCCCCATTCAATGTTTGAGACGTCAGGAATTGGATGCATTTTTAGCTACTGCTTTTGCTGCAGACTTAATGAATCCACTTCACTTGCAGGAGATGACAGTGAGTAAAGTGTGCTTCATTTATATTTTATATGTAATTAATTAAACTACCTATTTTATTGTGCGATATTATAAATCAAATGTTAATTATAGTTGTCTGGTGTTACGGTTCGCGGTGTTCAATTGGGAGCACTTTTGATGACCGGTATTGACGCAGCTTTATTGGCTAACGATGCTTGTGGAGCTCCAGTATACTGGCCGTTTACTTCTCCTTGGATGTTCTTTGATGGAAAACTTTTTCAACAAAAATTGGCTAGGGCAAACACTGTTAAAAATCTCGTACAACTTTGTGATAATCAAGTTGATGTAGTTATTAAGGTAAAATTTCTCTCGCAGTTACATAAATATTTTTTTCATTACATTTTCACAAAATGCATTTTTTTCTTTTTATAAATTTAGGTCGAACGTATGCGTAAAGCTATTCTCGAAGGACTGAATGTTGATTTTGCCATGCCTCCTTTGCCTATGAATCCTAGTAAGTAAAAAACATATTTCATCAACGATGATTGTTGATGTTTGATTTATTAAATAAAGTACACTTGATCTTGTGTATGGAAATTCATTAATATTTTTTAAATCAGATGTGTTGAGTATGGCATATCCACCACCGGGAGTACTGAGTTGGTCCAATACCAAAGGCCGAGGAACAATAGGAACCGCTCATCGTGGAGCAGGTGGACGACTTGAAATTGCCGGAGTGGTTGTTGGACAGTGGGGTGCAAATTATGCACGCTCCGCACCAACGCCTAGATACAACAACTCCCAAGTATGTTACATAACGTAATGAAATATTCAATGTTTATCGACTGACTAAGTAATGATATAAAAAATCAAGGCCGTTAAAAAGTTTTTAACTCACTGTGTAATGCGTATGCGACACATTGGGATAAGATTTAGGCATCTTTGAATTTGTCTTAGAAATATTTAAAAATTCCACTGTGTTTATTTCAGATCGGATATCCCACATATACTCCACAACACAGTTCATTTGTAACCAGAGGACGAGGAATAGGGGGACGTGGACGAGCAATGGGCATGGGCGGACGCGGAGGTCTAACTCGTCGCACTCGTCATAGAGCTACTCGTCCAACAGCTCCGAGACGTCGTCCCGACGCAGCGTCTGGCACTTCGAAAGACACACCAGTCAACGGGCAAGTATTTTTTAAAGCCTAAATGCAATATTTGTAAATCTAATTTATTCTTCGTTTAATAATCACTTTTTTGCTCAGGAAACCTGCAATTGATGAAAACAAAATCTCGACAAACGGACGCAGCGACCCTACCAACGGTGATGCCTTGGCGGATTCAACAATAGACGGAAATCAGAATGATCAAACATCTGACAATGGCGAATCTACTGATCCATCTTATGACAATTCAACTACCGGAGATGGCAACATTAAAGCGTCTCAGTCAAAAATTACCAAAATCAACAAAAAAAATGTGTTAAAAAGTAAAAAGAAACCTATAAGCAAAACTGATGTCCCAATCAAATCGGAAGATATAAAATTCAACGACACCAATGGACAAATTACCGAAAACTGTGGAGCTAAAAATACAAAGGTGAATTTCTATTTTTTTGTTAATATATTACGTAGGAGTCATAAATAATTGCCGATTATTATTTTTTTTTCAAACATTTATTTAGCTTTAATAAAATAACAAAGCAATATTACTCTCTGGTTCATTATCGAGCTTGTTACACGTTGCGGTGAAGCTGACAAAAAAGTCGATTTACATTAGAGCGTAGTATGAATGTTCTTCGGTTTGAAAAGGTTAAATTCCCAAAGCATTATATAACGAAAATATACTTTATGATTTATATTTTACGGGCTAAAAATTTACTATAACATAAGATGTAACACGATTAACTGTCGTCGAAAGACTGACAGGACTCGTACCTATTTATTGATATTCTATACCAGAGCCGTAACGAGGGTATGAAACGCCTGTGTTTGGGTGTCCAACCGGTCCATTTTTCGAACCGCTGACATGACAAATGAACGCCTCACGATCGGACTATAAACTCTCATTATAAAACGAAGTTGTCCAAAGAAGACTGATCGGATGGGTTGTTAAAATTTTACAATACAATCGCGGATTTGTGCCGGCTGGGACGGCCCAATATTTTAAGCGATAACGAAGAAGAAAGGGATTAGATAACTTAGTATATATTATAAAAGTGGACAGAATCAATCAGTGTTGATTCAGGTAAAGTAGAATGGTCAAGTAAAACAAAAACTATGCGTAACTCTCGACTGGGTTGGTATTTTACGTTTTGCGCCCCAAGCCCAGTTCCGCCCGTGGCGAACGCCTGCTGTGTTACTGCCTTGTTACGGCCCTGTTCTATACTCACCAATATGGATAATTGTCAAGTGTAAAATTGAATAATTATAACGGCTTATTTTCACTGGCAATTATTTATGACTCGACCTAATAATAATAAAACGTTTTAACACTATCATTGAAAATATTTTGTTTTTGTTTTAGATTCCTGCAAAGACAGCCGTAGCTATAGTAAACGGGGGTAACGGGACAATAGGAGATCACAAGGGCCAAAGTGATTCTCCACAAAATGATTAATTAATACGCTATGTTAATGAAATTATCATAGAAAGTCTGAAATTGTGATTTTTTCCCTTATTGATTATTTATGTCTATTCTTATTATTTTCTTTTATTACTTATAAGTCAAATATCATACATTTATATCTTTACATCTCTTTTTTAATCTTAATGCATTTGAAGACTTTCTATCCACTAGACTGAAGAAGCAATCACTTATTTGTGATTTATATTTCACGCAGATATTAAAAGTATCAATCCCTAATCTAAGACGCATTTAACCCGAATTTGACCATTTTAATCTCTAGTTGACCAAAAAGTGCATAACCAATCTTGCATGGAATATTAGAGGTAACTGAATACTGTGACGGAAAGTGATATATATATATATATATTATATTTCTACTGTTAGAAATAATAGGGTACTATTTAATTGAATTGATGTAAGCATTTTTGTTTACATGTATATATATATATATATATACATATATGTATATATGCACCATTTGATGGTTTAGTTCATATATATGGCAAATATCTCATTGAAAGAGTGAATATTTTAATAGTATTTATTATTATTGTATTTATTTCTCATTATGATCTAGCCGATAGTCAATATTTAGTGTAATTTTACTCTTATTTATCTGTTTTATTCTCACTATTTATTATTTTAATGAATTTATGTATAATGCCTATTTTGTTACGCTTAAAAATACTTCTCTTCGCCGTGTGTAATAGAAATATTATATTTTCTCAACATTCGAATGTCTCCTTTTTATAGGAAACGTTTCATCGCAGTCATTGTATTATTAGTCACAAATAGTTAATTTGATTCATAAATATCATTATTTATATATTTGAACTAAACCAATTCTCCCAGATAAATCGATGACGAATCAAATTGTTCAGTGTGGTACTATTATAATTGATAAAATTGTATTTTTATCGATGTAAAATCGCGCAGGACGCCTTAACGTTCAAGGACGAATTGTCCGTTTATGCATAGGTTTTTTGCATAAATAAGCTGAAATCGATACGCGTTAAAAATTGCATTGAGAAAAATGTATTCCGGTGCCAAAATTCGGTGTGAAACACAACATTTCCTACATGTTTTTATTTGATGCGTAGCGTATTTTGTTAGCGTTAAAATCATATTTAATATTACTAATAGATAATTGTTGAAATGTATTTCTTCTATTTAAGAAGAATTTATTAGCCTATCCGTTGATTAAACGTAGTTTTGTGCCACATTATCGATATTAATCACATGGTGAGATCGAATACCAATTTGTAAATTTGCCTTTTGTCATTGTAACGGCGGATTTTTTCATTTTGTACGCCGCCGTTAAATTTGTACGGAAATGAACGGAGAAAAATTCTTCCGAAGTGTTAAGCTTCCGAGCGTTTTATAATCGCTTGGGCGTTTACTATGCGGCTCAGGAGTAGTATTATGAAAAAAAGATGTGATATTATAATGCAGCATAGCATTTTAGCGTTTAATTGAAACATAATGTAAGACGTCGTAGACCAGATACTATACGCTTCTATTGCTAAATGAAGAGCTAAGCTCTAAAAATCGATTTAAATTTATAAAAATTAAAAATGATCTTTTGTAATCGCGCGATAAAATCAAATTTGTTATAATTTCTGGTGCTATAAAACGTTGAATAAAAATCATATTTTTGCTCAAAAACTGTATTTGTCGGAGCGTACGCCGTACAGTTATTTTGAGAGTCGATTCATTTAATAAAAAAAAAATCACAATAAATTCATGTTCATCTCAATTTTAAGAGTAATCTGATTAAATTTAGAATATTTGCCCTAGATAAATTGTGCCTTTGTCGCAGTTTCGTTTTGGAATTGAGACTGCGGAAACTGATATATTTTGCATTTAGTCGTCAATATATCTGGGATTCGCGTAGATCTAAATCGATATAAAATAGACCTCGACAGAAGGTTGCCACGCATTTAACCGTGCAGCGATTGTGCCCATTACGTAGGTAGTTTTTCATAGGTGCTATTTTGTTAGAAGGTATAGTATTATTTGTCTTTTAAATTATGGACTGTTTTGCTCTAAGAGTTTAATGTGTGGCAACGTTGTATTTTTATAAATTTGTTATATTGTTATACTTAAATTAAGTATGAATTTTACTGATTATGGATTAGATGCATTTGATGTATCAATAAACGGACTGCTTGGTATTGCTGGACTTTGCCACCAGCGGTGTACTGTAACTGTGAGTTCTCGTCAGGCGATGATCGTCCAGGGCTTCGTACCGAACGGTGTCTTATCGATGTTGTGGACAAGTTCATAAGTTTATATATTAATAATGGCTCGAGTTAACAATTCAACACCGTGTCTTATTTACACTGCCTTGATGTTTTGATACGAACGTTATGAATACCCTTTTCTGTTTGATGTTTATTGATACTAGAGGATAAGAATGCAAATCGACCATCTGGAGGATGAAAACTGAAATGACAATGAAACTCTTGTAAAACAATTTACTTGCATAAAGTAAAAGTTCATATATATATATTCACGGCAAATACAAAAATATGGCTACAATCAACATGTTTTTTAATTTTAACAGAAGGTCAAAAATTTGTTTTCTGACCCGAAAAGAATTACCTGACACGCCATACAATAAATCAAATAATGTCATTTATTATCAAAAGTCGCTCTAGTAGACTTTAAATCTCACTTGAAACACGCAATCCCCTAGATGCCGGGGACTATTGTTATCTCAGTAAAAAAAAAGATCGGGGGATTTCTCCCGATTGTTTGAAAACATGGAAGAAGCAAAACGTTTTGCATAAAGTTTTGTATTTTCAAAACGGGCATCATTAATGGCCCAGTGCCACCCCATTTAAAATCTTAATCTTAATTATTGTTGCTTGCTTAACACAACTATTATAGTCTTAGAATTTTATCAATATTATACAAATACTTCTCCCAACCTGTTTGAATCGCAAATATGTGTTACACTTATAGATAATGGGATTTTTTTTTACTGTAGTGTTTGGGGATCCATCAAACGTCCCCAGTTTTCTTTTTATTATAGAAGCTCTGTCAGAGTTGAAATACTTGTTAGTTCAGTACTTTATATTTTTGCAATGTGCCAGTTGGTTCAATCTCGTTGAAAGTTATTGTAAAAGGTCATTCAGTCGAGCTACTCGTCTGCGTCATCTTTATCCTTGGATTGAAACACGGCATGGAGTTTTTCCTTTCAGTTTATTGTATACATTCAGTAATAATAATAATAAATAGCTTTAGATATATCAGATGCTCATTATGAAAACTTTTGAACGAATCTGATGATAGTTTTGTTGCTATATCAAAGTATAATATTCAATATATTAGATTGTCATGTAAACAGCAGTTGTTTATTGAAGTAGCTTATAAAACATAATGGAAACTTATGGCTTTTGAACATGTATATCTAAAAACAGAAAATAATGTCACTTAATCACTCATTGTATTAATGGTCGCAATGAAATTTGAAGATGGATTATAGAGCCGAATTTTTGGAAACGTAAATTGTAAGAGTTGTACTTGTCTTCAATAAATAAAAGTCCATAAAATGTTTTTTTTTTTTTCTCGACTAACTAGTCTCCTGTAGCTCGACCCCGAATCTCTCGTGCACTTCCAGAACTGTCGTTCCCTCTATGTCCGCCAAAAGGCCCATCACCGCTTGGGCTGCGTCTTTGAGGTCGTTGTACTCGTGCAACAACTGGACACGATCTTTTTCCTTGTTGTAGAACTCTATTTCCTTATCCAGTTGTGCTTCTTCCTTCTGTAGTTTTTTTAGTTCCTTCTCTAAAATTACCTCTTCCATCTGTTGAAAATGAATAATCCTTTAAAAATATAATAAGCTTTCTAATCATATTTACAGCGTGACAACGTATTGCATAATGCAATTGATTCGCATCACATAAAAAATGCATCAAAAACTTTAATGTCGATATTTTCGAGACCAAGTTTTACCGACTTTCCTATTAAATATATAACATCAATTAATAGTAAATTTTTAAAAAAAGCTATATTTTAATGATTTTCATTGAAATTTTCATTAGTACACTCGACTTGATTATCCAGGCTAATGTTGAGAAGATAGAACACGGATAGCTGAAAAATACAGATAATCCAAATCATCAAGTTTCTACATGCTTTCGAATATAGTATATCATATATTCTTCCCCTTGAGAAACAAAATCATCCATGCATTCAAAGCCTGGATCATTTAAATCATGTTCGAACCATTCCTCGATGTTTTCCCTATCCACATTTTCAAAACATTTTTAATTTTCCAATAATCCACATATTTCAGTTCACTTGATTGATTTTCTTCATAATGCATTAAACATCTTCCTCATCTTTTGTGGGGCTGTGTACACATTGCGTCTGGTTTGGTGATGACGCGTAAGAGTTGTTGAATAACCTTGGCTGTGGGAAGACGTACTTCCCGCGGTCAAATCTCTCATTCATAATAAAGACGTTATCTAAGACAAGTCTTTCTATTTATCGCCAGTCCACTTCCATCCCACCGTTCGGCTACCTGATATGAACTGTTTTCTAAATAAATTTTGATCGTATATGATCATGTTTCACTCACTAAAAGAAAGCTTTCGTTGAAATCTAAAGGTCACACAATAACGTACAACTTTCTAATGATAAAAGCGTTTCAATATCAAATAAATTACTTCAATTTAAACAGTATACTGCATTAGATGTCTTTGGAAACTTGATAAATACTAATATAGGGTGCGGCAGAGAAACTACCTTATTTTAAAAATGAATAACGGTATAGGATATTTTAATTATATTTATTTGATATTAAATAAAAGTTAGTTAAAGTTAAGGTAAATAATAGTTTTCAATTTGCCGCATACTGAAAAAAAGGCGATAGTATTATTGCAAGATTTTGGCGTCCTTCCAAAGAAGATGTATTATCAAAACGGCCACAAAATTAAGATCTATTATGGTTCGTGGATTATCTGGAATTGTGGAAAGTGCAATCGATGAGAGTTTGTCCACCAAACGTAAAAATGACACTGAGCACTCCCTCCGCTGTGAATCTTCACTAGATTATGCCGGGAGACACACAAATGCAAATACATTGATGACGGCAATAAAAACTTTAAATGTCTCCCTGTAAAATAAAAATAATTAAACTGATCTCTATGCTGTTTGTTATTCATTTTTAAAATAAGGCAGTTTCACTGCCACACCGTGTATGAGAGGAAGAGGTGTAAAAAATACAAATATTTATATACATCATGTGAAAAATATTTTATTTGTTAAATGTATCCAATTATAAATCATATCGGGATGCCTCGTCTTGTACGCCCAATGCACAAGAAAGCATAGAATTAACGCTTCTTTTTTCGCCGACGTTGAAACCGAATCCGTTAACTCTGTCCACGACATTTTTAACCCTGAGCAAACTCTTTTCGTCAAACACGTCCAGCAAAACGAACGACACGAGGCTGTAATCTTCTACGATTGAAGTCAAGGAAGCGTTCAACTTTTTATATTTCGACGTAAACGCGTCACTATCGAGCGTATCGAGCAAGTAGTTCAAATCCAACACTTCACTATAGTAATCGAGACCAAATTGTAATTTATCCGCGTGCTTCTTCAATAGGTCGACTTTACTCAATACGTTCACATGTGGGAGTCCAATTCTTAGCATGGCAGTCAGGGATAAAATGAGCGACGAAATGAATTTTCCAGCATCGGAGCAATGATGCGAATCGACTAAATGCACCGTGCATATCTGTATTTCGAGCTCCCTCTGCAGCAATCCGAATATTCGACTGAGACTTTCGTGGTGGCTGTATAATTCGACTTGACCTGGTACATCAAAAATAAAATAGCATTTTTCACCCTTGGCTTTTATTTCTTCGCGCAACCAATCAAAATTAGTTTCTAAATATTCCAAGCAATACATTAAGCTCGCATTCGGACCCAGTGAAAATTCCGACATGACGTCTTCCAATTTAATAAGCGTTTTAATATCTATATCGGGCGTGTATGGTAAAACATCATTGGCTGGATCCAAATTTATTGTAATGGTTTTTCTACCGTTGCTCTTTAAGTAGTCGCCCATTTTCCAACAATATGTAGTTTTTCCAGATCCCGGCGGACCGATTATAAGTTGGCCGTATAGACCCTTGGACGTTCTAATATTTTGCATCGATTGTAGCGCCATGATGATGTATTTATGCCGTGAGTATGTCTGCAAATACGTCTTTCACCGCTCTCACAGTTTGAATTCCATGCTCTTTCAAATTCGCGAATATATATAGAGGCTTTTTTATTTTGAAAGATTCCGCCAGATATCGTCCGATTAACAAGTTTTCTTCTTCGTTGCTCCCTAAAAGTGGTTTGATATCATACAGACAATCTGTGGATAAATCGCTCACGGAGAGAAGAGGTTCGATAAGAGCCAGAGAGCCGATTTTTTTGTATTGAGTGACTGCCAATACTAAGCAATTTTCAAAATCGGCCCATAAAAAATCCGTATGCACGTCGTTTATTTCGGCTCCGATATGCTGAAAGAGCTTGCTTTCCAAAATAAATGACGGATTTGTCTTTAAATTCTCAATCAAATTGGGTGGATCCATTGCATCCTCGTAACTGATTTATTACTAGAAGAAAAATTGAACACAGGTTAGTTTGTCGAGATCTCATACATCATCAATAATTGGGTTTTATTAATAATAATCAACGCATATTAATATAAATCAGCTGGAAATATGTGTCGGCATGTCACACATAAGCTTATATTTTTTGTGTTAAGCGCACCTTTGTCCAAAAGTCAATTATTAGAAGAAATCAATTATTATTATATGCTTAATTTGATTGCAACACTCGTGATTCGATGATAAATACGAATCATTTAAAAATGGATGCATTTTAAATTCATTCGAAATGCACAAGCGGATAACATAATGAGCATAAATTGATCGAAATTAAAAGAAAGCTACAATTGTGACATGGTATAAAAACCTTTTAAAATGCGACGTG
Organism: Stenopsyche tienmushanensis; assembly: GCA_008973525.1. NCBI lineage: Eukaryota > Metazoa > Arthropoda > Insecta > Trichoptera > Stenopsychidae > Stenopsyche > Stenopsyche tienmushanensis. The sequence goes on along the minus strand of WACJ01000294.1, from coordinate 156,011 downwards.
CAGAACTCCCAATGCATTCATCACCCGGGGACCATAGACAATAACGTGAATACAAACGTCATACAATAGACAATTTCTCAATTTATCGCCGCATGAATTTTCAATGAAAATTCTTCAACGTTAATATATTTACGATATTGAACGATCTTCGTATTTGAATACGGAAAGCGAATGCGCAAGCGTATAGTCCGTCATAAAAGATCAATACGTTATGGATGCTCGATGAATTTATTTCACGTGGCGCTAAATTTAAATTGATTCAAATCCAAATTTAATATTTTTTCAATTCGATGTGTTATTGTTTCGAGTATTAAAATATGAAATTATTAAAAGACAATACTATGCTGATGTTTATAAATTATGCATTATTTATGTTATGAATATAAAAATTAAAATGGTGTCATAATATTTGCAATCAATTAAAAGTGTTTTAAATTTGTGATTTAAATTTTTTAATAAATATAATTTGTATTTTTAAAATATTAATAATTATTATGGATTGTGATTATATATGTATTAAAGAAGCGCTTGTATTAAAATGATTCGTTTTTTTAATAATTAGTATTAAAATGGATGGTAATCTCTTTTGATTGTTTTTAATAAATTTTAATGTATGATAATATCAATGTATTCAGAAAATCGTATGTATTTTTTTAGCGTATTGTTTCGTCGGTATTTGATGTAGATTGCATTTTGTTATTAAAATATTGATGTATTTGAATGGGAAATAGTGGTTATTTTAAATAGTGTGTGTTTTATGTGGTAATGGTTCGATTTTGGTGTGTTATGGGTGCGCCCCTGCTCGCCGCCCCCGACTGTTATGCTGTTTGATTGTACCGCGAGCGGTAGCGGTCGCACGTCTGGTGAGCTCTGCCCTCGATTTTCTTGCAAAAAATATTTATTTGCTAAAAGTTTCATAACAACTCATTCAACATGAAAACTTAATACGTGTTCGGATCAGCCTTTGGGTCTTATCAATTCGTTCGATAAATGAAAAACTCTTTAAATAAACCCTGAAAGAATTAAATGCTCGCTCGCAGTATTCGACGTACGCTTTCAACCCGAAGAAAATCTCTGCAGAGCCATTAACGCCGCCGACCGCAATCTTACATTTTTCGGTGAGTAAAAATAAATTTCTCCACTTAAGGTCGAACGTCTCTCGTCGAATATCTCAACCGATCGCTCGAGAATATCCGAATCGAACAACGACAGCGCCGATAACGTCGCGATGTTTGCACACCGTCTATTTTCATAATTGCAATGCAAATGGAGACTTTTCGCTTGTTTGCAACGGTGCATCGTAACATACGAAAATATATGCGAGTCCGAATTTCGCCCTGTCGATGGTCTCCGTCGTCGCAGCTTGGACGTGCCAAAGTATCGCACTTTTTCAGTTCGAAAATGCACCCCATTCCGAATAGGTCTGTTCTATTGACGAAAACCATTTTAAAATTGTTCATTCAATTTATAGATAATGATGAGAGGAAGCTCATTCGAAGAGAGAAATCTGCTCACGACTGCCATGACAGATTTAATGTATCAAGACCGAGACTATAGGACGAACGGTGTCCCGCCAAACAAACTACTCAAAGCCATAACTGTCTCCAAAGAAAATACGATAATATCGAAAAAATACTCGGAAAGCATAATACAAAGGGAGCACGCCAACGGCATAATAGTTAGGATGGCAAACGGGAACTATTCTCTCGGACCGAGCGACGTCAATAGCGATGCACTCGATCATTACGACGTGAACGCAGAATCTTCATTTAAGGTTTTTATCATCCATTTTATAAATTCGCTAACAAATAATAAACATAAACATTTTAAATAATCATGTTAATCTAATATTCGATTACATCACTCGCACTCATAATAAATCAATCATTATACATCAACTATGGCTATATTTACATTTGCATAAAAAAATAACTACCCCTGCTTAACAATCAAATTAAATCCGGAATAAAATCAATAACACCGAATTCTGATTATTCAAATTTCCCAACGTATCTATTATATAAACGCATCCCAGATGAATCGTCTATCGCAATATATTTAACGCGTTAATCATACGTATTTGAGCAAGGTTATTTCTAAAAAATATATGCAAATGAACTTATAATCTATTTATACTTATTTTATAAATATTGCAGTCGACTCGCGGTAATCTGACATACAAGGCGGTAGTTGTAATCCGAAAAATTATTAAAATGGAGAGATGTACGTTGAAAATGCAAGGTTTCATATTATAGAGTTAACGTCTTAAACGCAATGGCTGTAGTGGTTATAAAAAATATAAATATGTTACCGTCATCGAATGTATTCCATGATGATCTCACGTTTTGCATTTTTTACAATGACAAAGCTTTGTCGTATTACAGCGGGTGCCGGATTATCGCGGGTCGACTGTATTTTAAAATGTGTTTTTATTAACCTTGTAAGATGTAAGAACTCAATTATTTCAATAATCGAACTGCGCAATTTATCCATAATATCGCCTTTCGTATTGACACACGCCCGTCATCGACGGGTGTCCTTTAACCCTCTCGCCAAATATTAAACAAATTAAACTAAACTAATAAAAGTCACACAATGATGTTCTACAATTAATCTTTTAAAGCTTATATTAGCCTAAGATTCAAGTGGTAATACCGTGTAATCTTTGTAAGTAGTAAAATTTTCTAACCGTTCACCTGTTCCAAGGTAACATAATTAAATGCAACCGGAATACTCATAATTTTTAATTGACGCTTAATAAAAATATGTAGTAAAAACATAAAAGTATTAAAATTATATTCAGTTAATTATCGATAAGATCCTTTAAGTTGATGCTGCGAAACTAAATCATCATAGACACACACTTGTAATAAAAAAGCGTACGCACCAGGCGTAGAAGTCAATGTATCAGTGTTGCTGGAAACGTTTTTCTGCTCCACCGTAGTTGCTGCAAGTATTTGCAGGGAATAAGGCTCTTGGGACACGTGCGGTTTAAGGCATTATTAAATAGGTTTAGTCTTACCTCGATTTCAAAATGTCCATGCGTCTATTCATGCATGTATATAACGTTCTGTGGACATATTTGGGCATGACATCCGATCCTGAGGAGCTCTTTCACCATGTCAGCGGTCTTAAAAACGGACCAATTGGACACACAGATCTTATGATCACTCCTCCTTGTTTTTTAGGGCTTTTTGTAAAAGCTATAGGAATAAAACTGTTCTGTGAGCCTTATACGATCTATACTTGATCATGGAAGTCCCAACTGCAGCTAGAAACTCGTACCTCATATACACCACTATTGAAATTATGCTTCAATCTCTAGAGTTACATCATCTTTCATAGATGCAACAACATGACAAAACCTCTACCGCCCACTACAAAAGCTCAAGTGCCCATCAGTGGGCGGTAGGACCAAGTTGATTACCACTGGTTTAAACATGTATGCATATTGAATTTCTTATGAACCAGCGAAAATTGTTTCTAAATTTATTCTTTAAAAATATGCCACACAAAAAGCGCATGCATAATTGATCCATTTGTCGAGCCGACGTTGATTTAAATCTATTTAACACTAATCTATTGTATAAAATGCCTTACTAATTTCGTTTTAAAACAACAGCTCCAACAACTAGTCGGTTCTCGTTCTAGTCCACTGTTCAGCTTAAATTTTATTTACTCATGTCATCAGCCAGACCTTGCATTTGTTTGAACAAATTTCACTATAGAGTAGAAAATAATGTATCAGAACGTTGAGTTGTATATTATGAATATGGGTATAAACGAGTACATGGCCATAGTGTGTAAGTAAATACGGATTGATTAGAGTTGGACTTGGTAAATATTTATTTCACAGAAAATGGGATATGTAGAACTGTTATCAACGAGTGGCATTTATTATAATTTGTTATATATATATATAATTTTTTGTAGTATTTTATTAAAAAATATTGAATAAATACTTTATATTTCCATCCAAGTATACTTTGTTTCGATTAAATGAAAATTAATAATTTTCTATTTAATTATGGTTAATTTTAACTCGAAAGCAGTCCCATTATTTTACATTTGGTATCGTAATAAAAATCATCTTAGATTTAAACGTATAATTGGTGCTGTTAGTGATTAATAAAAATAGTTTTTTCAACAAATTAATGCGAAACCTGTTGCATCTATGCTAATAGGACATGGAAAAAAATGCTTTTCGCGTGAATAAATTGTTGAAAATTACTTGAATTCATAGCTTTACAGCTTAAATTTTCCCTTATCGTGCTAAAACATCCACCGCTACTATGATGTGTATTTGGTACACCATATGAAATTTTGTACTCCGCATCTATTATAATAAATATCGATATTACCATTATTAGAGTCGATTTATAACAAATACATCTTGGTCAAGGAAAGGTTAAAGATGGATATTGATATGGATATTACAAAACATAAATAATATATTATTTATTGAAGTATGCGATATTTATTCATAGTGTTTGTATGAAGTATTTAATTTATTCAATGCTATTTTCCTTCAGCGCTGTCATTTTTTTAGCCGATTGAAGAGCACCATTGTCATAATTACTATCGTATCTAGTTTCTTCTGTATTCAATATGACAGGCTGTCTCATAAAGTTTGCAATATTAATATATGTAACTCGTTACATGTCTTATTTTTTTTCTATACACTATATTCGAATTATCAACAATAAAATTGTAATATTTTCTTATAAATTTCCATCAGAATAGGAGAAATTGAATGAAATCTAAGGGAAAAGTATAAATGATATTTATTTTATTTTGTTGGTTTTATTATAAATATGAACAAACATACAAACATTGATTTTTATATATAAGATCTACTGTAAGTTAATTGTACTATACCCATATTGTTTAAGAGAGTGCAAACAATAAATTGACAAAGTTTTATCGCAATCGAATGAACGGTATGGCAGCGCATAAAATACGAACAAACAAAGATTAATTTTTATATATTACTATTTTTATTATTCTCACACAATTATCTTTTCTTAAGGTTTTCTTAGAGAATCTCAAGGCATTTCGTACTCGTTGAAGTTATTTTTTTAAACTCTGATTGTATTAGTCGTTTAATTGAAGCAATTTTGTTTCGTATAGATGGGGTCGTCGAATAACTCATCGGCCGGTTCATCGCCGCATCGGATCAAAACAAAGCCCGGAAAGAGCAAGAACTCGGTTCTGCAGAAAATGCTGCTGAGGGATCCGCCGAAAAATGAAGTCAAACGAGGCACGGCCATCCGCGTCGGTGAGCGCCGAAAGCGAGCAAAGAAAGTTTTCGATCCCTCCGAGAACAATTTACCCAGTAAAAGAAAACGAGGACGACCCATGGGATCGCTGAACAAAACGACCATCAAGAAACAATGTCTCAGCTTTTCAAATTCATCGAAAGGATCTAGGACTTATAGCCAAAAATCTAAATCCGATAGCATCGGTTCGAGCAATGAAGACGAGACCAACGATAGCCACCCCAATATGAATCACGAGATTAGCAATAAGGGTATAGGCGGCGTATGCTCGGTTTGTCGACAATATAATCCGGAAAAGCTCGTCGGATGCAGAGATTGTAGCAATAAAGGTAAATTATTTAAATATATTAAGTTATAATTTTATTAAAACAATAGTTTTTATTTATAAATACGTTTTGTAGCTCATCCTTCGTGTTTACGCGGCGACGGAATGCTTCGTCTAAGACCAGATAGTACTTGGCAATGTCCGCATTGTAAAACGTGCGTTGTCTGCATCGAAACAACAGATGCTGTAAGTTATCTATCTTTTAATTTTTAAAATGCATATGATCGATATAAATAAACATGATTAAAAACATATTTTTTCAATTTTAGGGAGTTTTAACAGTTTGCAGCATATGTGCCGATGCTTATCACACTTTATGTCACACTCCTCCCATTGCTGAACACATGACAGCCTGGAATCAATGGGAGTGCAGTCATTGTCAAGAGACGAAGAATTGCAGCAATTTAGACAATAGTTACGGAGATAAAATGCCTGGATCTGATCGTAGCTCGAAACTATCCGATAGATCAGATTCCTTGAATTGTTCTCTAGATAGACGAAGACACAAGTCGTCCGCCAACAGCGCCGACAGTGATGACAAATTAGACAAAAGTAAAAAGCTCGTCATAGTAGAAAAAGAAGGATCATATAGTCCCGTTTATAGAGAGGGTCCAAAGTGGCAATATTCGAGGAAACTCGTCTCCCCAAATCAACAAACCTTATACAATTGGAAGCAGAGCGAAGTTCTAAAAAAAGAGCCCGAACTGAACGAAGATATGAAAAAGAGCGAAGACTCCATATTTATGAGCGATCACGAAGTAACGAAGCTGAACTATGGAAATATTTACAGTCTTAATCCGCGGCACGTGGATAACGGCGTGATAGACCATTCTATCCCCGATGTTAGACCTTGGACGTACAATGACGTCTTCAAATATTTCTCTTCATATTTCCCAGAGCACGCGCACGTTTTTAAAGATCAGGTACATAAAAAAAACAATTGTAATCAATTACTAGAAATACAAACGAAAACCATTAACGTTGTTTTATATTTTTTTAGGGTATCGATGGCGAATCGTTGATCAAAATGAGACGATGCGACGTAGTCCACAACTTAGGTCTGACGCTCGGTCCCGCGCTCAAAATCTACAAGCACGTAATCAAATTACAATCTAGGAAAGACGACATTCGAATGGTGTGGCTTTAAATACAGTTTATTTTGCCGAAGATTTTCGCTGTAAAATGCATTGTAATCATACATATTTATTAATTTGATAGATAATACAATTTAATTTGTGAAAATCTCAGCCTGAACGTAATAGAAAAGGAAGTAGTCTTAAAAACGTATTTATTTTTCCTTTCGTCGATTGTATTGTCGCATTCCATTCTAATGTATTATTTGAACAACGGCGACTCTTTGAAATTGTTTTCATTGTCTCCGAATTTGGTGATTGTATAAAAGTTCAAAAAGGAATTTTGACTCGGTTTGATTTTTCAGCAGCGAAATGAATGCGTGTTAGATGTAGTCACTTTTTGTATTAATTACTGTTATTATCGGTTGAATATATTTCATACGAGCAAATATGTAAAACCATCATGCAATTTAATATAAGCTTTTTTTAATGACGAATTATTAATTCCTGTATATCATTGATTTATGTACGGGACGTATGACGTAATTGATGCAATTTCACGGAGTATTTATTGCGATGATGCTCTGTATTAATATTTTTTTACGTTAATCTATCTTTGGTTTTTATTTTTAATATTGGTTTTTTTAACATTTGTCTGGATAGTGTAAAAGATACGTGTTTTTATGTTTAAAATGGATTTGTTTTTGCATATTTTTCAATATATTCGTGAGATATGCTTTCGAAATATTTGTATAGAGCCTATTTTCTATTCATGTGGTGCAAATAAACCTAGTCATTAGTCTACGGTATGAATGTAATTCTATCACCAACGTATTTTGTTCAAAATATGAATTAGGTGATCAGGTATGTTTTGTACTTTTATTTAGAATTGAAATTTAAAATGTAATTTATGATGTCTGGTATTAATTATAGTAAGTCGAATTTGCGAAAATAAGTGGAGAGTATTCTTCAAATTTTATTTTACTTGAAAGAATCTGATAAATTATTTTTCAATTTAAAGATTGTGTTTTATTTTTTACCTTAGCATTTCTGTATATATGTTCGTCTATTATTAACAACAACAACTTCATCATGGAAATCCATTAACAATTGATGTGAAACTATTTACGCCTTCGAATAAAATATCATCATAGTGCAGCCACAAACAGTCCACTGCAGAATTATGGGTCTCTTCAATATCCATTCACAGGAAGAGGTTACATCCATCTCATCTGTATCATGCATTCAACTCCTTATTCGCTCAATATTGCAGGTAGCATAGCGAATTTGAGACATTTCCTATTTCAGGTTGACCCTCTCAGTTCAGAACGATATAGAAAGCAACAGAAGACAATGCTGTTATCGTTGCAAAGTAAAATTCTTCATTTGCCTGTCTTCTTTTTGATGTTCCCCTTGTCCTTGTTCTGTTCTTAAAGCTTTTTGGCTCTGAACCGGTTCTAAGAATGCGTATTGTGGTAGATCTTTTGTTAGCTGTTTATCTTAAATCGATAAGCTTGGCTGATTGTTCTATGATTGACTGAGCTAACAAAGACAAAGGGAAGATAAGCTAAACACAGATTTCTAGACCGTTCTCGAAAGACGTTGACACTTGAGTCTCCCGCGAAAGACGTTATTAAAGCTAAAATTTGAGAGACGTTATAGAAAGACAACAACGGGGCGCTCAACTGGCGTAGCGACTTGCACGAAAGGCTATAAATAAAATTTCAAGATTACACACCGGATTACGCAACAGGATTTTTTTTTTGAAATATAAGGTGGTTTTTTTGAAAGTGGCCCAAGTCCATTTGCCAATTATTTGGGGTGGCAAAGCAGGCGCCCGCCATGGGGGCAGCTGGGCTTGGGTCGCATTCTACTTTACGTGGATCAACACTGATGAATCGTTCTGTAGATATATTCAGGTATGGCGTCTGATCGTGAGGCCGAGGCATGTCAGCGGTTCGAAAAGCAGACCGATTGGACACAGAAACCTTGTGGCCACTCTGTACTCTTTGAGGGCTTTTTGCGGCATTTTCTATGATCTATACGATCACAGAAGCTCCCCCAGAGGCTAACTTTTTTTTAAATTGGGGGAGGAAAACCAAGATAGTTGCCACGGGCGCTTCATACCATCGTTATGGTTCTATAAATGAGCTGTTTACTTTGAAAGTCCAATGGACGAGCATTAAAAATAGAAGATATTTTAATATAATACATTCTGAAAACAATATATTTAATTTCGGACTTGTTTACATTTCAGGAAAATGTGATTCTTTTGAAATTCATAAAATTGTTGAAAGTCGATTGAGTGAATTTGGAATTGCGTAATGAAAAAGTTTGGGCGCGAAAGTACCGTTGTCAATGAACTTCTAGCTATAATTGAAACGTTGTATCAGAAAACTTATCAAATAGAAACAGAAAACATTGAAATAGAAGAAGATTTAAATCATTCTAATGAAGATGAACAAAACACTGAAGAAAGTGACTCCGAAAATGATAATTCAGAAAGATAGAACAAGATGGTTCTTTTAACTTAGTCTCAAGCCCTGGGACTTTGAAAAAGCCGAGACTTCAGAATCCCTAGTTCCCACAACAGAATTTTGAAAATTACATACATGCTTTTAAAAACCAATTACTGATTAATGCATCGTCTCAATTTAATTGATAATATCCTCTATTAGTGCTCATTCCCACGTCTCTAAACTGGCCTTAATTTTATCGATTTCCTGTTGCACTACGCGTGACAAAAACAATATCCATCTTCTTATAAACGGAAGGATAAAACAATAATTTAATAACTGTTGATTTGTTTTATTGTATATTATCGAAAGAACTGTGTACACACAAGAGTTATAATAAATGCATTCAGACACATTTCCATTAATCCTGCAAGCAGTTAACTATAAATCCGCGCGTAACGATGAAGTTCTACTGGAAAAAACATTTATCAGTATTTCGTCAACAACATTAATAAATATAATCTATACATCCCTATGCACCACGGGTGGTTTTTATTAAACAGTGTCGATTTAAATATCAATAGTTACGTGTGTCTCTAAATCAAACTTACAGTTTAACATTACACAATCGTTTTAAGTGATCAATTAAAAGGATCAAAGCGTGCTGCTATTTTTTTATTTCTTCATAAATTTAATATCTCGGACTGTTGAAAATGATGCACGATTGTCCAAACGTTTTAATATGAAGAAAATTAACCATTTTTGTTTATCGAAGTCATTTTGATGCCTGAAATTGTTTGTAACGGAATTCAAATAATACAAATATGAAGATGAATTACGCAATTCTTATTCAAAATGACATTTCTTGCATACATTGTTTAATTTAACATCAACAACAAGATTATTTTTATAAACGAGCACAACCATATCGGAATAAAATGAGCAATATTACAAGAAGAGAGATTTTTAATCAGACAAATCTCCTCGGTTGGAATACATTTATATTAAGATGTTAATTTTGAACGAAAACAATTTAAAATATCAGTCTATAAAAAACAAATAATCTCAATTCTGCCACAAGGCAAGCGTATATTTTACATTAATAGGAATAAATTAAAAGAGCAAGTCACTATTAAATATATCAAAGTAAATTTGATACTAAATTATCAAAAACTAATTAATAATAAGAGCAACCCAATCAAATTAAAAAGTGAAATGCTTCAATGGAACGCATTGTTATAATTATTGGACAGAAACATTAATTACACTTACATTGTTAATGAATCTGATTTTATTGAATATATCAATTCTTACGACGCATTATTTACTTTTAATTAGAACTTATTTACTTATTAGATTCAGAGGCATTAAACCTATGAGATTAAAATGCATTATAATACGTGTAATAAATTAGTAACAAAGTAGTTTTACAACCTGATGATCACATTTCTTAAATCATTTGTAATAATAAGCAGTCGATAAGTTACAAATAATTTATAAATAATAATTAACTTATACAATCGATCACAAAGGAATGGATAATCACAAATATAACAGTCAAATAAGATAAATTTCCTAACTTATCTTTTTTGCAACTATCAATACAATACTTACAATAATAATGGTTGAATAAAATTATGCCATTTTTATAAAAATAAATAGCGGTGCTTAATGTAAACATGTTTAAAATATATTCCAATCAAATATAAGAGCGCATTACTAAAATAAATATTTAAAGCCAATAGGGACTAGTCTTTTATAAATAATTTAATAAAACGATACAACAAAAATGACTAGATATTCGTGACAGTTTCAGCAAATATTAAGTATCTAATGTAATTCATAAATATAACTTATACGATAAGTTTCATGTAGCCATTAACAAATATCGGGTAGTCGACTCTTTAATACGTTGATACGTTGCGATAAAAAAATATACATCACAACGTTATTTGTATTGAACCCTATTTAACGTTTACAATGGCTGGACATGGAAATACTTAAGCTTCGGGTTTGTCAGTAACGGGAAGTAAAGTATACTTTGGTGGCGGTACCACGTTGACGTGATAATCTTTGGTGATGACGTCGTTGATGGAAAGCAGATTCAAATCGATAACAATACCGTTGCCCATAGCCTTTTTACATTCTTCGCCATGATCGCAGTCGTAATCGCCCTCCTTGTGTGTATCGTCCGAATCCGTTTCCTCTCCGTCCTGGCTATGATTCTCTTCGTATTCCGCATCCTCTCCTTGATGTAAATCCTGTCGCGAAGGCAAAATAAACGATACATACAACGTGAATACGGTGAGAGCAATCGCGATAGCAGCAACGATCCAACGCGGAATTTCATTATTCGGTGGAATGCAAGGATTCCAATTCTTAGCATCGATTGTATCACCCAACTGTAAAAAAACGATATTTCAAATTTAATCACTATGTAATAATTTTTTAAATTTAAAGTATTAATTAAAAAAAGTGTACTTCAGGGCGCAAAGGCATTGTGCGAATGAACGTTTGAGGAATCTTATAAGCTCCGTTGGACTCGAGAGTCTGCTCCCAGAGGACGGGATCCGACACTAGGCTAACTTCCACTTCGATGACCCCGTCATTTTCTCCTATGGATTGAAAATTTTCAGTAAGATAACTCGAATACAATAATATCAGATAGCGAATTGTTTTCATGCAAAATAGCTTACCACGCTGCTCAAAATAAAGCCAAGTTTCTTTTTGAAAGTTCAGCATCTCAGAGCATCCAGTGAAACAGTGAATCTGTGTATTCTCAACGTAGGCTTCCGAGCAAGCTGCGCAAAAAAAACAAATATTTATGAAAACGAAGCCAAATTAATACATTACGTAATACAAAACCGTGTTATACAAGGTTTAAAGTTCGTACAAAAAGTCTTTGCACCAGAGGATTCGGGAATATATTTGGATTTGGCCTTCAAAAATTCTGTAATAAGCAATTGTCTCTGATGAAAAATACTTTTATGGAACCATTACCGACTATTTTGACATGGTTTTTTTTTATGGCGTATGTATATTTTTAAAAATGTGATCACCAGCCACACCTGTTGTAGATTTGAAGCCAAGACGATTGGGTTACGAGTCCAATCACTTAACTATGGGCTATCTACAGCTACAAAGATAATGCCTCGATATAAATGAGTGAGGGAACTGTGTATTTGTGTTAACTTCATCGGGCTAACGAATTGTATTTATATAATAAGTTGTAATTATAAATGTTATAATTGTTATCGCTTAAATATTGGGTTCTTGGGTAAAATCTACAACAACCCACCCGATCAATCTTCATCTGACAACTTCGTTTTGTAATGAGAGTTCTTAATCGTTCTGTAGTCATGTTCAGGTATGACATCCAATTGTAAGGCACTCATTCGTTATGTCAGCAGTCCGAAAAGTGGACTGGTTGGACACACACACCTTGTGGCTAATCCATTCACTTTTAGGGCTTTTTGCGGCATTTTCTATGATCTATATGATCGCGGAAACTTCAGAGGCTAACTGACAGAGAGATAACCTCAGTTAGTGTAGGAGCAAATCTGAGATGCATTTAGATGTCACGTAGAATATCACATTAGCCTGGCAGCGCCCTTGCAAGAAAAGAGGGACTGAACTCTTTACAAATCTCCCACATTCCCTATCGAAACAGTCGCAAATACATCCATTCAGGTAGCCCGCTGGTGGGGCGTTCTAAATGAAACTTGGAGGTTGTGCAGCCTTCAATATCGAGAAAACGAAGAGGTGAATGTATAATACAAACAAGATGGATGTAACCCCACCCTATGAATGAATATTGAAGAGACCCTAGTTCTACAGTGGATTTTTTTTTGGAAAAATCAAATTAACACATTTTGAGTGGGAGGAGCAGATCTACTTGCTCGCTTGGCTGGTGGTATTCAATGGAATGGGTAGTTAGTTCTACCTGTTTCACAGACTTAACTTGTCTCAATATCATACATTATCTAGGTATTAGGACCTTATTATTTACTTGTGTGTGTTTTGTAAATAAATAAAATATTATCGAAAATATTCAATAATTTATACTTATCTATAAAAAATCAAGTGCTTAGGTTTAAATAAATACGCAGAATTAAGAAGAATAAGGTGACATTTTATATTTCATTATAAAATAATAAGTGGTTTAAAAGATATGGCCATTTTTTTATTTTATTACGTTTCAATGGTAATTGTCCGCTCTGTGTATCTATTGCTCGTAAACACTAGCCGCCTAAGATGTGTTAATATATAGACTCAATTGGATGAAGTTGCAATGTTTCCTTGAATAAATATTACATCATCAAGTGAGTGCATTCTGATCTCTTCCTGTTTATGCATCCAGATACATGAGTAGTGTCATCTTGCTCTCTCACATTACAAACATTTTACTTTTGTGTACTCAATGCACCGCGTGGAAAAGAGATAGTTATATCAACTTAGCATTAAAATGTATATCCTATGAAATAATTGGGATTCATATCCTTGACGCTGCATAAATTGGATATTAACATTTGAAAATATGGCTACACTTGGTTGATATACAAAATGTTTCATCAAATTTTTTAATTTAAAAAAAATATATATTTTAACATAGATACTTACATTGATAGCATTGATCTTTTGTAAGGTTTAAATCCAAAGATTTGTCTGCTGACCAGTTAGTGTTCATGCCTATGTTAAAAAGTCTGCATCCTCTCTCGCATTGTGATCTCGAGTACTGAGGACAAAAAAATTAAATAAGAGATGGTTGAAAGATTTGTATCCTGAGATAAATAATTAATATTTAAAATATTTTAAAATAAAAATCATGCTCAAATCAATCCCTCACTATATTCAATAATTATGGTAAAGCAATGAAATTATACGGCTGATTTTGATGTATCTTATAACAAACATAAATATAGTCAAAAATCTTATATGGCATAGGATTAAATACATTTTTTGTTTAAATGAGTGCAACAGGGCGAGGTGAGGGAGGGTGGCTCACCTGATCGCTGGGGCCCCTAGAGGAATCTCCGCACAGACGGCGGCACACGTCTCCTGCCGCTACGCCCAGCACTGTCGCCATCATCAATACCGCAAACAAGCGTCGATCCATACCGCCTCCTCTCCTATCTTGACAGCAAACTCACAATTTCTCGTTTGCTATATGACTAAAGCACGTTTTTATCGAACATGTCTGAATAAAACAAACCTGGGTTTCTTTGCACCGATATGGCCAAAAAATACATTCATTTATTGCACATTTCTCATTTCCGTCGATTGCTGTAGTATCAAATCACCATTGTATTTTTATAAAATGGAATTTATTTAGAAAATACGTTTTATTTTATTATCTCCATTAATTTTCTTTTAAAAAATATACAAGGATTACATTAAACTTTATTAAATCTATGCCTTGCGATTATAGTGTAATTCATTTTGGTAGTATTATTTGAAAATTGATTTACAAAAGTCAAATTAAATTTTTAAAAATAAATCTTATATTAGCAATTTTTATTAAAATTTTATTTAAATGAAAATAAAAATTGATTTTAAAATCTTGATTGTAATAAATACATATTTAATGATGTAAAATTTAGCGATTTTGTAAAATAATAAATTATTGAATTTGCATAACGATATTTTATTCGCTTGTAAATGATTAATTATTTTGATTGTAGATTCTTTATAATATGTTTATAAAGGTTGTTTTTTACATTGAAGCGTATTAAAATAGATTTTAATCAGGAGCAAAGTACAGCATACTGGCGGATTATTATTCGGGAGTTATTTATGTGAAGGGGTAATGGTCGAGTTCGGTGCGATTATATACTTGTAAATAGAGTGTCGGCTCGCGGGGCCGGCGGCGGTGGCGGTGGCCAAGGTGAGGGTGACGGCGACCGCAGCCGAAAAGATTCGGAGCAGAGACGGTCGGAGCAGCGATGGCCGAAGTTGCGGAAGCGTCGCGACTGCTGCACCTCGCCCGCCAGTTCAACTGCTTTTATCTGCAAGGTAAAACGACGCTCCTCCCGTTTGAGCTGCGACGCCTCGTCCTGAGGGATCTCGGCGCGTCTTTCGCAATACGCCGACTCGATCTTATCTTGCGACGCGATCTCGGGACGCAAAAAACTCTGACGCGCATTACGAAAATAAATTGAACATGGCTGGTCGCGTAAAAAATATCGCCAATTTTAACTGAATGCCGCAAAAAAATGTCGCAGAAAAAATATAGCCGGGACCGGTTCGTCGCCGACGCTGTCTATTCGAGAAGCCTCCGTCGACGTTCGGTCTGATCGAATTTATGTCATTCCTGATTGATGTACGGCGAAAATGTCGACATGGTCATAAAACGGAAACGAATTTGTCATTAAACGACGACCAATTAAAATTTAAAAAATGATACTTTGACAGTTCATTTAAAAAAATGCATATTTTACATAGCAATTATTTAAGACTCCGTTCATATGAATGGGTCGCCTTTGCATATAATTAATTAATAATGGCATTTAAAAAAATGTTAATAACATTTGAAATAAAAACAATTTCGTATATTAATATATAAATGACGATTTTTTTAGTTTTTAAATTTATAACAAATATATTTAAAAAAAATTTTGTTGTTAATATTGTATTTAATCAATTTCGCAATGATTTAATTTCATCTGCACATGATGAAATAGAAATTTTCAATGCGGATTTTATTTATCTGTATTGCTACTTCAGCATCTCAAGAGTGTATAGATGTTTCAAAAGATAAACATTTATTTATAGCGTGGCCACTTATGACATTTGTCAGATCGAAGGTCAGTAGGAAATTGCGTTTTTTTGGGCAAATTTACATCAAAAACTGATAAAAGGCGCACCGGACATATCGTCCCGTTTTTGCACGGACGAACTGTGGGCGGTATTAGATGCACCGTTATCGATGTCTATCTCGAATTTTAAATACATCTTATTCTGAGAATCTTGGCAATGTAGCAATGCCGATTCTCTGATCGGGATGCGTGCTGTCAATTTGAAGGGTGAATAATATAGTATTGTCTTCCACGTTTCGCGACCTTGATTTTTAAACAGCTCAATGTGTAGATGTCGGGGAAAAAATCTACTTGTATCGCATATAAAGCGATGATGTCAATCGCATTGCTATTTACCATAGAATTTATACAGTATTCATATATTTGGAATGCAATGTGTCGTAACATATTCAATAGTCGAGGATATAATGATAAAATTACTATAAATGGTCACGCGTGCGCTGACAAATTGATAACGTGACAAATGTCGTATTATTGATCCCCTTTTTAACTTTTACTTGTTTTCGTATTTCAGGACTTCATCGCGGAGAATGCAAACCGTTCATCGTTGAAGGACATCAAGTCGGATTAGTCCGTTTCGATTTTTTAAAGCATCTTCTGCGATATCCAGAGGTATGAGCTCACAGCAAGACGACGACATTAATCCGTTTAATTTCGCGACCGAAGCCTTATAAACGTGTTTATTTGTTTTTTTTAAATTTATCTTCAGGTGTTTCATGTGTCTGGCAAATGTGTAGAATTGAACCCGGCTTATAGAGATTACAAAGAGCGCACTATTCGGGTGGCAGATGTTCTGAGACGATTGAAGCAGGAGGATTGTTTATCTGCTCTTCGTGGCTGGAGAGACGAGGTTTTTAAATATTATTATTTCAATGCATATGTTAAACTATTAAATATTAATGAATTATCTCTGCGCTGCGCAGTTACTACAAAAAGATAAAGCGTATAAATAGATCACGCCGCAATGTATCGATAATAAAACTATTTTTCAAGGTTCATGTTCGTTGTAATTAACATTTTATAACGGTATTTTTAGTGTTATGCTGTTAGTGTCCCGGGTCAACCAGACCTTTTTGAAATGGAGAGAAGTGCTACCTGTTTATTTGGAATCCAGAAATATGGTGTTACAATTAACGGATACGTGAAACATCCAACTAAGGGATTATGTCTTTGGTTTCAACAACGAAGCAATACTAAGCAAACATGGCCAGGTTAGTATCTTTCTATGAAGACTATCAATGCCACATGAATAACGCATATCAATTTCATATTATCTCGTTATTTGACGTTTGCAATGGTTGAGTCATAACTATTTCACACGCTCTTGATCATTTTCAGTTTTATAGGAATATACTTTTTGTGTATGTATAATTTATTTTATCAATTTAACTATCTAGATAATTGTGAGCTATTTTAGTAGGCTTTATCTACTTCTATAGGGTGTTTAAATACGGACGCTTGATTTTTAAATGTAAATAAAACAATTTAGGCCACAAGAAGTTGCATATAATCAATCTGTAGCTCTCGTCGTCGACGGTCTCATGGTAATGTCAGTTTTGTTTTGGACGGACCGATGATTCCATCAGAACCAAAATCTGCATCAAACAGTAACTTTATTGGGATGCATTTGATGCTCGTGTATCTCGTGTGGACTGGA
Source organism: Stenopsyche tienmushanensis (assembly GCA_008973525.1). NCBI lineage: Eukaryota > Metazoa > Arthropoda > Insecta > Trichoptera > Stenopsychidae > Stenopsyche > Stenopsyche tienmushanensis. The sequence goes on along the minus strand of WACJ01000294.1, from coordinate 138,406 downwards.
CACAAATAATTTTCAAGATGCGCCACAACTCGACACAGATTGTTGTTTTATGCTTTTTACCTGCACCCACCACAAGCAGTCGAGTCCAGTTCTATACACAGCTGATATTCCGACAACAGACACCACAGTAAATGTCACCTTTGCCGACGACACAGCTCTTCTGACCTCGCATAACGACCCCGCAACAGCATCTCAACTACTCCAGCATGGTCTCGCCTAATGTAAACAAATCTATCCATGTCACTTTCACCAACAGAAAAGAGACATGTCCTCCAGGGACAAACGCTTAACATGGAAAACGCACATCAGCAAGACAAGAAAGCAACTCGAAATTAAAATGAGAATGCTATACTGTCTGATGAGCCGAAAATCGGAACCGTCCCTAGAAAATAAAACACTTATATACAAAACCATACTTAAACCTATTTGGACGTACGAAATACAGCTCTGGGATACCGCATTGACCTCCAATATTGACTTGGCAATGCTGGTACGTGACAAACGACATCATACACAGGGAATTAAACATATCTACAGTGAAATAGGAGATTAAAAGCCATAGTCAAAAATATAAACAAAGACTAAACACACATCCCAACTGCCTGGTCGAAAACCTAATCAATCAAACTTCCAGGACGCGTAGGCTAAAAAGATATGGTCCATGAACTAGAAAAAAGATTCAAATGAATGAACATAAGGTCCTCATTAATGAATGAAGACCTACTCAAGTCAGCAATGTAAACGTCAAAAGATGAACTAGATTGATATAAGATGAACTAGGATAGATTGTTTATCCCTATATATGCATAACATTGATGACTTATGCCTGCTGCACCCTGTATGTTCATCTGTTGGGTAAGCAAATGAAAATTTGGAGGCCACGCTCACTTCAATGTGGAAAGGTTTATTATATGATTTGAATTGCATGATTTTGATCCATTCCCTTGAATAGTTATTGAGAAGAGGTTCTGTCTTACAGTCAACGGCTTGTGTCATATAAAAATAACATAAGACCTTGTATTTTTGCTTTAATTGTTAACGATCGTATAGATGTTTTATACGCGAATCCAAATTTAGAACGCTTGTAATATATTTTTTTTAACTGTGCTTATGATTATGTTTTTTTTATGAATCAGGAAAATGGGATAACATGGTCGGAGGAGGCTTATCAGTTGGTTTTGGAGTGCTGGAAACTGCCATAAAAGAAGCAGCTGAGGAAGCATCAGTTCCTTCGACTTTAGCTAATACCATGACACCCGTAGGATGTGTTAGGTACGTTTTATAATTATCCATTAAATAGAATCTAAACTAACTACTTGCGACTCGTTCATTGGCACTACAAGTGCTGAATTTTTTTCATTCAAATAAGACAATAGCTAAAAATGCTGCAACCTCCATATTACTTTAAATGCAGAATGTAGATGTTTTGGAACCAATCACTAAATGGTCAAATTAAAACTTTCCTAAACATCTCCTCAGCAATTCATCTTTCGATAAATCTTCATATATCGGTTGAATTGCTTTTTGAAGGTCGGAGTGTAATCGAGAAGTGTGCGCTTCAGGCTTCCTTCCAAGAGTTTTAGCTTTTTGCCATTTACATCAGCTGTCATCTCCCTCTGGACAGTTGTTGTGTTGTGGATTGTTGTCTGTTGATATCATGTATTGAAAAGTTGTCATTATAGCCTTCTTCATGTCTTCGAAATTGTTTACAATTCTCCGAATGGCTAAGCCATAATATGTACTGAACTTTTTTATCAAAGCCTCTATCAAATTTTTCCTTTCCGTCCAGATTTTTAGTCTTGGACCTCTATTCTAAGAATTTGCAAATAAGGACGTCTATTAGCATCTCCCTCTTTTTTTGTTTCTTTCTTCATATATTACAGGTGTATAGAGCCAAGTAAGTGAATAAGGGTCGATTGAACAGTTACTTTGTATTAACTGGCGCGAATTTCTTGAATAGTTTTATTAATAATTTATGAATTCAAAAAAATTGATCTTTCAAACCGTCTAATGTGGTTTCTCCCCTTAACCGGATATACAAATTAGCATTAAATGATTAATATGCATGTATTTTTAATTTCAGCTTTTATTTCGAGAGTGAGCGGGGACTTTTTCCTAATACCGAGTTCATATATGATATGGAGCTCCCGATAGATTTTATTCCTGATAACTCTGATGGTGAAGTACAAAGTTTTGACCTACTAACAATCAGTGAATCGTTGGATATGCTTTTTTCACCAAATTTTAAAACAACTAGCGCTCCCGTCGTAATTGATTTCTTAATTCGATGGGGACTTATTACGCCCGATAGTGGTAATTGATGTTTCTATCTTTTTAGCGTGCGTTCATTTGACTTTAGCGACCGTGTGTGATATTTTTTTTTGTCGTTGTTTCAGAACCTAATTATGCTGAATTGGTTGAATTATTACATGTTCCTCTTCGGTCAATCTACCAGTTGCCTTTTCAGAAACAAGAGAACGGAAGGCCTGATCCCCAAGCGCTTTACACCAACTTTACCAAATTGTAATTTAAATACACTGTAGTCTTTTTTTTTTTCGTTTCGATTTTTCGTATATGTCACATTTTTCGACATATTGAGCGTCACTGTATTGGTGAATTATATATTTTGTTAAATAGCAAATTTATATATGGTACTTAAAAATTAATCTTAGGGCTTATGAAATGAATTTGTATCCTTTTGTATAATACAGATAGTTCTGAGTTTAGCGGTTCTTGAACTTGTTCGTTTGAATAGTAAAATATATTTATTGTTTTTATTTGTGATAATTACATTTAAATAATATATTTAATGTGTACTTTTGAAATTACCAATTTTATTTATTTGTTTCTGTGATGGAAATTATTACTTGTTAAATATCATTTCAGTATTTTAATAATTCTTAATTCGTGGAATAAACGATTTTTGTGAAAAATTCTTTATGAAATACTGCTTTAATCTCAATTTAATTGCTCTTGTACTTTTTTTCTATTCAAAATCAGTGAATTAATGCATATTTTAAAAATGGAATATTCTTAAATAATTATTCTCTATAGTCTTCTAGCAAAAAATTAATAATTAAGATTATTATGGAATTAATTTATATACTGCTTACCAAATATACCTATATTTCATTTTATAAAATATATATTAAAAGAGAATATATGATTAATGATTGTTATGTACATTTGAAAGAAACTTATTTTATTTCTCTTAAAAATTGGTATAATAATATAATCAAATAATTAGAGATTTCGTCATTGAATTTTTATGCATTTGCGTGTTTAATATAATTATGTTTTCATTGGATTCGTCTCAAACGATTAACTATCCTCAAATTTACCCATTATTTCTCGGTAATGTCGATATATATATATATATATTAATTTGTTCGACGCTTCTGATCGCTTTTGAATGAAGGGTACCAGAAAAAATTGTCGTTTATTAGCAAAAATACTCGCACAACGTTTCTAATGATACTCCATTGATTTAATCGGTGGATGACGAATCGTCGTTCGTCCTCTGTTTTTAATTTTACTGTAATTACCGCGCGCAGCTGATAAATGCTCAATGTTCGCTGTTGAGAATTCCGTTAAACATACAACAACTATTTTGTGATTATTTTTAGTCATCGGTCGATTGTTATCTTTTAAAATGTTATATCGAACATTTCAAAAGCCGTACTCTTTAAAATTGACAAACAATAATATTTTCCGGTACTCCCCTATCATAACTATTGTATATTTTCCGCTATAATTATACAAACGAAAGTCTTTGTAATACTTTAAATTTATTTATGAATCTTTTGACGTAATGAACATAATGTACAATGCTTATTATACATTTATAACGTAGCAGAATACTTTATCCCTAGTCCTATTTATATGCTTTATTACGACTTAATTTTCGATAATTTATTCTGACTTTCCGCAAACACAATAGATGCTGTTGTTTTGACTATTTCGTTTGATCGTGTATGATAAAATTAAGTATTCAATTTTTTTTGTTAGGATAGAAACCCTTTCCAGTGTTTTTTCATAATCGTATGGCAAGTGATATTTTATCATGTATTTGTTTTGTGGTTAATTTTATTACGCATTGAATTGCTTTTATCATAGTGTTTAATAATAATAAGCAATATTGTAAATGAAGCAGTGTATGACATATGTTATAATTAAAAAGAGAAACATTTCGATTGATCCAAAATGAAATGAATCTTTCAATGATCTAAATTCATACGTTTTTGTATATATACATATATACTGAAATATCTACAGTTAGTGATTTAATATTGTGATTTTTTCCGCAGGATAATTCTATACATGAATTTTGTATTTTTGTTTGTTTGTTTATAGTTTTTAGTAAATTTGACCCTGTTTATTTTTCAACTAATCATTCACGAACTAAACCAATATTTTCTGTTACAATCTAATTATTGATGAAATTATGAGCTATTTTCCGATGAATGATTGAATGAATATAACATGACAATGAACCAGTTTTTAGAATATATTCTTGCACATCTCGATTCTTCCAGTTGATAGATTAGCAAAGCTATGTTGTAAAATTTACATTACCATATAATGTAAAACAAAATGTATTTTGAGCATCTTTTTTATCATAATTTATGTATGGAGAAATTTGTCTCTGTGATTTTTCTATATGTAAACATCATTTTTATGCATGTATTCAGTTTATGTTTCATATTGTGTAATCATTTTGGCACTTGTCGATAGCACTTATATGCTGTGTGTATAGTTCCTAATATCTCACTTAATAAATATTTCAAATAAAATGCAACCCCACATCATTATTAGATGTCATAAGTTAAGGATAGAGCTTTCCAAACGGTTAGGACACATTATTAAATTATAACGCACTAAAATAAATATATAAATACTGCTTGGGAAGTTCTGGTCTAGGAGACCTCAAATATTGATTTGTAATTCGATCGTTTTATCTACTTTATAATCAGATTTAGAATCGTCTATATGACGTTGAAAGAATTTGATATGGATCAAATAAGGTGAGTTGGTGTCTGCATTTATACGCTTGTAGGCAAAAATATTGAATTATTTTTGAATTGCTTTGTCAATAAATATGTAAATCGAGACTATGTAATGCGTGGAATGAATTAAAAACAAAATTGGGGACGTAATATCAACAAATATTAACTCTTATGTGCAACGGGCGTCTCATGTGTAAGTCTATTAATTCCTGACGCTTGGCAATGGAAGATTCACGTATGGTGAGTCTTTTAATAACAATAATCCTTGATCACTAATCATTAGTCTCACAGACTACAGACTCTGTACACATTCGATATGTAATGCACGTGCTCGCTAAGTACCTTTCTAAATAAGAAAATTAGTGACCCAGGCATACTAACGTGTGTGTGCGCGTTAAAAAGCGAATTAGAAGACTTGGATGAGTCTCCGGTGGCACGAAGAGTTTTAATTATGTCCCCAATTATAATTTATTATTACCGTTTAGAATGTGTTATTGTAATTAATCTTCTGAAAGACACCCATATTAGGTAGTGTCAGATTTTTACTGACTAAACCCCTCCCTTGTCCTTCTCTGTCCCCCTGGTATTGTTTTCCACATTGCTTCAGGAAGACAGGTAATTGGCCCTATTCTGGTGTTGGAGAGGCGCTCTGCGTCTCTCTCTTTCACTGTCCTCTTTGGTGCTCAGAATGTCTTCCGCGTAATCCCGCCAAAGGTGTCAGTTCTTGCTTGCCATCATGCTGTGGACCATATTGTCGACGTTGAGCTCAGCTACCTCGAGTGCTTGTTTCAGCAGTTTTCTCTGGGGTGCCCACGTCTCACAGCCACTGATGGTTGCTTTGTGTTATCAACCTTCGCTTGGCAGTGTTGGCACGTTGCAGATGGTTCTTTGCCAATCCGCTCCAGGCTTCCCTCAGTTTCTGGTTGTGTGTGGTGCGGCTTTTAGGATCTTTGTAGTCCAAGGCCCTCTTCTTTGCTTGGAGGTCAAGCGATCACGAGCACCGCTTCTTCAGATACAGTTCTGTATGTTGCGATGGCTCGGAGCCCTTCCTGCCGCTGGACCCCGGCCAGCTTTCTCATAATGATGGACACGTCGATCTTTAAAGTAGTCGCTGACAAGCTCAATTATGTATTCGGGAACTTTGAAGTTATCCCTGATTGCGTCAACGATCAGCTCCCATCTGGCGCTGTTAAAAGCATTCTTTATGTTGAGCTTGTCTTTGCTCTGTTTGACTAGAATGACTTTGAATTTTTTTAATCCAACTATTAGTCTTACCTTCTGGTAAGCGGGTTGTCTTCCTCATTGACGCGTTGTAAAATAATTAATACGTACAATTAAACGCAATAAAATTTATAATACAAGAGCATACCTGTATTAAACCTGTGAAACCGTGGAACGACTATTTAATTTAATAGTTCCTAATCTCAGTTGCGTAATCGTTTGCATGCGTAAGATAACGCAGAGCTGCCAAAAGTGTCCCCTAATCTGCGGGGACATTCCCAAACAATCGGCTCTGCGTATCTCGATTTATGTAATAAATTTTTTATATATATTTATTATACAGCTTGTATTTAACAAAACTATACATTCAATATGACGTAATTAATTATACCAAGTGAGGTATATAGGCAGCATGCGCACATCAATCCATATGAATGATAGACAAGTGCCATTGAGTTTTATTGTTTTATATAAATTCACACTACGCTTTTATCACGAATCATTATTATACATTGTGCCTGGATTTATAAGTTTTATGATATTCGTCGCGGGTAAATCAACAGCAAGATGATATTCTCATATGGAGCCGCGCTCCGATTCCACTCAAATCGGATTTTATTTGATATTTTTATAACCGCAATAATACCTTAGCGTAGTAAGCGCGACGCCCGTCGCATCTTCCCTTACCCCGTATAGAGGCTATATTTTCAAACACTCCCTAAGCTTAAGACGCACGACGATGTTGATCCGCGTGCAAATACGTACTAGTTGTGAAAGTAAATCTCCCTCGTCTTCTTCTGTATACTGAAATAAGTATAAATCAGTACAAATTTCATATTAAGTAATCGAAATAATGATCATCATGTAAGTTTGCTCATTGTAGTATAGAGAAGGCGCTTAGACGGCCTCTGTGTGACTTCCATTTATAACGAAATTTTTTTGAATTTATGGATGTACGTGTTATAAATCGTTGTAAAATTTTTTTGTTGTCGTCTAAACCATTTGTGCCCTGATTTCCGATCGAAATATCGCGCGTACGCGCGAGGATCGATCGGATGAGTTCGCATATTCGGTGCAACCCGTTGATTAAAAGCTTCGATTTAAAAGGCGTTTTAATTTATTTTTAATACGGTTCCTCAAACGCTGTGTATTATTATGATTAATCTCAATGGATCCGACTAATAGTTTTATATGTATAAGACTCGTTTGATTGATTTTATTTGCATGAAGATTGTTGTCGAAAGTATTTTTATTTTAGTATTGTTTTGGATCGAACTTGACTAAATGGCATCGTTTATAAAAATAAAAAGATTGAAATATCGGCTGTGCTATGTATTGTTGAGGTTCACATTCCCATTTAATGTTATTTGTCATTCGTTTCATAATTTAGTATTTGTATATTTGCTCTGTGTTATTATCCCATTGTAATGCGTTTAATATGTTTAGATTTGTATTTTTCGCACCGATCATTCTGTTTGATCGTCAGGACGGTGTTGTATTTTATAAGATGTACCAAAGTCAATGAAGTTTTACTGTGATTGTATTAATTCTCGCCGAATGACGTATTTTAATAACAGCAAAATTTTTAATTTCAGGTGTAAAAGTGTGTATGAAAGGAAATACTTTATTTGAAGCACCAGATCTCGGCAGAAAAAAAGAAAAGGTCCGTCTAATGGAATATTATTCGATGACGGTACAAGTTTTACGAAAAATGGAATTGTATTAACGGTTTTAGGATATGTGAGATGTTTTGTTATAACGGCAAGCTCAAAGCAATTGAAATTATAAATGTCGATATATATATATATATGTCACTTGTGTAAATCGAATCTTTGATATTTAAATAGGCGTAAATGATAAATTAATTTCTAGAAATGTAAATCTTAAGTATTTCTAATTGAGTCATTCGACCGACCGCATATGTGCCACATTTCGACCATCATCAAGAGCCCGAATATACAGTAGAACCTCGATTATAATAATCATAATTGACACACGCACACATACACTTAATAAATTATTTTTCATTAAAAAGATCAATGATCGATTTTGGCTTTAAAATAGCTCTTTTAGAAGCTGCTAAATCGCAAATACTCTTGAGATGACGTCTAAACGCTGAAAAGCTTCAGAACGTGTAGGACCAATATCTCTCCCCTCTTCTTCGTCGCATTCAGCACATATAGAAATTTGTACTATTGCTTCCGCAATGTTTCCTATATCTGGTTATACCGCGTTACTGGAACTTGCTAAAGGTCTTTTCAAAATTTTGTTTTATGGTTTTTTTCAAAGTCGACGCATCTAAAGAATTGCAACTATCTGCTGCGATGTAGCAACAATTTTTTAAATTAATTTCCCTGTGGAAGCTGATAACTGTTTCTTCACTATTTTCGTCTGCTAGTAATAATCGTCGAAGCATCTGATTTCTATGTAAACGTTTGAATGTTTCTATTACACCTTGATTCATCGGTTGTGTTACCGACGTGCCATTTGGTGGAAGAAATGTTATCATCCATCATACCATCATTTAAACTCTTCACCATTCATCTAGGCTTTTTTATGGTGATCATAGCATTTGCAAACCCGAATTCAGTGACACATTCTGTACTAGTTTTGTACCCAGATGAAGTAATTTCACGTCTTGATGCTAAAGATTTGTTACTTACTACTTTACTTTTACTTTGGGTGACTCCTTCAGCCCTATAAGAGAGCCCTGGTCACCGACAACGTTTGCCGCCATTTTAATTAGTACTGGGCCTCCTCCCTTCAATTTCCCAGGTACAGACGTGTAGCGTCTTTTTGACCTGATCAGCCCAGCATAGCCAAGGTCTTTCGACGGGTTCGAGGGATTCTATTAGTCGGCATACATGTCCATGATCTTACGATTTGACCTCATGAATTCAGAGTCAGAGGTCTTTTCTTGGACTATATATTTCGTCTTTTCATAGTTTATTTTCATGCCGAAATTAGCAGCAGCTCCGTTGATAGATGGCCGTGCCGCAAGTGCTGCCAAAGCCTCCTATTTCGATTTAGCCACAACGTCGATGTCATCAGCAAAAGCCAGATTCATTGCATTATCCTTCCATGGATATGCGTGTCCTGATCTGCCAGTCTTCCTTCATAATTGCCTCCCCTATAAAAAGTAATGGGTCCCGTCTGTCTTCTGTTGTCACTTCGAATCGCTCCGAGAGGGCACCGTTGGGAGTGTACTATACTAATAGATCCAGACACACACATCCTCACCAGTTTACTCGGGATTCCCATCTTTAACATGGTCTTCCAAAGTTTTTTCCGGTTTACGCTGTCGTATGCCTTGCAAAAATTTATAAACATGTGGTGGAATTCAACATCGTATTCTCACATTAAATAATTGGTCCACAGCGGACCTGCTTGGTCTGGAACTGTATTGGTACTGCCCAAGACGTTCCTCCACGATGTGAGACAGCCATCCGATCAGACCTCTTGCAGATAATTTGTATCCAATATTCAGAAGGGATATGTCAAACAATTAATAAACTTCTCGTTTTATTTAGAATAATCCAGATTATCGAGGTTCTACTGTAAAACGTTTCGTATGAATCCTATAACGTTGTTGAATGGCCGAAATGGCACTTTGACGGTTCAAATATTACCTCTGAAATATTCAGCCGGTGCTGTGAATGTTGATTATACTTTTGATATTGTAAAATTCAATCAAGGTTGCATTTAATACGATCGTACCGGCATACTGCATATTTTTGAATGGTATATTAAATGCAACCATCGAAAATAGGGGAGCAATATGTTTAAAGCGTTTTTTATTGAGAATCGTAGCGACCTCTTAGACGTTGTTATTGACGAAAGTTTCCATTCGCCGCAGTTCAGCCGACATCATACACATATATATACGCCGGGCCTAACTATTTGTTCAATAGGACCGTCATGGATCAGATAATTCGGAATTGTGCCTCAATCAATATGAATCATTACACACGCCGTAGATATAACATTTAGATCATCATTCGATTATCGCATATGCAATGGGATAGAATTTATATGAATCACAAAGTCATTAGGTTAATTTTTAGAATATTGCTTCCCCTGTAAATTAATTTACTATTGAGGAAAACAAAAAAAAAAAAAAACAAGCTGTGACCTTTATATACATATATATTATAGCTTTCATGTCTATAGACAGTTTTTATATAGTTCATAAAAAAAATGTAGGATAGGATTGTTTAATATGAACTAGTTTTTTTATAGATCGAAACATTTTAACTAAGAGGATAATGCAAACGTAGTTAGATTTTATAATCCCTGTGAATGTGCTTTGAATTATCTGAAATCTTTCGTTTTTACTATATATATTTATCTGATCTGTTTTTTGAGAGTATGAATTAATTTATATTGCTTTTTTTCTCATGTTGATTTGGAAGAGCTAATAATTATGAATGATATCGAAACTTCATATCTCCGATTAATATATACATATGCAAATATTTATTAGATCAATTAATAACGAAGGCTCTTTGCGTTGTGAATCGGTGATATTTTGCATGCGGTGTTTTCTTACCCAGTTTGAATCGTTTTTGAAACTGTAATAGTATAATGAAATTTTTGGCATTGCTTTCTACTTAGTGAATATAAATCAATAAACACGACATTGTATAAAAAGATACTTTTTATTTTTGCAAAACTACTGAATAATAGAATAAAAAGGTTTTTCAATCATTTTATTTTGAAATTTTCCCATCCTCATACACAAATCATTGGTTGCGCAATACTTCGCATGTATCAATATTTAAAAGATCGTATCGAGATACATAAATACATACGCATACATAAGTGCATGAGAAATGTTGCAGAACCAATGGCGATTTAAATGAATATGTATTTATTAATTTTAAAAAAACATTTTATTATGATATACAACATTATTTACATGACGCACATTGCCACACGCGGATCAGTACATTTCCCGGGGCAAATCACAGATGTAATTGTTTTAATGTTATAAAATTTATTCGGAGATATTGCATTCAAATTGCTTAATAAAAAAATGTGATGGCCGCTTTTCATATGCTGAGCAAATCCTAAAAATAAAAAATAAAAAACATTTTAATGTAGTAATCGCACACATTGAATCGAAACGAATATGGCGACGTCATTACCCTAACAAACATTGCGTCATTAATGCATTTTTTCGCTTGATTTTTAACACTCAAATGGAGAAATACAAATTCAGAAAAATATTAATAGCAAATTGAACACATTCTATAATAATATTTAACGATCAAATTGTATGAATTAATAAACCGCTACACAAATGAGTTTTTTTTTTCAGATATACAAACTCATTTACCTATTTGTCCTCTAAATCGCATTTCCTGCAGATCTATTTAGCTCGTTTTACTTTCAATCGACCTTGGAAGCTTTCATGCTCACCTTTATAAAGGCCTAAAAGCCAAACGGAAAGCAAAACCAATTAAAAACAAACACCATGTGCAGCCTTTCATTATTTACGAGATACTTACTTATGGTGGCGTGCTTATCTATCAGAGCCTTGACCACCGATAACGCTTGTCCTGGACCTCCTCCCTCTAATTGCCCAGACCTAGATGAGCGGCGTCTTTTTTTACTTGATTAGCCGAGCGTAGCCAAGGTCTTTCGACGGGTCTACTGCCACTCGGTTGAAAATCTAAACTGGCTCAGTTTCCTAATATTGTTTTCAGGCCATGGTAACACCGATTACTGAATTGAATTCTGGAGATTATTTCGTTATATATCAAGTTTTTCTCCATGAGGATGGATCCTAGATATTTAAAATCCTGGACCTTTTCAATTACATTATTATTGACATTCACGGAGGAACATCCTCCAGCATTCATTCTCGAAACTGTCATTAATTTAGTTTTGTCATAATTGATTGATGTACCGAAGGTAGCAGCAGCCCCGTCAATAGATGTAAGCACTGCCAAAGCTCCCGACCTCGATTTTGCTACTACGTCGATGTCGTCCGCAAAGGCAAGATACATTATATCTTCGTTCCATGGATGTGCGTGTCCCAACCTGCCAGCCTCCCTTATAATTGCTTCCAACGCAATATTAAAGAGAATCGGGGAGAGGGCGTCCCCTTGTCTAACTCCCATCGTCACCTCGAAAGGTTCCAACAGGGCGCCGTTGGAACATACAACACTGACCGATCTGATCACGCACATCCCCGACAGCCTCACCAGCTTACCCCGGATTCCCATCTCCAACATGGTCCTCCGAAGTTTTCCCTGATTGATGCTGTCATATGCCTTGCAAAAGTCTACAAAAATGTGGCGGAGATTGACACCGTATTCCAACATTTTTATTCCAAATGCTTCTCGAATTCCACGATCCCTTAGAACATTGACGGTCCAATTTTTATGGGCCGTTTTAGATTACTATAGTTTGCTCTGAAGGCATATTTTATTCTTACAAGATACTGACGAATTTGAATGCTTAAAACTATTAATGTTCGATGTGAAATATTTACCATACACGGGGGGATTAATAATCGTCGCCCCTCGAGACGACTTCTTTGCACGTGGGACGCAATATTATCGTGTGCTCGTATTGCGCCGTATAGCATCCTTTGATGTCGCACAGCGGAGGATACGCGTTGACGATCTCCTTGTCGCACAAGTCTTTCAAAGCCATTTGATATTTCGTAGCGCCGGCGCGGTCTAACCACCGTTTGCAGAACGCCAACGTTCCAAACTGCTGATTGATCAGCTTCAGGAGATTCTTTGAAGATTGAAGCCTAAAATAAAAATTACATTCATACAATGCACAGGGACGCTTTAAATTTGTTTCATTCATCATATACAAACCTCAAAGGGACGTATGGTTTATCGAAATCCTTCATATAATGACTGCAATCCATATCATCATGAACTTGACCGCGTCCGGTAGAACCGAACGTTTCGATCGCATAAAATTCATCTTCTTCCATGCGCGTAGTTTCTCCGCCTTTGACGATCGGTACGGTCTTTCCGGCGTGTATACCTAAAATTTAATATTTGAATAAACACGATAATAAATATCTATTTAAAATAAGCGTATATAATACGTACGATATGGACTGATGGAATGTCCGTTGAGATTGCGGATGGCTTTGACTTGGTAAGTCTTGCCCTCCAATTCAATTTCGTACGATTCCATGACTTCCTGTATGGCCTCGCCGATGTCGCATAGCCTCACGTCGATTCCGGCGCATTTAATACCGGTATTCGTAGCCTCTTTGACGGCCTCGAGGAGCTTATCGTAGCGGGGATTGAACGCTAACGTGAATGCGCAATCGATGATGCGACCGTTGATGTGAGTACCAAAATCGATCTTGACGACGTCGTCGTATTCTAATACAGTCGGATCGCCTAAAATATTGTTACATTTAAAAAATCGTTCGAATTGAGCATATTTACGCTTAAATGCCGATCAATTTACCAGCATTCGGTGTGTAATGAGCGGCGCAATGATTACGAGAACAACCAGTCGGAAAAGCAAGACCTGCTGCTAATCCATTTTCTCCTATTAATCTGCGTGCGGTATTTTCGAGCTCTTCGCAGATCGATATCATTGTCATGCCCGGTTTAACCCAGTTTCTTATATACTGTCTAGTCTATAAAAAAAAAGACGTTTGTTAGGATTTTTACGCTTCATTAATTAACGTTGCGGTAAAGATAATACGGTGCATATGTACTTGTCTGTGTGCTTCCGCAGCGAGTCTAACTTCGTTGTAAATATCGTTGTGTAAACGGTCAATGGCGCGCTTTTCTTCGCTCGAGAAACGATCCCGAGCTAATTTTTCATCGATTCCATCAGCGCGACCGTGATCCATAATCTGACCGATTGGATAAATACCTAAACAATTTAAATGACTTACATTAAATTGCAACGTTGATTTTATATTTAATTAAAAATATTTTCTTTGATATACCAGTTGGAAATTGTTCTGTGATGGGAATGGACGGGGGACCATCTGGTTCTTTTTTTACAGCCGCTGCTTTTGCAGCTTTACTCTTATGCTTCTTTTTCTTCTTCTTGCCTTCTGCGGTTTTTTCTGTATTCTCAGTATTCTCGACATTTTCTTCGTTATCCAAATCAGCAGTCTCGAGTTTTTTAACTAATTCTGGTTCGTTGTCTACCTCTTCTGCATTAGCTGCAACGTAAATAAGTACATACATTTAATTATAAATTAACTGCACGTTTTAATTAAATAATAAATTACTGAGACGTCATAATATCAAATATAAATGTAATTAGTATTGTTTATCAAGGCTATTGGCCTTAATGAGAATAATCTTTGCGGTTATGTTTGATAAACTACAAATAAAATGCTAATATGACAAGCAAAAATTATTAATAGAATCCACAAGCGATAATATACATATTAATGTTTTTAAAGATACAATTAACACTATTTGTCAATAAATTTTCTTTGGATTGAGGATCTCAAACGCTCAATTCATATACGATTCTATCTGATTATAAAATGGTTTCGTATTATACATAATCGTCGATTTATGCATTATCGACGTGTTTAAATGGTCCATGACGTGTATTGTATTAGTCTTGTGGAAAAATAAACCGGTATGACTTGTGATTTGTGACAAATTTTGAGGCCTAACCTTCTTCGGCGCCGGCGCCCGCCTTCTTTTTCCTTCTCCTCCTCTTCTTTTTTTCTGTTTCTGCCGCGTCCGGAGCCGACGTATCGTCGATAATCGGTTCCACAGGCGGCTGCAGATCTGCCATGATCGAGCTGGAGGTTATGTGCACTCCGGCCTGGGATGCGGATGCGCGGAATCGAAACCCGTTGCCAAACAGCGTACTGTGCAACAGTGTACGTTTACACTATTTTTTTGTGTGATTTTTTTATTCATTTTTTTTAAATAATCAAACGATTCCGCAACTAAATAAAAAGCGACTTAATTTTTATTTCGCATTCCATTAAATTTTTTTCCGTTTAGCATTATTAGACACATTTTTTTCTTTTAATGGCGAAATATTTTAAATATTATTTGAAAAAAGCAATTTAAGAAATTATCAGATATTTTAAATTATTATTTATAAAATTACGATATAAATAACGATTTTCTTATAAAACATTAAATACTACATTTATATTCACTTTTTTATCATTGAAAAACAAAAGCGACGATTTTGTCGTTAGTGTACATCGTACATGTTCGCTTTTTTATTTCTTATGACCAATTGTGTCACTTTCAAAATTTAGTGATCCATATCAAATCAGAGAAGTTATTTGAAATAACTATAATAATCTTTAACTTTTTGTATGTATTATAATGAATTAATTATTGATTTAGCAAAAATTAAATTCTTCAGTTGTTTCTATTGTTTAATTTGTAGTTTTTCAAAGCATATTGCATTTTATTAATTCATGCTTCTTATTATATGTATATTTCTTCAATGATTCTGTTGAAATAATTATGTTAAAAATAATATAGAAAACATACTTACAATATCTTAAAATGTTAATAAAACGTTGAGTTTGATCTTCTTATTGTCAATGTCTTGGATGCATCAATTTATTTAATTAATATCATACGTTGTTATATCATAAAAGAACCATTTCACTATGAATTTTTCAGTTTAATTTTATTTAATATCATATTTATTTATTCACATCTTCATCATCATTTTTTTAGATTTAGTTATAATACTTTCTTTAGGAACACAACATATCGATTAGTTAAATTTGTTGTTATAAAAATTACAACATGCATGATTTCATAGTTTTAATATCAACAAAAATAATTATAAAAATATATAATTAAAATACAGGATTTTTCCCATCTTACACAGGATATATAAATACAATTCATTTGACAAGTATTCAATCGATGATATTATCTAAATTTTGGAACATAACACTCTTTAATTCCGTCAAATTATACACATATTCAAGCATAAATTTGTGCCGATTAACATGTATGCGAGTGCGCTCGGTTCGTTTATATACAAACGCGTGTGAAAGAGAGCATATTTCAATAATTACATCAAAATATATATATTTAAATATACGTCTTATCTGTACAGTCGACGATTGTCTTAAATCAAAGGTATGATAGCACTTGTGTTGTTTAACAACACACTCACTTTAAAATTGTTTCAATGTCCACAGTCATTTGGTTTATGCAGAGTACAACTAGACGTTAAATGATTGTAATATGTACCTAAATCACAAATAAATACCATATCTAACACTTGGGCGGTGCTCACGCCCGGCGTGCACATGTGAAACGTCCTACAATTTGTTTTATCCGGATAGAATTTATAATAATTTTTATCCTTGCATGAATACTTTGAGTTATCTATGTTTTTATCGTTTAAGTTCACTATGAGCACTGTGCTGAGGATGTATTTCTTGGGATCCTTCTGTGAGGTGTTCACGGAAGAAAACATGAAACCGTCGGTTGTGCTTTCAATTTTCACTAAATCTAAAGTAGTTTTTGCTATGTTGTTTTCCGTAGTCGGCTCGTCCTTAACGTGCGACATTTTATTCACAGCCTCCAAATTGATAGGAGTTATATTATAACTTATGCTAAATAAGCCGTTCGGTTCAGTGGTGATGGTAAAATTTGTTTTTTTTATCACCGTGTACGGAGTCGATGATGGAATATCAGACGTCTTGCTGACTTGGCCCTTTGTAACTTCATCGTCGATCCGAGGAACATCCGTTTCATGATAAACTAACGGTTCATAGTTATCGTCTACGTAATCCGGAGGAATCCACGGAGTCGATTGAGTCTCAATATCAGGCGTGGGCTTCGTAGACGACTCTTTGCGCTCTAAGTTATTTTTACCGTAGTTCAATTTATAGTCTTTCGGTTGAGTCGGATGGGTTATGAATGTATCCGATATTAGCGGATCTTCAAAGACGGTGGATATTTTAGACATGGGCGTTATCACGCTGTCTAATTTTGAAGCGACGTCATATTTATAAACTTTAATGATCGTCTGTCTTTTGGCTCTGTTTTGAGAGTGTTTTTTGTGTGATTTTCTTTTGCTGCTCCGCTTGTTGCGACCCTTCTTTAACTTGGGTACGTCCAAAAAGAACGGATCTAATAAAACGTCCGATTCTTTATAATCATCATAGTTTGTCGGTACCAGTGGTTTAACGGCGTGCACAATATTTCCCACCGTATAATTTAGCTTCTTGCCGTTGCTGTCGCTGACGGAGGCACTCGCCGTTATGATAACGCTCGGTAAGCTCTTTGTGTAATTGCTGTTTCTGGTGGCCCACGTATTGTAATAGGGCGTTGATGACGTCGTTTTGGTTTCAGAATTCTTATTTGTCGTTCCGCTTGGATCGTATTTGTTGGCGTCTTGACTTCTTTTATGATCATAGTGATAGTTGGAAAAGTCTTGATGTATATAGGGGAAATTGGGTAATTTTTCGAATTCATATTCACTTTCTATTGATATTTCGTGCCTCTCTGATGATTGATAATTTTGGCTTGGTTTTGTAGGTATTGTGGATTTTTGATTTTGGGTTGAGAGGTGTATTTGGGTAGGTTGGTTGGGTTTAAAGCCTTGAGGTGCCAACGAAGGCTTTCGGAAACTGAAATGGAGCGGTTCCTTTTGGTGTTTCGGTGTTGATAAGCCCGGATGTCCCGTCGGAGCTTGAATCTGTCCGCTCGCAGGTGGCACAAGCGGTACACGTTTTGGAGGATTGAACGATTGATAATTTTTATATTTTGTTTCCGTTTGTGGTGTGGACGTAGCTAAGAAGCTTTTGACGGGGGAATTTTGGATTCTCGTATTAGTTTTTTTGGAGAGATCACCATGATAATTTCCATTGCCCGTGTGAGTAGTAACTGTTACGTGTGCATTTTGTCCATTGCTTGAGAATGAATGCTGTTGAAACGATATTGCTGGTGATTTTTGCTGTAGCTCCTGTTTATGTTGATAAATAAAGTCTTGAGGACTGAATGTATCACTTATTTCGGTAGATTTTGATCCAATATCTGCGCTGCTCGACGTATCATAAATGTTAAGTGGATTCTTTTGATTAGCTTGTAATGGTCTCTGAACCTGAGAATCTATATTGTAGTTGTTGTAGTGATGTTTTGAAAGATCAGATGCTGTCCTATTCGGAATATCACTGTTGACGTTGTCATCGACCAAATCATATAAGTCATCTTCGTCGTCTATATCTGAATTGTGTTGAGTCTGATAGCTTTGTACGGTTGTTTGATAAAATGTCGGTTTGGGTGTCGTATGATATGTTCTGGAGGTTGTCGTCGAAGTCGGTCGAGGCGTAGTGGTTGTTGTGGTGGTGGTTGTGGTGGTTGTTGTTTTGGTCGTTGTAGATGTTTCTTCATAATTATCATCTAAATCATATTCTTCATCTTCATCGCTGACATCATCATCTGGATCTGAAAAATTAATCATAACAAATAAGATAACGTTTATATTTAATAAATTAAAAGAATAGCGTTATACACTTCATTTGAATTAAATAAATTAATAGTTACGTTCAACTGCATCTGATTTAATTATAGGAGGTGCAGTATTTCCATACAATTCTAAATTTAAGCTATAAAAGTGTTCTGATTTGCTACAATCGACTTCGTCTACTCGTTCACATACTCTTGTTTCCTAAAAGCGAACAATCCCATGATAAGATTTATATTATTTTTGTACTTCATTATATAATAATTATACATACTTGGTCAAATACAGTGCCATTTAGGCATAGGAACTTGATATCCATAGGCTCTTCAAGCTGTCCTATGGTGCAGACGTGGAACATCTGACAGTCTGTTTCTAAATCGGCATAGTACCCTCCGATGACCTTCCCCGCACATGAAAAATTTGTTTCAGGAAGGTTGTCAAAATCGAGGTACTAAAAAAGAAAGAAAACAGCATAAAATCAAATTAATACTGTATAATAGCCGAGACATATATATTCATTAGAAATATGTTACCCCGGGTTCAGCAGCATATGATATGTGGAATTCATTTTGGAATATGAACAATAGAAGCCATAGCCAAACTGTAATAAAAACAAAACAGCATTAAGGCATTGGAATGCATTCAGAAAAATTATTGACAGTGTAACAAAGAAATGAAATAACCAGGAACGATAGTTAATGAGCCACGTTGAGCAATCATATCTCGATGTCAATCAACTTTTACATTTGTACAGATGTAAGAATGATTGGAAAGACATTTCAATTAAATAGATGTCTACATTATTGTGAATGATCTTTTATTTTGTAATGTAATAGATTTGAATATTTTTCGAATAAATTTCAAAGATTGATTCATGCCGGTGTATTTAACTGAAGGATGTTTAGCTTCCTGGAAAGAAGATTGAGTGGTTGTTTGGCAGAGCTTGTAGGTGGTTGGTTTAAGTTATTGCACACTTGCATTGCATAATGACGCCGTATGCTCATCCCGAGAATGTTTGACATGTAGGAAGCATCCTATGCAGATGACGCAATTGGCCCGATTGTTGGCTGAGAGATTTCTAGATCAATTAAAATCCATTCTTCCGATATTGTAATTGTTGGAAGACACGCTCTCGCATGGCACATCGGTCTCCGAGCTCGGGTTAACCGCTCATTAAATTGCAGTCAGAACAGGGTCACGATCCGAACTCTGATCTCTTATTACACAACGAGGAACTCGATATTTAACTATCTCTTCAAATCGAAGCAAATTCTTGTCAGCAAGATCCATCTTTTGCTATTTTTGTAATCGCCAACGATGACACTCGCACCAAACCACTGTGCGGCTTGTCCGACTATTTTATAGCAGGAAAATCGAATTGTGGACAGGATGAAGACAATCTTGCATTTTTAGGCCCACAAGAAATGGTACAAATGAAGAGATTGAATCAAGATAACAGCATGTTTAGCAAATAACAAGATTTTAGGCGATACACTCAATAAGTTCATAGGATGACTAATAAAACAACAACGCTTTTAATAGACAACAAAATAAAACAACAACTTTATTCATTGACATAATCTCTTTCAAGATTGATACATTAATTTCAATGGTTCTAATATTTTCATGTCTTTTTTGTAGAATCTTTGACCTCATTGCAGCCAAATCTCTTTCTCTGTAGCATTCTTTTTAGATCTGCAAGCAAGTAGTAGTCTTGCACTTTTGCTTCTCCATATATCCCACATAATAATAACATTTGCTATTGATGGTTCTTCTTTTTTATTCAAGTTAATCAATTGCTTGGCTTCAACAGTTATTTCCCCATTAAAAAACAATGCTTTATCAACAAACGAAATTCTTGCAATTTCCAGATCTCTGTCTTATCAGACATGGCCGTAACAAAGGGATAACAAAAAAAGCGTCCACCACGGGCGCAACTAGGTTTGGGGCGCAAAACACATAATACCATCTCGGTCGAGAATTACACATGGTTTTTATTATTCTTGGCCATTCAACTTTACATGAATCAACACTGATTGACTATGCCCGTTTTTATAATATATGCTAAGTCGTCTAATCCCTCTTTTCTTCATTATCGCATAAACATTGGGTTGTTTCCAGTTGGCATGGTGGTCTGCGTCGATTGTCAGCCGCCACCTCTATCAGTTTTTTAGATTATTGGACGTCCCTTTTCGGACTTTCCCAGTTCTCAGAGTGTCCATGCGGAGATCCATTCATGGGCGCAGATCATGTTCAGTAAACATATTCAGGCATGGAGTCCGATTGCGAGGGGCTTATTCGTCGTATCAGCGATCCGAAAAGCGGACCGGTTGGACACATACTCCACTCTGTCGTATTTTAGGATTTTTCGCGACATTTTCGGTGATAAATATATACTTCTATGATCTATATATTGCATTTATACTAGTAATGTTTAATTTTTTTTTAAATTGGATTTCCGGGGGATAGGGGTGTAAGTTAAATACTTACCACGGGCGTTTCATACCCTTGTTATAGCTCTGGTATCAGAATAATTTGCTATCCATATATAGATTTACAACTTTTCATTGAAGCATTTTACATTATGATTTAGATGTGGTGAAGCTTTGGATGTGTCTCTGGAATACGCTTCCATTCTCGTTGAAGCCTTTAAATTGTTCACAATCTCTCGATCCGATCAAGGTTTAATTCAGGCGAATCGTCGAAATCATATGATTAAATCTTGATTTTCATAAGCTTTTTACGACGACATCGAATCTTGTTAAAATATCCAAAGTCTACGACTAATAACTCTATAAATTATTGATGAACTTCTGTTTCAATTGCATGAAAAATTCTCACGCGAGCACACATTCATTCTTATTTATTATATTTGAATGCATCAAGTCGAACTAAATTGGGGCTAAAGGTTTAATTTATTATTAAATCAACAGGAGATATTGTTAAGTCATTCTTCTTTTGTAATGGTCCATTGTCGAACGAGTTGTTATAACAAGTGATGCATATTGTTCGAACGCCCACTCTTTGAAGGCTTAATCGGATTACAACGTCCATTTCTTCGTCTCCTTAATTCTTTGTGCTTTCGTCCGAGGCTGACGTTGATCTCCCATTTAAAAGGAATTAATAAATCCACGACTCTAATATTAACCTTTTCAAAAAGCTCTTACCCAAGCACCGGAGCGACTATCTATCGATCTCTACCCTCGAATCGGTTTCGACATCGAAACTGTCTAAATATGTATGCATAAATAATTATGCAATAGACTTTGTTACTGTCAATTCCACAAATCGATCGCACAATATATTGCGTTTATTCAAGAAAAAAAGCATGTGGATTTTTTTTTGCAAAGAAAAAAAAAGCACCTTTCTCTGCCTAAGTCGCAGAGCTTTGCCAACGAGCACCAGATGTTCTCGTGCTTCCATTAATAAAATCTCTTTCACGCGATATTCCATCGGTCATAATTATAATTCCGTGACGATATAATCTGCTCGGGTCTTATGCAAAAAGATTCTATTCCATTTATAGGGTCCCAAATGTGGACCTCCGATGATGGTTACAAATCCTAAGCGACTTGTGCTCAATTCTATACGATCTCTTGTAAAAATAATCAAATTACCTTGCAGTGCTGACATAACACGAGGACCAAGAAATTTCATTCCTAAATCTAGTTGTTTGTACCGCATCTGAAACAAACCATAAAGAGCGAATTAAAACGATTGCCTTATCAGCTCCACCATGACGAAACCGCCAGATAATCTCGGACAAAAGGAGGGCAGACATGGTAACGCCTTTCGTTCGGTCTATTTTGTGTGTCAACCTCCTTCTGTCCTTTGATGTCGGAGATATTCGCGATCGATAGTAACAGTCACGACTGCAGGACAAACGTATCGGTGAACTTTCTTGTCAGACATGACACTGACACGCGGACTTGACGATTTGTGGTGATCAAGCAGATCGATACAAAAGCGATCATGATTCGGCGACGGCCATGACATGTTAACAGTCCACAAGTCAAATTAATGGCAATCGTGATGGACGTCGAATGTCGTCAAAGCACACCGAAGACCGTATGCCATCGTATGTGAATTCATTCACCACAAATTTTACAATTAAAACGCATTAATACAATATAGTAGATCCGCGTTAATCCGGCGCCCCTTATAGTCCGACATCTCAACACAAGTATAGTACATATGTACGATAAAGTTTCGTCCATTTTGTTTATGACGTTAATTATATAATATGAAACCTTGTCAATGTATATCTTAGAGTTTTCATATTTTTTCGGATTACAATGTACTCATTTCCAAAAAAATTCGAACTACAAGAGATCGGGACCAGTACGTTTGTTTGTTGTAAATTTGTCGGATTACCGCAAATCTACTGTACTCACAATAAGAAGATTAATCGCATTTATACTCATCACCAATTATACTAACAACGTGGTTTAAATATAGGCATTTGCGGTTTAAGATCTAGAAAACTTGATTCTCGACGTCCGCGGCAAGTATTTAACATGCGCCCCTTCCTCTTCCTCTGGGTACAGATTTATCCCAGAAAATGCCGCAAAACGCCGTAAAAGAGAACGAAGTGGCCACAAGGTCTGTGTGTCCAACCGGTCCGCTTTTCAAACCGCTGACACGACGAATAAGAATGAGGATATTATAGCATTGTCTAATCTTAAATTCCTTAACATATAAATATCAAACAGCGTAACAATGCAACACCAATTCGATAGATAATGAAATCTATAGCGAATATGAGAATTACTCATTAAATAATGTTAATAAAAATGATGTTATGTCACTCTGCAGAAACCGATATTGATGGAACAGTTTAGATAAAGCGAGTTTGGTATCTGTAAAACATGAGCCGAAATTGCTCAGTGAAAATTATAATGTTTTTGAGCTCTTTTTGTAATCCAATTTACATATTTAAAGTTAAGTAATACTGTTATAAATGCAATACATTAAATACTATCATAATTTATATTTTAAAATAATATATAAAGATAGTCCCAAAAGTACCCGACCTAACGTATAGATAGCGGTTGTTGTTGTAAAAAATACTATGATAGAAAGTATCTTAACGCTAAATTGCTTCCGTGATCGTACAGATCATAGAAAATGCCGCAAAAAGCCCTAAAAGAGGACGGAGTGGACATAGGGTTTTGTATGTCCAATCGGTCCGCTTTTCGGACCGCTGATATGACGAATGAGCGTCTCGCGTTCGGATGCCATACCTGAACATGCCTACATAACTATTACAAACTCTCATTATGAAACGAAATTATCTGAAGAAGATTGAACGGGTGGTTTGTTTATATTTTACAATCGGTTGAAAATATTGTTGTCTTTATTTTATTGCGGGCTTATGCCGACTGGGTCGTTATTCTGCAGTTTTGCGCCCAAAGCCCAGTTGCACTCGTGGCGGGCGCCTGCTTTGCCTCGCCCTTGTTACGGCCCTGGGAACTTAATCAATATTGTAAATAGAATAGAATGTAATAATTTATTTAAAATTTCATGACTATATTCATGTTCGTGATTTATACTGGCACTACATGGATACTGATTGCAAACAAATTGTGCACACGATGGGCGTATTTGAAGAAGGAAGCCGACGACGATCCATTAATTTAATTAATGAGGATGTATAATTCCTTTCATTAATGAATAAACCATTACACTTTACGCATAATTTAAAAAAGGCTACGGACATGAGGACATTACAATGCACGTATGATTTACATTACATTGTTGAGGAGTCAAATTAAAGCACAAAAGATAAAAAGTCGATTGAAAGACAGGATATCCTAATTGCGCATAAATGCGTATTTAGCTGCCTAATTGTCGATTTACATTTTCAGTATGTAAATTGGATTTTTTTAGAATTTACGTTATTTATTTTCATTTATGTACGGAATGTGCGACATGGAGGCATTCGAAGGCGAATGAAGGTAGGAATTTCGATTTTGTAAGCATTTGCACCAGACAGGCATTCGAGTGTAACCATTTGTATCAAATTACCAACGAATAAATTCGTAATAAAATAGTGAAAATGCCAAAGAAGAGGCAATTCTATTGTCAAGACTATGGGAAGTTGTGCGAGCGATTTCAGCGAGAATATTCCGCTGATCGAATTTATGATTTCCAACCGGCGTTACAGCGGGCGAGCGTAAATTGAATCGATCCAAGTACACAACCATCGACGATTTACGACAAATTTGCACACATGCTGATTATATAAGGGACGCAGGACGATGAGTAATTTTGTGGGCATGCATTTGTAGGCGGTGCCTGGCGTTTTGCAACTGCACTTGCAATTGTGCATGTGGTTTTATTTGGCTGCACAGGTCGTATAGTGGAATTTTGATTGTTCGCCGGGTTCCGTAAGAACCGATCGAGGAAATATTATTGATGAGGCGATTGCGACCTTACCGAAGAGGCCTGCATAAAAAAATATTGTTGCACACATCGACATAATTACATTCGAGCGCTAATCGCATTTGAGTCGGACGTTCGGCCGAATAATCGGCTTCTGGGTTTACAAAATATTTGGAACGATGTAGATCAATTATGCGGTTCTATTCAGAGATTCAATCATGATCGCTCACCGGTCAAATTACATGTGAGAAAAGACCATCGAAAAAACTGGATGCTTTCGCCAACGGAAGTTAGATAATACTGAACCAAATAGGCTTTGAGATTAAGTCCAATATGAAGGTAGTTCAGGTGTATTCATACAATTTTTTTCCTCAAGAAAATTACTATTTAAATTGAGCTAGACCAAGCAAGATTGATAAATATGAGAGGGATTCAAATATAACCCGGATTTTTGCTACATAATTCCCTTTATTAGATAAGTAAAAAAAATAGTATCCTGTGTTGCGCAACGCGTAATTATACGTTTTCTCGCAAATAAAGGCATGAAACCAAATGAAATTTTGAGGAAACCTGAGACACAGTTCGATGATGCTACCCTAAAATCCAAGTGTTTGGGCCCAAAAGTTTCGTTTCATTTCGGGTTATATATGAATCCCTTCGTATAGTTTCACTTAAGTATAATGATGATTTTGCAAAGGCTTCATTCGCTCAAACTCGCATTTTTCATGAGATGGCTTCACATTGCCTTCCAGATGTGATTATACTAGTATAAGACTATTTGAAAAGAAATATTTAAATAAGAAAGGATCGATTGCAAGTCAATTAACTATGGGCAGTTTTGCCCGACTTGATTAATCATATCAGTATTTAATTTTTCAGATCCAAGAAATCAGGTAAATCATGGATTCAGATGACCAATAGGGAACATTATAGTGTAGATGTACGAAATTAACTCATTCTTCGAGGATAGTTCGAATTGAGTGCTATTGTAGAAAGCTATGATATAAATGAGCAATGAAATTTTGATAACATTTGAATAACCGAAGCAATTAGAAACCAGGAAGATGGAGAGAATGTTGTAAATTAATTTATAAAGAGAAGTAAAAGCTACATTACAAAAACTTATAGAGAAATACTTCAACAGCTAAAATAAAAGCAATGGAATCAATATAATACCATAATGCTGCTGAGATAAAATAGAAAGAAAAAAAACATTTGAACAGTTTTGTGCACACAGGCTTCTCTGTCGATATTCATCTGCTGAACCTGTTATTTTTTTCAGTACCACTGTAATTTTAAGGAAAGATTACACAACTAAGAATCATTTTTTCGCAGTCCTCTGGTCGATGAAGCCTCTCAGCAACAACAAGAAAAAACAAACCGAGACCCTGCTGCAGGGTCGTAACAAGGGCGTAACTAGGTTTGGGGCGCAAAACGCAGAATACCGACCCGGTCGAAAGTTACATTTGGTTTTTATGTTACTCAACCATTCTACTTTACTGCATCAACACTGATTGATTCTGTCCGTTTTTATAATAAACACTAAGTTGTCTAATCCCTCTTTTCTTCGTTATCGTTATGTTCAGGTATGGCATCCAATCGTGAGCCGTACATTCAGCGGTCCGAAAAGCGGACCGATTGAGCATACAAACCTTATGGCCACTCCGTCCTCTTTCGGGGCATTTTACGATATTCTATATGATCTGTACGATCGCGGAAGCGACGTAGCCTCTAGATATCATCATACATTCTATCAACAGTGGCCGCCATCTATATGTTAGGTCAGGTACTTTTGGGACTATCTTTGTGTATTATTTTAAAACATAAATTATAATAGTATTTAATAGTAATGAATGACTTTAAAAAATAAATTGGATTTTCTGTGGAGGGGGGTGGGGGTGGGGGCGTTAAGTTAGATATTTGCCACGGGCGCTCCATACCCTAGTTACGGCTCTGCCCTGCTGTGTTCCAATAAACATTACCGAGTCATCATTGGCTCAATCAGTACTATTTGCAAGGACCTTTCCGATGTTTGTCCAAAGAACAAAAAAAGAAGACTGTGGAAGAAATCAAGTGTGTCGGGTGGCGGACCAAATTATAGTCGAAAACTCCTTGCAGATTGCGGCTTAAATCAAGGGAGTAGATGTCACTTGCAAGGGAACTCAAATTTGTTGGTTATCGCTCCGTTAAACAAGCTAAAGAGCCACTTCTAACTTTGCACTATTGCCGGAAGAAGCTAGAATTTGCAAACACCTACATCAACTGGATTTTACAGGATTGGAAACGGATTATCTAGTCAGATAAAACGAGGGTCAATCGCATCCTATCAGATGGTTTGCAGTGGAGCTAGTTTAAGGCTGGAAGAAGTCCCGAGACCAACTGTCAAGCATGGAGGCGGACGAATCATGGTTTGGGCATGTTTTACAGCCCTTGGATCCAGCTACTGCACTCTAATAGAGGGCAACATGGGCCAGGAACTCTATAAAAGCATTCTGGAAAGCGATTTTCTGGATTGGACAAAGAAATAATTATATTCCAATACGATGGAAACCCCAAGCACACTGCCCATTCTGTCACAAAAAGGTTGGAGAAGAATAATTGGGAAGTCCTCCCTTGGCCTGTTCAGTCTCTGGACTTGAATCCAATCGAGAAGCTCTCATCAATGAATTCCATTTTTAATTTCGAGCATGGTTTTATAATGACAAAATATCTTAACCGTTTCAATATCAGAAGCTCATTTCCTCAATGCCTAGTCAATTGCAAGCCGTAATTGACGCAAAAGGTGGCCCGACAAAGTACTGAACAAAACTGTTCAAATGCTTTTTTCTATTTTTTGTCTTACTTTTTCTTTCAATGAAATCCATACTTACACATTATTAAATACAATATTTTAAAGTCTTAATGAAAAATTTTGAGCGGCACTGTATTTTGGGTGATGATTACCTCTGTGTTTTCTTTTTATTATCATGTTGTATTGGAATTTGAAATAAATACATGTTGTTTAAAAAATAAGAAGGTCTGTCAAGAAGCTTTTGTATTCCCTTATTAAAAATGTTTTAAGACTTTCTTAACTTCTTCATCAGAGGTCTTAATTATTATTTTGGCGAATCAAACAGAAGGAAATACGGACGAAATGATGTATTTTTAACTTCGAGCGTGTTTGTTCGTATGTAATGCGCTGCCATACCGTTCATCGGATTGCAAAAAAACTTTGTCCACTTATTGCTAAGGACTGCGCGAATAGCATAGGCATAGTTTAATATACAAAAATAAAATTTGTTTGTTCGTGTTTTATGCGTTGCTATACCGTTCATTCGATTGCGATAAAACTGTGCCAATTTATTGTTTGCACTTTTTCAAATAATATGGGTATAGTACGATTAACTTACAGTAGATATTATATATAAAAATCAATGTTTGTATGTTTGTTGTAGTATAATATAAACGTTATCATAAAATTGATTAAAATCATTGTATTGTATTTAACAAATATGGCAAAAAGATGACGAGAACTAATTAGGTAAAAAGTACAATTTCTCACCTATTCAAATAATTAGCGTTTGAAACACAACATTTCATAAATGCGCTCAAAACAAGCATATGAATTGATCAACGTTTCCCAATTTATAAATTGCATTACATACCTTATTAATAATATTGTTTAAAGCCACTGATATACGTTATAGAATAAGGAATCTGTTATTATTGTTTTTATCTGATTGAATTGTTGTATAATATTGGCAAAAAATCAAACAATTTGCAGCACGGCGCTGGTAGAGATATCAACGAGAGGGCAAGCGTGAAACACATTAGTCTTCATGAAGTAATTTTTTTTCTTCCATATAATCACCACCTTTATTTTGTTCCACGCAATCTTCGCTAATGTTATTGCCGCCGTTTTGAAGCAATGAAATTGATCAAATGACCGAATCGTGTTTTGGCGCACAACAAAAAGTCTGTTTACTCAGGTCGCATCGGGGGAAAGTCTTCGCCAGAGCATCGTCCATTTTTCTTCTTTCGAATTTCACACCGATACACCGCGATGATACGGATCACAAGACATTGTGCAATTCTATACACGAAGATGAGTTACGTTTAGCGACGTACGTAATACGATTTACACTGCGTCCTATTACGAATTGAGCAACGTTACAATGCAGAGCGAGGCGCCATCAAGACCAACGCAAGGGTGTGTGCGTTCTTCTTCGTTGTGGATGTTGCAAAACTACGCACGCGGATGAATCAATAGGAGTTTTTCCGTTATCGCGCGAACAGGATCCGATAAATCGCTGAATCATTTTGAGATTCGACCCTGAAAAACTGCGCCCATAAATTCTACGAATGCAACCCTGAACGGATGTATTCAGGCGTTTCCATATACGACGTTAATAATATTATGATGTTGAAAATGCTACTGCACTTTCAATATTCATCACCTTCACCCGGCTCGATCTTCCAACTTAACAGGTGTGAATTTGCCACAACACATCAACAATTATTCCTTTTACGTCTTCATAATAATCTTGAATTGCTTTTACATCATTGAAATCGTGATAATTTCTAAAGTGCAATTATAATCCGCGATTACACGCAAAAGCCTCAAGAACCCCATATATATTAAATACATTGTCAATTTTCATATGTTAATAGTATTTTAAAATGTATGACGACCATAATTTTCATCCACTGTCATTTTAAGCATTTCAGATGATTAATAAAGTACATTTTTGAAAGGCTCAGATTTGAACACAACCGCAAGACTTTATCGTGCAGATTAGCGATTACTCTGCAGGTGGTGAACAATCACACATAATATTTACATGGCTAATTTGAGTGGATTGTGGTATTCGACCTTGCCACGAAGACAATTCACCTGCGTTACAACAGGGAAACATTTCGGTGCTTTGACAGTCAGCCATGACTGGACGCTTCCTCCGAGGTAAAAGCGCGTGTAGGTCGTCATGTCGAAATCGATGACAGATCTGCAGAGTCACAATTTCAATAAGTGCCTGTTGCCGAGATCGATTATCTCACAAATTGAAATTTTTCCATCGAGCGTGACGACTTTATAGAGTCGTTAAAATTTGCCTGGAAGCGACGTATTCGCATACGACGCATCCCTTGCGCAAACTGTTTCATCATGATTCAACAAACGCCTTGATTTATGGCGCAATTAGCGTATATATGCGTCCAATGCGTAAGCCGCATCGAAATTGGTTATGACGTATATATACGTCCTCGAAATATATGTTGAGTCTTAAAGCAATCGGGAGTTTTATTTTTATTCAACGAATGTGTGAGTTATCAATACATGTTTTGCCATGAATTTAAGATAGGTAGCAAATTGGTTGCACTTCGCTATTGTGTTGGAGTCGACGTATACTTAGTAAACGGTGACTGATAGTCTAACGTTGAGGCGGGGGCGCTCTCGGAGGCAGAGTCCCCGGGTAGCTCCCCGATCCCTGGTGCTCGTCGGGATGGCCACGTTAACGCACGGGTCCGTTCTTAAATCGAGCCGTGATGTTACTGGACGAATGGATGGGAATAGACGGGCGTCGAATAGAAATACTCTCTTCTCTAAATAACAATTTGAGACTAAATACTCCACACGGGAGAGAGAGAGAGAGAGAGATCTGGCTGCAGGAAGGACGACCTCCCGCAGCCAAGGCTAACTGACGACTTCCCCAACGGTGCACGCGCAAGAAGCGATCGATCAGTATGCAAGTGCAATGACTCCGCAGGACCACAAGAGATGGCGCTGTTAAAATAACACATTTGCTACTACGTGGGAATGGTAAATCGCCCACGCTACACTAGCATAAGATAGGATTCAAAGGCAAACTTATAGTTTTAAAATGGAAGCACAAAAAGGACGTATTGATGCTCAGTTCAGACAACATAGTAAAAAGCCACCCTTGCCATAAAAAAACAGCATTACACCTAAACCCTCACGCTAAGTTGAAAAGCATTTTCAAACAACAAATGAAAGGGAACTAAAACCAAGAAATGTCGAGTTTATTACAAAAAAGGGAAATAATTACATACTGGCGTCCAGATTGTGAGGTAGCACTACGTGTCAAAACTGTTTTATAATACATTTTTTTTGTGCTTTTGTTTATTGCTTCATTGATTTTTTTTATAAATTCTAAGCATCGTAAAAAATTAATAATATGAATTCACGCCAGGTAGACGTATATATACGTCCTAATGAAAATGTGTGCGCCCACTGTATGTTGCGTTATTGAAAAGAGCTTCCCCGCTTAACAGGTTAAGAGCACTATAATCATGCAAAAAAATGAATAAATAAGCTGTAAACGTGGAAAAATCGGGGTTGCCGTGAAAAACTTTTAGTTTTTTGATATATTTTCATAAAAAATGACTAAACTCGGCTTACTACGTCACTGGATACCTTACATGTGCCTCCGACCGGATGATGTTTTTCAAAAAATCGAATCATCCTGCAGTAGATGCGATAACAGAAAAGACATTCCTCAGAGCGAACGGAAATCGCTGCAGATGTTAAGCTTCGAGAAGCATTCAAAAGATAGTGGGGAAGTTATACGCCCTTATTGAAGCCCTTATTGCCAATGTTATAGATGACGCGGCAGATGTGGGTCTGGAAAATCTCACCCTGAAGATGTAAGAGGGGCTGTAGAAGTGCAGCCTGCGGCCAAAAAATCTGGGCCCCGAGAATTCAGCCAGGGGCCCACGTTACAAAATAATTTGCGTTTCCCATAAATCGTCGCTAACCGCATTACATCAGCGAAGAGCAAATATGCATATCTCCTATTCAAGTTGACAATACAATGGAGAAGTGGGTAGTATACAATAATCCCAATCGAAAAGTACTTATTTATATCGCTAAACTGTTATTTATATTGAAAAGGGTCCTTCTCTGTGTATGGGTGGGATTTCATATGAAGTTTGATTTTGGCTACAAATAGTTAACGTTGATTATTGTTAAATAAACGTCGTCCACTTTCGACAGAAGGTGGTTAGGGATTCGGTAGACGTGGCTAAATTTGTAGCGCGGGATCTTACTTGATGTAATCCAACTTTTAAAGCATTGCAATATTAAATACATATAATATTTATTATAAACGCTATAACATAGTTTCAGTATTGTAGTTAAAGACATTTATATATTATGATTACCTGGCATGTGTTGCAATGCTACGTCTCGCATAACAAACTGCGTACACTAACAATATTTTTATTATGCCTATGTTATTTCCGCAAATGTAAACAATAAGTTGACAAAGTTTTATTGCAATCGGATGAACGGTATGGCAATGCATTAAATACGGACAAACAAACATTGATTTTTTTTAATATAATGTTATGAATATCCGCAATTACATCATTGCGGTCGACTGCCGTTTTATTTACTTTACAGTATCAAAGCAACAAAATGAGAAAAAACAAACAACTTATTTAATGATTGGATTTATTTTTGTTGTTTTTCATAAATATCACCACAATAATATATGATCAATGTCGAATGTGTATCGGCGGACTTAGTAGTATGAGCCGAACTGTCATAACGGACACGTTGAATAATACCAACGTAATATATTTGTTACACAGTCATTTATAACGTATTATAATAACAAATAATTACATGCTTTGATTCAAAATGAATTCGATTTGATGCCATCCGATATTGATAGGCGATGGAGTAATTTGACGTTTGAATGACGTCTCGACGAAACAGTCGAATGCAATCGGATGACAAGTAATATCATACGAACTAAATAATAAAAATGACGCATATTAAGTAATGCGATTCGCATTCGACAGTATATGAAATGGGTCAGCTTTCGAGATGATAAATAAATCATCAAAGCGAGGGACGTAACGATTTCGTTTTGAAATTCAATTTAAATTTTGCGCGAATGGCCATAACAGCACTATAAACGAGCAGGCGCCAAAGTGCCATGCGATAAAATATATTACACATTTTCAATAAAAGAAAATTATATTACGCGCATGCCGACACCGTGAGATAATTGCATTGTTTGGCTTTTTCATTGGGAAGATACTTTTTTTCTTCAATAAAGTCATGAATAATTAATTGATATGCAAATCGAATAGCAAACGCAATGTTGGAAAATTTATTTCATTATTTCGTAAGAGTGAAAGTTTTACGTTTATGTGGTATGTGTATCATGTGCGAAGAAATGAGATTTTCACACAATACAATTTACATGCGCACGTATCGGAATTGATATTTTTAAATGCCTATTAATATTCAATTTCCCTTTTAAATAAAGGGGAGATAGTTTTTTTGTTTAAATATTGATCCATATACAGCAGACCCGCAATAATCCGGCCCCGGTGTAATCCAGCACCCCCTGTAGTCCGACATTCCAATACAAATACAGTACTTATGCACGGAAAAGCTTCGTCAATGTGAACAATGCAAAAATGTGATTCAACTACTCTTTTCGTAAAAACTCCGGACTATAAGCGATCGGGGGCAATACTCTATAGTCCGACAAATTGGATAATCCGACATCGCATTGCAAAACGTTTGTCGGATTATCATGGGTCTGATGTATGTGCGTTTATTCGCTTTTAATATCAATAAAGCGGTATGCAATTGACACGACTTAATAAATTACGCCACACAATGCTAACAAAGTCCATATTATTATGAGATAGCACACTTTCTTTTTGCGACCTGTCGATAAATGCAAAAAAAATTAAATTTGCTGCATCGCGTACAATTTGCACCTCCGAAAGAAACAGATTTGATCCATTTTTGTGGTGATTGTTTTCGATAGGGAAAGCAAGTGTAGGCTCTAGTTACGAAACGCACATTCGACTTAATTACTCGTTTCGACCATTCATGGCTGCTTTAAAAGACATAAAACCAAGAAACGAATTAGATCAATTATACGTCACTTGACAGTAAGGAACTATAAAATTGTGTTATGTAATCTGCGAGCAATAGAACTGCGTGCAGAGATTTGATTTAAGCCGTGATTAGACCGAAATAAACAAATAGCCACATATTGTTGCGGCGATTTCGATATCCGATTACGGAATAAAGTTGTTCGAAACAAGTTGTATTAATGTCGCTATGGACGAAAATAAATTTTTGTCGATTTAATAGATAGCATTATGTTTAATATAGGACATTTGTTAAGCCTCATATTAAACGTAATTCAATACTAAGTATATACACGTTGATTAATTGGCGCGGCTTATAAACCGACCCAGGAATTTATGTATAGCTTTCTATTGACTCAATAGTAGAATAGAAGCAAAACATTAATATATTGATATAATTTTTCCAGAAAGATGACAGCAGACACTGAATAAAATACACCGCATCACCAATGGTAAATAAATTCAAGTATTAAAAGTTCATAATGTTTTCCCTCTTTTTTTCCCCTCTATGGAGGTAAAATACGAATTTCCGTCGCGTATGCTGTGAGTTCATCTCGGGGCTGCGGAGCCCCATTGCTACTGAAGGATAGACGCCCAAGGCCTTCTTATTGAGGTCCTTCGGGGAGAGATCAAACGCAACAACATCATAGAATTTTCACAGATAAGCAGTCGGCAAATTATGATCAGCGAGAAAATTTTAGTGGTCCGCAGATAAATTTGACATTTTTATAATTTTTAAGAAATTGAAAATCAGTATAAATAATAGTTACATAAAAAAACTACTTTGTTCGCTTAATTTATCGGATAAAATGACCAACTCACTTTGAAGCATTTTATGGTTATTTCCTGAAAAAAAGTCCAGTTAGTGGTCCGTTGGATACAATTTGCGAATTTTAATCCATTTAGTGGTCTGTGAATCTAAAAAGGTTAGCGAACGCTGTCATAGAATATGTTTAAATACACAATTCAAGTACAACTCTTTTTGTGCGATTTCGAAGTTATGCGGCTTTTTTAAAGTATTTTTTTCTTTTTTTTTAATTTCATAAAAAGTACGTATCGAGATATTTTGGATTAAATAGGAAATAAATAAAGAACACTTACTGAAATTTAGGAAAAAAAATATAATTTGGGATTATGTAAATCATATTGCATCTGCTATTTGGTTTAGATTTTTGAATAAATTGATTTCGTTATTTTTGAATTTTTCCAATGTTTCGACTTTAAAATAACTTAAAAATACTATTTTCCAAAGGAATTTGCCAAAATTTCAACTACTTACGGAGTTATAGCTATTTTAGTTAAGCGCGGCAACTTGGCTGCCTACCATAATAAATTATTTTAATGCGTTTTTCTCTAGGAATCTCTTCGTACGAATTTTTTCTATATAACCCTCTATTATTCCTATTAGATTTATATCAAAATTTATTTTTGACTATTTAAAAAAAATTAAAACTATGACAAAATAAGACCAAAAATTATCATACAGCGACCATAGTTTGTAATTAAATTTTTTACTAATGATGCAAGACCTCCATTAATTGTTATTTTTTAATTGCCTTATTGTTATCCTGTTTTTTTTATTAACTTTTTTTATGCGATTTTGGATATATTTTATATAGCTGTTTCAAAGTTATGCGGTTTTTAAAATTCATGGAACGCATCTTCACTTTTTCTATGTAATTCATAGCTTTTTTTTGTGCGATTTTATGCGAAACGCATCTACCGCATAAAAAAAGATTTAAGTGTATATTTTTTTTTATATAGAACGATACACTGACTGAATTTTTTCTTATGATTTACATGACATTTAATGCCTGTTCATATAATTCAAAGTCAACACGTATCACGTTTTGCATTTTATCACGCTGATACGCGCACCACATATTGAAAACCACTGTTATATTTAGATATATCGATGCAGTAAACTCTTTTGTAGGCATCGCTGAAATTTTGTTTCAATCTATTAGCTGGTTTAAGAATTGTATCAATTTAAAGAAAGAAGTAGCATTCCATGAATTTCTTCGCCCGGACTTAGGGCGAAATTTAGCGCAGAACACCCGGGCTGTAAAGTGTTAATAATCATACTTTGTTACTCTTTCATAGATCATCCCCTATCTAAATTCTTGTTTAAATCCTATCCTACATGATTCATATCATACTATTTTCATTGATCCTCAATTATGATATTTTTCAAAGCAATTTTAAAATCACTTATAGACAGCCTTGTTCGATTTTATAGATCGTCTTAATATTTAGATCTGGATTCAAACCTGAATCTTGTAATTATGTAATCACTTTTATGAAATCTATACAAAAAATTGCCATAGCTTCATTTAGCTCTATGAATGTTTTCATCCGTTTATCACAGTAGTATTAAGGCTCCATTTCAATCAGATGCTAAACAACGAGAATATTTTACACACGAAATCAGATGCAATTTGCTGATTGCAAATACAATTGAAGGCGGATATACGAAATTTCGATATCATGCATCGATTGTGGTCAAATAAATCATTTTCGAGTTCATAAAGTTCATCCAGCGTCTTGTGCAAGTCCGCTCCGAAGAGCGCCCGCCATCCGTCAGGGGATCGCTCGAAAATTAGTTTAGATCATTTGTGATTGAATGTGATGGCATTTGTAAAATGTATGAATCCTCCCAGCATTCGTTCCCATATATTATTGCACAAACTGATGGTAGTACCGAAGTGATAGATGGAATGTAGAGGAGTTCAATGACGCCCGATGTATCAATGCTGTACTGAAGGTACTCTTGCATAACGTATATATCTCCCCGATGTGGAGATCCGAGCGTTGTTCAGAATTAAAAGAACACAATATGAAGATACCGTATCGATGTTCATCTGCCATATAAAAAGATGAGAGATGTTCACCGTCGTACGTCATATTGAGCAACGGTTCCCATAATATTCGGGACCTCGGATAGACAATATATTGGCGGAGTTGTTGTTCCGAGAAGAGTGTGTAAAGTTGAGTGAAAGTATATTTGTCATGTCGGGTATTGAAATGAAAATACCAATGAAAGACTACTTCCGCTTTGATAAAAATCATGAGAACTTTGCATTATTTTACGTCATATCATGTATGAATGTGTACGGTGTCCTAAAATGAGCGTATGAACAAGGCGCTTATGCAATCTTTCTTATTTGGATTTTTTTTTGATTCAGCGTTTCTCTTGTGACATTGAAATGTGCGTCACGTAATCGTTGATATTGATTCTTTATTTATTAGTCAACCCATCATCAACCCAAGACAAGCCAGATGAATTAAACGATGTGTATTGCAGAAACCACCGGATTGCACAAGTCTAAAGAGCACAGTCTGCCAGGACTCAATATGAATAATCTGTAGATTATCAATTAAATTATGACGATAATGAATATTGAAAACGAAGAGTCTTTCAACTCAATAAGTAAATCAACAATAAGAAAAGTGATATTGACTCGACTGAAAATTTAAAACGATTCTTTATACATGATTTTAAATACTAACGTCTGAGGAAAAATATTAGAAAACTCTGAAGGATGATGAAAATGCATGTGTAAATCAATTGATGGCATGAAATTAGAATAATAGGGTAATAAAAAAGGGATCCTTTAAAAAAATGGCTATTTCAGATAAGTCGACAGTTGTATGTACAAAATGCATAAAATTTTGACTGGAGGTGTCAAACTCACAAACGGCAACGGCAAAAAGTTTCGATTTACCACGTAATTCAAAGGATCTAAGAAATTGCTCAAAGAATATGTTCATCCTTTGAAATACACAATATCACTTTTATGAAGTATGTAGAAATCGTGGTGGAAATACAGTATTTTTACACCAAGTTAAACCTTTTTCATTTCAAATCAAATCTTTTTCAATTCAAGTTAAACTTTTTCATTTCAAACTAAACCTTTTTCAAGTCAAGTTAAACCTTTTCAACTCAAGGTAAACTTTTTTCATTTCAAGTTAAACTGTCAGATTGGCATCCTTGTAGTTTGAAGTTTCCGCATCACTTTTATTCGTCTCTTAATGTTTTCGTGAGTATTTGCCAAATTTAAACGCATCATTATACATATATGTACTTTTTTATGCGGTAGATGCATTCCGCGGAAAATCGCACAATAAAGCTATGACTTATATAGAAAAAGTGAAGATGCGTTCCATGAATTTTAAAAATCGCATAACTTTGAAACAGCTATATAAAATATATCCAAAATCGCATAAAAAAACAGGATAACAATAAGGCAATTAAAAAATAAGATTTAAAGCACATCTTGCATTATTGATAAAAATTTAAGGATGTCTGACACCTGGTATCTCAAATGTCAGATATTCACTAGAGAAATACTAATTATTCATTCATTCATTTATTAAGCACTATAGTTCCTAACTAAAAAAAAATCAGTCAAGTCATTTTTTGGCCTTATTATGTCACGGTTTTAATTTTTTTTTAAATACATAGTTAAAAAATAAAATTTGATATACATTTTGTAGGAATAATAGAGGCGTATATATAAAAGATTGGTACCCAGTTTGAAGTAAATTAATCAATTAAAATATGAGATATGTGTTGAAAAAAGTAGTTTTGAGAAAAACGCGTTAAAAGATTATAGTAGGACCGGCCAACTTGCCGCATCACTAAAAATAGCTATAACTCCGTAAGTAGTTGGAATTTTTGAAATTCGGTTAGTGTTGATAAAGAAAAAACTACTTTTAAAAAAACCGCATAACTTCAAAATCGTACAAAAAAAGTCGCATAAAAAGAGGTTTGAGTGTATTATGTATGCAATAATTGGACCAACTGATTTGTCAGATTTGCACGTTTAATTTAGAGCATAAAACATTTCACCGGACATCTGACAGTTTAATTTGAGTTGAAAAGGGTTTGATTTGAATTGAAAAAGGTTTAACTTGACGTAAAAATACTGTGCCAACATTTAATTGAAATACTAGATCTTTCTCTGCCATGATGCCGCATAATAGTGAAGTCGTAATAATTTGTGTTTGAACCTTCTTCTGTAGAACTGGTCGTTTATGTAAAAATAAAAGAGTTAAACATGTTTTTTTTTATGTATAAAATAGAAGTGATGAAATGCACAAATCTGTGAGCTCGGTATTTATAGGGTTAGAATATATTTTCAGTCGAAATTTGAATAAAACACACATATAAGGAATCATTGATCATAAACCCTTTATGATCCAAAACATTTGTAATCTATTAGAATTGATCCTTCGCAAGAAAGCTCTTATATCCTCTTTCAGGATGCTAATAGATAAAGTGTAAATTCTCACTTTTATTCGTTGTTCCAATAAGATTTACCTACATATTTTAGGATTGGATACATTATACACGCTAACATGAAAATGAAATATAATTCAATAAATACATAATGTATAATAGTCATGAATGAAATTAGATTTTGATAGGAAGTGCCGCGTTGCAAGCCCGTTGATAAAGTTCACCAAATCTAAATTGGTATGAAAGTTATTTAAGCTATCTGCAAATTTGAAGGCTAAGAAGAGTTGGAGGTCATGATGTAATAAACACGAAGAACCATATTCAAAGATTGTTCTTTGGTATCGCAAGCAGTAAATTCTGTATATCTTCGTTCTGATCAGTCATAGACTGTGTGAGAATGCGCAAGGAATACATAAAGCTTCAATTGCATCTGCATCGATAGATATGTAGGTCAAAGTTCGTTCATTCCGAAGCATCCGAGGCCTCGGAGCCAGAGGTGAGCTTCTTATTTCGGTACGATTCACATCTTTTTTTTAGCCAGATTGTCACAATCGCTCTCGGGCGCCTTCGGGCGCATCTTCGTGTGAAGACATCCGCGTTGATGCAAATCTCGTGATCGGTGAAAACAAATAATTGTGCAGATTCGTGATGTATAACGTGTAATCTCCGTATATTAAATGGCCGATCCGTTCTGACAGTCGTTGCTTCACATTGATATATTCACACAGCAACTCCGACAAAACGAGATTCGCTTACTGAATTGAGCAAAAAAAAGCAAACAAACGACGGACAACTGTTGCGGATGCATTCAAATTTGTACCGCAATTCGGATGATTTACGAGCTAAAAACGAACGTTCTTCAGCTCTGCAAATCATTTTTAAAACACTCAGTATTTTGGCTGTTCTGTTTTGGTCGCTCAATCACGCGGCTGTCATTTGTACGAAAACGACCCTCCAAACAGTAGGCCAAGATTCGTTAATTGGTTTTGGCCATGTTATAGTGCACTAGGTCAAGTTTCCGAGATAATATATTCATCAGCAATTTGATATGAGTACCGGTTGATAAAACGAGTCTAATCTTCGCATCGGAATAAGTCGTGTCGTTTTTGAATCGCCTCGACGTATACGAAGCAAGTCGTGAAGAAGTAAGAAATACTCTCCCTTTTGATATGCACGTGAAGCTATTTCCATCCAGGCACCGACATAATAAATAATCTCTTCTCTTCCACACAGACATCTTCCATGATGGATCGATCCTAAGCCTTAACCTCGCCAGGGTTACCGTCTCTTGCGCAATCGCCCCGATGGACTCGATCGCCTTTCTATCGAAATTATTTCACGTTTGTAATAAATTCAGGGGGGCCATTGTTCGCATAAATACATAATGGAAGATTCGAAGAGCGATAACGTTTCGCTTCACTTTCCCCGCTAATCATTTTAAAGGCACCATTATAGTTCCATGAATATTCTAATTTGTGGCGGACAATCTGCCAATCTTGGCGAGCTCCTTTTAAACCGCGATTTGTCTAATGCCATAATAGAAATCCGACGGAAAATACATAATGGTGTTGTTCGAAAAAAGTTGATCTTGATTTTTCACGTTTCAGCGGCGCAAACAAAACCGCCGATGGATGGCGAAGCGTTATGAAAGGATTTAATTTGAGAAATGCCAATCGACAATGCCATTGTCAGAACGCCGAAAAACCTATTAGCTTTTGCTAATATTTAAACGGCACGTACACAGCCATT
This sequence comes from Stenopsyche tienmushanensis, assembly GCA_008973525.1. NCBI lineage: Eukaryota > Metazoa > Arthropoda > Insecta > Trichoptera > Stenopsychidae > Stenopsyche > Stenopsyche tienmushanensis. The sequence goes on along the minus strand of WACJ01000294.1, from coordinate 97,486 downwards.
GAGAATGGTGTGATCCAAAAGTGCTGCTCTTATCTAGAATGTGTTCATCTAAGTCTTCGGCCTTGCGAAGAATGGACGAGATTAAGATCACATCGGAAGGTCGAAACTGCCACGTTCGTTTACGACAATGTACGCATAAATCTTAAACATCCAGAATGTATCATTTATTTGTTATATTCCTGTACAAATCTTCATACATAGTACAGACGTATTCTTTAAATCTTCGTTCCTTAAATATTCATTTCCTGAATTGAAAAATTCTTAATATTGAAAATAAATTTAGTTAGTTAATATTTCTATAAATATTTGAAGACTCTCTTTAGGTGACAAATCTTGGGGGATGGGCATTTTAGTCCATTTGTCCACCCAAAATAACGTCCCTGCTTAACATAATGGAGTTTATATGATCAATCAAAAATAAATTAATGTGATACCTGAGCTTGTTGGCTTTTGCAGATATCAGAAATATTAGCTACTCTCAACTCTTCATCTAAATTCGTAATTCTTTCTCGTTTTTTTGTTTTCATTAAGAAACTAAACTCACACAAATATGATATCGAAAACTGTAACAAAATTTTCAGTGCCTTCGTATGAAAAGCTGGATATTCCTCTTGGACAGAAATTCAAATGTCCTCCACTGTCATTTCGGAAAATTTAATTTTTAGAGTACGATCAGTCGACAATGAGACTAATTCTTCTTTTTCGGCGTATGAAAATTCAAAATTCGTAGCAAATTGGTTTTGGTATCCAGTTACAATTTTCTATGTTAAGGGAAGGAAAATTATGTGCAATATTTTCTTCCAACAAAGTTAAACGTTCTATTATTGCTGAAATAATTCCCTCGGGAATGTTTTCGTTAAGTGAAGGAAACATATCTACTTTTTTTCTATTCTCTATTTCTATTTCTATCATTAAGTTCGAACAAGTCAGTTCCCGAGATGAATCATTCTTACATTTAACGTACAAAACACTGCAATCGGACATATCCATTGAGGTTTGCTTAACTTTCACAGTGCGGATATATCCGTCATACCCACTTTGCATGGACTTTGGTCTTGACGAATATATACGTCATATCCACTTAAGGGGTTAAATGTCTTGATTTTATGAAGTTCATCATATTTACAACTTGATCTAGTACAGGTTTTAGTGCTGCTGGTAATGTTTTCATAAAACAGTGTGTAGTTATAATATTAGGGTTTCTTGTCTTTGCAAGTGTAACAAATCCTTTGATTGAGTCTATCATTGAAGGAGCACCATCTGTATAAATTCTTACACATAACTCCCATGATATTTTAAATTGTTCTAAATAAGAAGAAAATAATCAAAAACATCTTGTCCTATCGTAAGCTCGATAAGTTCTTTGCAGCATAGATATTGATGAACTCTTTCGTTGACTTTCATAATATCGTCAACGACTTTCGGTTTTCACTATTTTGCAGAAATTTCCCTGTCGCATCCTGTATATACATACAATACAAATACATTTATTTTCATTTGAATACTTCCTATATAAAGGAATCATCCGTTGATTATCAAACGAATTGATTGGAGTCTGACAACCAAATCTAATCAATGCTTAATCCGAAGCTTAATTTAACTTCCCATGTCAATGAATGATCGATTTCTTATCAGCTTATTATTTATAAATCAATTGATGGACAGACGCTTCTACGAACTCCATCAATAACAACAATTTAATAATTCGGTGGAGTTGGTTGTTAAAATATCATACATGCCTAATATCATTTTTTAATATATATGCAATATTGCAACCGTGATTTACCTCGCTATGCAATTCATTTGTGTTTCTCGCATGCATAATGAACGTTCAATGCGTTAAATGATTATGGTACCGATATTAGAGCTTTTAAGCCACCCAACTGTTTGTTCAGCGCCAAGAATGATTTAAGACCCTGTCGATTAATCACCTGCAATGAAAGCGAGCCTTGAATTATGTAATTAACTTATGTATATGGAACATGGCAACTCATTAGCTTTTAAATTACACTCGATTTGAGATATAAGCCGAATTACATAAAAATGGGCGTGGGGTTAAAAGATCTTCGGATTTGAGCGGATGTCGGAGCGAAGAAAAAACCAGTAGTACGCTTCTGTGAGCCTCGGATTACTTTCGCACAGTTTTGGGAGCGTTAGTCCAATTTCATCATTGATGTTCGGGCTTTTTTTGTTGTTGGCATGCCGCTACCGTACCAACAGTTGTGCAAGAGATAAAATAGAGATTTCATGTGTAAAACTAAGAGTTGTTTAGTTAATTTGGCTTTCGGAGTGGAGATTTTTTGTCGGATAAAGATTGGGAGTGGAAGAGTTAGATTCGTTTCGTGAGGCAAGAAGCACGAGAGGTCAGCGCGTATTGAATGTCCACGGGTTAATGACTACCGTCATAATATTACATATGAAGATGTAATTCAGATTTATATTATTTTTTATGCCGAAAATCTGTCAGTTGAGCAGTAAGATGTGTCCTATTTTTTACTACCGAAATCATCAGAGGAGTACATCAACGTTTATGATCGTAGTGCAAATAACCGTCATTCATACTTACAACTCAAACAAACATTGTTTGGCTTTGGATACCGGATAATATAACCGTATGAAATGATTTTAGCACTAAGTTTACGGGCTAGCTGATTTCATAAATAATCCTTATATGTTTGCTTCGTTCGTAAAATTATTCCTCCAATAATAATCCAAAATTCGTTATCGCAATCGCGCCTTGATAATGTAAACTAGCAACTTTTCTAGCAATTATGAGTAAATCCAGATCATAATAAGATATTGAACAAAATTATCAACATCAATGAAGATTGTTCTGAGGATACCTCTGAAGAAGATCAGGATGCAATAGGCCAAAGCGAAGCTGACAGTGAAAGTTCTAAATACATTGAAAGTGGAGAGATAAAAGGATCTTCGGATGGTGAAGAGGAAAACTTCTGTGTGGAAAACAAGAAAAGGATTCGTATTCTTTCTAGTTCTAACTCAGAGGATGAGAGGATGAGCATTCCGGGCACATCTCAAAATATTATTGGTGAAATTGTAAATTACAGTTGACGGGACAAATTGATAAAACTAAAAGCAGGCGGATTTAAGGGTAGGATGTCCGTTCATATGATATTTAAGGATATTGCAAAAAGAAATATTATGTCGAGGAGTGTAACTAGTGCAGAAGTGCGAAAAAGGTTGCTAAGTGGGCTACTGCAAAAAAATAGAAGCAGTAATTGTTGTATATATTGCAAAAAGATCGTATGCGGAAAATGCCCAAACAAAATTCAGTATATTTGTAAAAAATATGCTCAATAAATATAATTATCATATACCGTTAATATTAATGTTATAATTTTCGTGAAAATTAAAAAAAGACTTATTACTTATTCATAATTTATTTAAAAGTGAAGCCTAATATTGTTTCGTTTACCCGTCAATCTGACGGGTGCTCGTAGAAATAGTATATAAGAAACGCCCGTAAATCTAGTGTTAACGCATTCGTGGACACGTCAATGCAATTGCAGACGGATGTGATAAGTGTTTATTTCGCCGGATATGTCTTCACAACGAAATGATTATTGGACACAAACTCAATAATACCAGATTTTGGTTTTGATTCTGCATCTACAGGAATAAAAAGAGATATTGAAGATCCACATATAAAAAGGTTTAGAAGTGTTTGGATTGGAGAAGATATATTTTTTTAATGAAATGTATGAATGCAAATTCAATTAAATAAATTATATGGAATTGGAAAAAAAAATTAGTCTGTGTTTGCTTGGTAGGCAGTTAGGCTTTCCAACACTAAGAAAAAAAATTTAACGATTGTATTATCATTTAATATTTACTTGTAATGTCAGATAGAAGATTCGAAAAAAATTGAGATGATTTTATTGTACAACAAACAATAATGTCAGGATAAAAAAGGAAGTCCAATTTGCCCCCCCCCCCAGATTAACTTTTATTAAGATCAAAGTTAAATAATACTATTATAAAAGCACTATATCAAATATTATTATGATGAATATTTTAAAACAGTATACGAAGATAGTTCCAAAAACAAACCGATAGCCCGACCTCGCGTGTAGAAGAAGGTTTTTGCTTTTTAAAAAAATACTAATAATTCCATGATATGTATTTGCTACACCATATGAAATTCTGAGCCTCGTATCTATAAAATAAAGGTCAGACGAGGCCGTACGAGCTGTCAAGTGTGCGAGCTAGCAGACCATAGAAGGCCTCGGATATGCATTTATCCTCGAAAACGCTTCAAAAAGCCCTAACAGAGGTCGGAATGGCCACAACGTCTGCGGGTCCAATTGGTCCGAATTTCGAACCGCTGACATGACGAATGAACGCCTCGAACGCCAAACCCGAACATTTTTACAGAACGATTACGAACTCTCATTATAAAGCGAAGTTATCCGAAGAAGACTGATCGGATGGGTTGTTTAAATTTTACAATCGGTCAGAAATATTGTTGTATTTATTTTATTGCGGGCATATGTCGGCTGGGTGGGTCCAATGTTTAAGCAATAACGAAGAAAAAAGGGATTAGACAAAGTAAAATAAAAAACCATGTGCAACTCTTGATTGGGTCTGTATTCTGCGTTTTGCGCCCTAAGCCCAGTTGCGCCCATGGCGTGCGCCTGCTTTGTCCCCTCTCCCTTGTGACAAGATGTCAAAAATAAATCCAATTGTAAACATCGTTGTTTCGAATCTTTAAAATGCATATTCTCCATTGGAAGAAATTATCACAAAATATTAATATATTAATTTAGAATTAGGGTTTGTTGAAGAGACACGATACAAGGAATATAATAATGTGTTTGTTGATGGTTTAACTCAATTTCTATGTTCATGAATTGCGTCGCTAATCCGTGTCCGAGAATGCGTTAAGCAAGATATTTTGTCTAGTAAAAAAATATGTTAATTTTTAAAGGACCGCAGTTCGAATAGTTGTTTGATCAACAAACAATTGACATTTATTTGATAGTAAAAAAACGATTACAAATCGATATGTAAATTTAAATGTATACATTCAAAATTTAGATGTTATCTATACGAAATAAGAGCGTCTGAAGGTCCTTGGAGTATTATTGGTTAAAAGATGTTTGTAAAACAATGTTGTATTGTCCACTCAAGTGTAATCAATCAATCCTTTTCATAATTATAGGCATACACTATTGTAAAAGGAATGATATTAACTGACCTTTCGGCGATACATCTTCCTATTCAGTGTTTCTCAACGTGTTTTCGTAAGCGTATATCAAACGCGCCTCACAAATTATCACACTCTTTTCATCAATAATCGCACCGTAATTCAGATGATCTTTTAAGCCACACGATCATTAGCACTTTCATAATTCACCCGATGGCTTTTCAAAATAAGATCATTTGGTTACAATATTATTTTTTACGACGACCACGCGATCACGACCGTCGGCGAAAAGTGACAAAATTGCCGATAAATCATATCCACCTCGGATTGGCCAACGGCGCTGATCACATTTCTGCCGTTCGAGCGAAATAATATGATTTTTTGCCCGGTCGCCACAAAAGATGATTGCGATTGTGATGATTCCGGCATTTTTATTTCGCATAATGCAGCTCGATTTTTTAAAAGAAGAATGCGATAAATCTCATTTTCCCCCCTTTTATTTGCAGGCGATAAATGGTGAAATTGCGGTTAACGGACGTATCTCGAAACGGATATTTGACGCTTTTTAATCGGCGACGATAGCAAGCGATTTTTGACGAACACGCTTTGAGTTTAAAAAGAAAATTAAACGAGATATCACGATTTGAATGCTCAATTAAAAGGGGAGATCCGCTCTCGGGGAGATATGGTGAATTCGTTAACGAACGTGTGTGGGGTCCATAACGATCAATACGCTACAATAAAGTAGATTTAATATATGAATATTGATTGCCAATTAAATCGATTTCATTTTCAATCCATTAATGGAAAGCGGGAAATTAAATCACACAAACGATCAGTTGCACAATGCAAAACCTTATTATTTTAAACGGCATTAATTAAAACACACACACACAGTATTTAAATGATGCAACAATGACAATTAATAGTTTGGGCATAAAATTTTCACGCGTTTGCCAATAATAAAAACGACCTTTCCGCGTCTGAATTCACTTTCGTGCGAAAGGTTAAAAGGTTCCATTTTTGATTAATTGCAAAATATACTTGAACTTTAATGGCGAACTTCTAATTCAATAATTTCGATCTCGCGGGGAAAAAATGGCGCTATTAAGCCGGCGGAAAAAAAAACCCCACGTAGATAATAAAGATCGCAAACATTAATAGCTTCCATGGCATTTTTTCATCGGACGATGAAAAAGTAGACCACCCATTATGGCGTTCGTTAATGAAATAATGGAGGCAGAGTTGTGTAACTTATCAGCGAGATCGTGAATCGTAACTCACACTTATCGGGTAACTTTATCCATTATATGTTTTATCTATAAATAATATCTAATGTATAAACTGTCGGATCTTCGTTTGGCCGATCTCTTTATGATGGCGATCTAAATGCAGTGTCATCGTGAATAAGTGACTGACGATCTCGATGCGAACGAAATGTGATATGCGAATGATTTTTTGTGATTGAATATCATGTTGTTGCTCAACTGGCATTGAAAACGAAAAATCGGTTCATTTGAAAAGCCATAAAAACCGCGTAAAAGTCATATTGTAGAAAATGGATTGACCTGTAGCTAAAAATAATGTATGAAATTATTTGATCAACAGGGAAGACTTAGCACCGAATTAAAAAAATATATAAGTCATAAATATTTTAATGGATTCTATATAGTATCAATAAATATTTTCGTCATAAATAGAGGCAAGCCTCCTATAGCGTCCACTTCGTTTGCGGCATCTTTTATGTAAGCAACGGGTAAAATACAGAGCATATAGAACATAATTAATTTAGAACGCGAAAAAAAATTGCGTGTACAATAGAATCTCGATTATCCGGACTAATTGAGGATGAAAGTAGTGCGGATAACGAAAATCCGGTAATCCAAAAAATAATTGTTTTTTATTTAAAAAATCAATTATCGAATTTGGCTTTAACCTGTATGGGAGTACTTACGGAAATATCCGTTTTCACCTTCACTATTCAGAAAGAGCACTCTTGTGCATTGAAGCTCCGAGGCGGACAGAGACAGAGAGAACTTACCGCAGTTCGGGAGACTGAGACGGAGAGCTTCTTCATATGCATCGCATGATTGTATAGATCGTTAAGCCCAAATTTATCGACTTATAATGATTTCGATTTCAAGTGTGTTATTTGTTTACGCAAAGAAATGACCGAATATTGTGTGTTATCGAGAGTGTTTGTTTATTTAACTGCTTGCTGTTCTTCGCTGCGTGTTGAATGAGTCTTTGTTCAATTATGATTTCCTTCTAAAGGAGGAGCAAATGAATCGATTTTTTGTGCATTGTTTATGTAAAGAAATGACGTGGTCTTGTATTCACTATCAAGTGTTCATTTACAATTGACTCTGCCTCGAATTGAAGATTGTCTTACGCTGATTAGGAGCTGACAGAAAGTAATCGGTGTAAAGCGATTATGACAACAACGACTTCATCGATTTTAAATTTGCTCACTAACGAAAAGGTTAAGCTAGCTCTTTTTTTTTAAAGCTAAATTGCAAATACTCTTAACCCTTTACGGTCTTTTTAAAGATTCTATTTAATAAAACACTATTATTTTTTACCAAAGTTGAATATTTTACTAATACATTATACAGAGGTATTATATTTAATAGTTTATAATTGGATAATGTATGGTATCTCTCAAAATATTGGCCTAAATGGAGATCGGGCTTTCTGATACATGTCACACAAATAATGTTTATCTCCTTCCTCCCATCTGGAAATTTCCTATTGGAATATACTAGACAATCTTTATGATTCCCCTTCGGACTGGCATAAATGAAATGAGGCTTATTTTCTAGTCGTTGCTCCTTAACGGTAGTGGATACTCATCCTGTTTTTTTTATTTGTGTTTCTAAAATCACCAATGAGGCTCAATTATAAATCCGTACGAATTGTTTTGTGTTTCATCGGCTTCTTTCCTTCTTTTATGGCACATTTTTGAGCAAAATGTAGGCGTTTATTAATACTGTCGGCTTTTACGATATATTTAAAGATCGTAAAAGTCAACATTTCTTTCCAAATACTGTCCTAAACATGATACGGAAAAAAAATCATTTGATTTTAACTCTGAGTGGAAAAATATGTCGAGTCAGACTCGACATAGGACACACCGGAATAAAATCGATGTCGAGTCAGACTCGACATAGGACCGCAAAGAGTTAAAATATATAAAATGTCCTGAATTACACTCTTCTTAGTTTTCAAGCTATTTCATGGCGATATATAAATACTGAAAAGTTTCAGAGTGTTCTTCGTCTTCTCGGCTTTGTTCTTTTGAGGCAGATTTTTTTTTTGATTATTTCCACATCATTCAATATTTGAAATCCAGGATCGTTTACATTGCAATTTAACAACTTGGTTACATCCTTGATGAACTTACTAAAGCTCTTTTCAAAATTTTGTTTCTTGATTTTTTCAAAGATGCCATGTCTAAAAAAATCCAACTATCTGCTACGATGTAGCAACAATCCTTTAAATTTATTTTCTTGTGGAAGCTCATAATTGTTTCTTCATTATTTTCATCTGCCAGCAATAATCGTCGAAGCATCTGATTTCTATGTAAATGTTTTAATTTTTCTATTGCACCCTAATCCATCCATTGCCAATTGGTGGAAGAAAATTTACAGTAAAAATATTTCATCGATCTGATTTAAACATTCTATTGATAGATGCGAGGGTGCATTGTCTAGTAATAATAGTGTTTTTCCACTTTTATCTATGGAGTTTTGATATTATTTCAATTCTGATGTGAACTGTTTTTCGTACCATCGTTTAAAAGCTCCACCATTCATCCAGGCTTTTTTCTGATGATCATAGCATTTGCAAACTCCAATTTAGTGTCACATTCTGTACTAGTTTTTTACCCAGATGAAGTATTTTATCATGTTAAAGATTCGTTCAAAGTGCAATCTCTATTTAATTTATTAAAAAATATTGCTTTTTCACACAATATTGAACCAGATATTGATTGTTCAGTTGATCATCTTTGTATGAACCACATAAAAATACACTCTTCAACTTCTGAATTTCCTGTTTTTTTATAACTTGTTGCTGTGAGCTACCATCTTCTGATATTAAACAATTAGTAAACTTCGTAATATGCAATCAGGAAAATAATATATTTTTTGTTTCATTTTGAACAATCCGGATAATCGAGGTTGTATCTACTATACTTAACAATATTTTGCATATTGATAGCACGATAGCGCGAGAATATAAACAGCAGATAGGCGGTCTTATTTGACGTTTCTACACATTTGTCTTGTACATATTTTTTCGTCTCTTGCGAGTTACAAAATCACTGTAATAGGTCACAAATTTCCCGCGAGCATCCCGATGCAAAGCGAAAATCATTAATTAATTAATGTTGAGCATTTCGCAACGCGTCCGGTCATCTTGCCCGAGATCAGTGACGGTGACTTCATCACTTTGCCATCTCTAGCCTCCTCTTTTGTGCCGGCGAAGCTGAGAAAATATCACATTTCGAAGGAATCGTCATAATGAGAAAAGGCACGCACATCATCGCCAAGGCGAAGCCAATAAGATCCGATTTAATTATAATTGGCCGAGGTGCGTTTATTAACGTCGTCCGCCTCAAATGCCAAACGAATAAATCCGATCATTTATATGCCTAATGATTTATTTGTATAAGATTTGAGGAAGCGTAAAGCTCGAGGCATTATGCGGTAACTGCAGAATATAATTGATTGTCCAAATAAAACTTTTATTCCATTGCGCTGTATGGGAATAAATTATGGTTTGATTGTAATATGCATTACGTTGTGCGTTACTCTAAGTGCGTATAATTTATTTCGTTTTAATTGAGACATCAAGACACGTGTGAAAGTTTTTAATGCGAAATAATTTGATTTGTAATGTTACAAAGCATTTGAGTAATGATCAAAAGCGCATTAATTCCACAATATAACAATAACATGGTCATAGAAAAAGTATAAGGCACTCTGTTCCTTTTGAGGTTACATAAAATATTAGATGCATCGAAAAGTCTTTGCCGATTGTTGAACAATGAAAGAATTCATTTAATTTCTTCATTTATATATATAAAATTTTACAAAACATAATTTCCTTCAATACTACCTACTATTTCCCACAGTTTTTCCAAATAATCCTTTTGAATTTGGATTCCTCTGGTGAATATGAAGGATGTAGAAGCTCTTTCCATTTTAATTCTCTGATTTTTTCAGTTGTCTTCTTCGCGTTATGGGGTCGTGCATTGTCGTGTTGCAGAATCACTAAATTGTTCCACATATTGTCATAAACAATCCATTTTTCATCCCCAATCACAATTCGGTGCAAGAGTGACGAACTTTTTGTCTTGTCAACAAAAATTTGCATGTGTTTTGCGTTGGACAGTTCGTGCGGCATTCAAACTCTCATTCGATTCGTCTTCCCGATACGTTTTAAATGCATTTGAACTGTCAAACACAGTGATTGCATCCTCTGCAATGATTAATCAAACTGAGTTCTAACAAACATCCTTTAAAATCGGCATGTACTTATCGATATACCTAATATATGATTAAAAGCTGCATTTTTTAAAATTGCAAATATAAATCACCGTGGCTTAAATTATGGAAAATTTGTAGTTATTTGAGGAGAAGATGGTAAATGCATTTATTAAAATGGAACCCTTAAATCCCATTAAACACTGATGATGAATGCAGAAGGAAGGGAGTGAGTGCAAATTATTAAAAATGATAAAAACTATGAGAAATTGCTGATACGTTACATGATTAACCCTTAAAGGAGTACTATCCCAGGGCCTGGGATCTCCCCTCCACTATTCAGAAAGAGCAATCTTGTACATTGAGCTCAGAAACAGACAGAGACAGAGAACGTAGCGCAGTTCGTGAGACAGAGACGGAGAGCTTCCCCGCATACATCGCATGATTGTATAGATCGTTAGCTCAAATTTATCGATTAATAATAATTTCAATTTCAAATTTGTTATTTGTTTTGATAGCGTTTATTTATTCAATTGCTTTCTATACGTCTCTGCTTGTTGAATGAGTCTTTGTCCGATAATCATTTCTTTGTAAAGCAGGAGCAAATGAATCGATTTCTTGTGTATTGTTTATATAAAAAAATGACGTGGTCTTGTATGCTATCAACTGTGTTTATTTATAATTGACTCTGTCTTAAATTGAAGATTGTCTTGCGCTGATAGGAGCTGACAGAATATGGCATCAACGACTTCATCGATTTTAAATTTGCTCACTACTCAAAGGCTTAAGATCAATATACGCCATAATATAATGTTTATCGACATACTTAAAGCATTCGATAATGTATGACATGATGAACTTCTTCGAAATATCAAGTTCATCAAGCTTTCAAATTAATAATAACCACGACGATATATAAATGCGACATCATTTAAAAACCACCATAACAAATTTATGCACTAAAACAACAACGTTACGCAATAGTCCCGATGAAAAAAATGCTTAAAACAATCAAATCTAAGGTCGCGTGTAATTTTTAACACCTCTTACACGTGGCACGAGCGCTATGTTTAATCATTCACTTAATAATAATTTAAATTCAATGCATTGTTTCAAAGTTAAATACATATTTAAACAATTCGAATGAGTAAATATTTTCGTTATTACACGATGAATCTCCTGACATTTTCATGCCATTGGCCATGCGCGAAATTTAAACGTCCATGTCGAGTATCACGAAAGCTTCACACATGACTGAAAATGAAACGTTTACTTTTAAATGATTGCAATTCAAATTTAGTTTGTGTTTTCGAATTAAATACAAATATCGTATGTTATGTGTATTTAAATAATTATGCCATAAACGTCTGAAAATGTTGCTAAATTGAAAATATACGCTCTGCAATAATAGCATTTTCAATCGCCAATTTAATATCTCGATAAGAAGCACAAAGAGAAAAACGCTCTGAATAAAATGTTTATGATATAAGATTGATTTTCCTCATTTTTCGGTTTGGTAACGTCTTCACCTTGGAGCAGCATGGAAGTGGATACCTTGAAACGGAATCCGGTGAATGAAAGACTTGTACGGTCTACTGAACGAGATACACACAAGTGATTTATCAAGGACGCATGAATATTCACTTATTAAATTCCAATTTTATCGAATATAAGATCGCATCCCGAGAAGGTAGACGATATCGACGCTTCTGATTGTATGGTTAAGTTATTAAGTTTGGGATCAAGAGTTCAACGGTTTACCGCGGATGATTATGCAGATTCGCTGTTTTGAAATTATAATGGCATTCTTCCGAGAAGAAATCCTTTCCTTCGCTAAATATAGTAGTCAATTTATACGAATGCGATTAATGAAATTCATTAAGAATCGTTTTGGGATGATTCATTTCGGTTTGTATGATCGGTGGCTTCTGCATCGGGATTAATTAATTCGGAAAGAGATGATCATTAGGCATTGCAAGAAGCGTTGTGCAAGATCTTCGCCGATTGCTGTGTCGTGATAATAATTCAAGCACTTGAACATTTGTTTTGTTTCAGTCGCTTACAAAATTTATGATTCAGATAGGATTCCGTAATTGGAGGATGTTGATAACTCATGATGGGTAATTAACGATAGAATCGATCAATATTTTTAATGAACCAACGCAGCAGTATATAAAAGATTTACAATATAATAGGCTTTAGAAAGCATCTTAATGCTATTTAGTCAATGGATGTTAATTAACAACGAATGGATTGCCTGCCTTATAGCAGGATTTCGACAGAGATGGACTTAGAAATATTGCAATTGGAACCAGGATGCCGCACGATATGTAGCATGTCCATTGGAACCAAGCACAAATAAAACATTTCTAAATTTTGGCATCAATCAATTTTTGGTAATTAACACTTTACTTTCGGGGTTGTTTGCCTTGCCAAGCATTGAACGCAGGAGTATTTAGCTTACGCAACACGATTTTTTTAGAGAGCCGTATGTGTAAGTTATTATTTTTATTTTCAAACCAAAAACTTAAACATTTATTTAAACCAGGCTTAATAAATGTACCTTAACACTGTTGATAGAACACAATATTCGTTCATTTATTTGGAATATTTTTAATGTTCAACTTGCATGCTATCTGATTTCTGTTGTTCAGCTATTTTTGCCTATTAATGTGTTGTGAAAATAAAAGGACATGGTAATCCTGCTTCTGAAGGAGTAAATTTTGCAAAAAAGTAATGGTACTCGGCTAATAACGGCACTCCAGAAGAGTCAAGGGGGAATAACAAAATTGGTCAACGATAAGAATGATGCAAATATTTCAATTATTAAAACAAACGCCTGCTTCCAGGACAACACGAAATTCTATGATGGTTAAAAGATTATTTAGAATACGATTTTTTGTTGAATGCGTTGGAATTGGTTTTCTTTTTTAAGAAAATCATTGATTTTTTTTGTCGTATATTATCGTAAATAAATCATTTCTCCTCATCATGCTATTCAAAAAATGATTATTTTTTGTATTATCGCCCGTTTTTGTTGTGTTTTTTTTTTTCTCTAGGGAAGGGGAAATCTTCAAAAAGACATCATGGTTAAAAACCATGGTAGTGTGAAATTCCTACCCACTAAAATCCCCACCATTTTTTCTTCGCCGACCCCCTTGGAATCCGCTTTTGCATTGCTTCAAGGGGGTGGTTTAGTTTTTCTACGAACCGGTGTTCACTCTTCTAGTTCTTTCTCCGTTTTCTTTCTTTGTCAAGACCTCATTAGCGAAATTCGTCCACGCTTCCCATTTTTCTTTCATTTTGTTCATTGTGGTGGCCACGTTTGATATGTCATGCCAATTTTAAATAGGTAAGTACCGAAGCACCCATGTCCCATCAGCATCTGGGTCAGGTGATAGATGAGCTCTCTGTGTTTACGCAAGGTTCATTTTTGTATCACTTGGATCAATTGGTATGTCCGCCTTCCCTTGGTTCCGATGTTCATTGTTGGATTGACTCTTCCCGGACTTCCTCTTTTCCTGTATTTTTCTTATATCTGTGCTTTCTTTCCATAGCGAGGATGTCCATAGGAAATGTGTCTGCTAGAATTTGTACTATATCCAGTGAGATCGTTCTATAGGCTGATATTATCCGAATTGAGCTTATCCTACCCCATAACACCCGTCCTATTCGTTTTGTCGACGAGTTTTAAATGTGTTTGCACAGTGGTCCATAGGGATCCCAGTATTTGTTCCTTAGGAATTTCAAAAGTCGTCTCGTTCTCGGTTCATCCCGTCTCAAACATATTATCTCAAAATATTTGAATACTTTCGGGTCCCTCAAATAGATATCAAGTTTGTCTTTATTTGAATTATAGACATTGAAAAAGCATTGTATTTTGTATGACTTTTTTACTGATTTTTTTTGACAGTTCGTCAGTTCTTAACGTTGTTGCTTGTAGTTCTTCATTTTTCAACGAAGTCTTTCTATTTATTCAGAATTTAGATCTTTACCCAAATTTATTTTAGGGTGGTTTTGGATAGCAGTATTTTATTTTCCAGGTACAATCTTGATTTTCCGTCACTCAGTCGATACATTATATCCATTTTTTTTAAGCATCTCTTCGATTTTCTTCAGTTTGTCTTAAGTTGTTGAGATGAAACTGTAGTAGTTAATAATAGTCTATTGTTTCGATTTGTCAGAAGATTGGTTGTGCATAGGATTTAAAATTGAAGAAGAATCGATAAACATAATGTTCCAATAGTGAGAGCAGTTAAGTATGGATGCGTTAACACTTTACGCTCCGGACATGCGTTCACGCATATTAAATTTTCTACATTAATATCATGCCTCAATCACGAAAGGACTTCACAACCGGCCGGAAATTAGCATCAAATGGCATTATTTTGTTCACACGAAATTCGATCGATGTAGGAGGCGCGTTGCAAAATGATTTCCGCACTTTGAGATTTATTAATTACACTTTTAAATGCAACCCAAAAGTTTTACTACACAATGATGGATTTGTCGATATCCATCGGCCATTATTCATAGATTCCATTTTTATAACGACGAGCATTGCATGCTGACCATAAATATAACATAATATACGATGGGTCGACAGGATATTGTGCCGATTGGGAAATTATATTTTACATTAGAACGAGAAAGGCGAGAGACGCCTTGACCAAAAAAAGCCTATGAATGGAATCGATGTTTTCTCAAGTCATCATTTTTTTGTGACCACCGAAAAAAGAGTAATTTGGTTGTATGTACGTTCTTATTTGGGATAAATCATTAATTAGCCGTCTCGACGGTGATGATTATGCGTTTGTACCGTGGATGTTTCTTCATTGGATGCTATGTTAAAATATGAGAATCGACCTTGATTTTATGATAACATATTTGAACTCTGAATAAATATCATCGGCAAATGTCGCACTTTCATATTTTAAGAGGCATGATACATTAATTATCTTGAAGGATAGGGTCAAATTCAAGCTTTTGTGTAATGTAAAGGGTATGTTTTTTTAAATTTTTAACAACACCGCGCAATAATTATCCGTTTTGCTTGGATTTGACATATGACATAAGCGTTGTTTATATTTATTTTTACAATAGAGCAGATGGAAATGGATTATTGAGACATTTAAATTATGTTTGATGACATGTTTATTATAACTCATAGACGACCGTGACCAACTTAATTAATGTCATCGTTTAAAATTATAAAAAAAAAACGAAGAAATTCCATCTAGTGCATCATAGTGGGATAAAATCTATTGAATCCGACACAATCGCAATGAAAATGTGCGTTATTATAAAATGCACATTATATATATAAATATATGAGAGAACGTCAAATGTGGCACAATATTTACAACAAAAAATCCGTGATGATGTTCATGTGAAAATTTCAGAATTTTACCGATTATGCAAGAACGACAGCATCGAAAAGGCGATGAAATGAGTAATTTGTACAACAATTGCATACAATGCGAGACGATTTGTTAACGGGACAAAATCGTGACCAGTTTAACATTTTTTTTCTTCCACCGACAGTCGGTCAAATTCAAAGGTCGGGCCTCGACAATTTGACCCGCGATAGAAAACGTAAAAAACGGCAAATTAATCGCATCTGGAGGCTAATTGATTCATTGCTTTCCATCTTTTATTCATTCACCACAATTATGTGACGTATCTTGATCGGAACACTGAGAATTACGACACGTACGCGATGGGTCGAAAGATCGCCGCATGAATGGCTCCGAGATTATGTATGTATTTCTTTTTTAATGGATGTACATTTTTGGAATCGTAAATCAATCGAGACTTTAAATATGATCGTACACGTATTTAAAGTCATTCGTCAACCCACGTTTCGGCTCTATGATATATGATGAAACGCATTTGGCGATAGGAATGCGCACATATGATGTTACATAGTCAGAAGATCTCAAATCGAAGAAGTAGAAGACAATTACAATACAGTTTGACTAGAAATGAAAAAGGTTTTATATGCCGTAAAAATATGATATAATAAATATAATATGTACTTAATATTGCAACGCTTTGAAAGTTGCATTAATTCAATCAAATTCCTGCGCTACAATTTCAACCATGTATACCGAAACCCTAACCACCATGCATCGAAAATAGATGACGTCTATTTAACAATAATTAACGTAAACTACTTGTGGATAAAAAGGCAACTTTGTAGATTTTCATTTAATGACGGTATGTACAATTTTCGATAGATTTCAAAAATTGTTATAATATCCGCAAGGTTTAAAGCTTGTTAAACTGTAACTTTCATGATTTACATTGTATAAATACTGTCTGAAACAAAAATAAGCTTTTTTTAGAAATGGGTGCAAAATTTCGGTCGCTGTTTTTATTTTACTCAACCATTCTACATTACATGAACTAACAATAATTGACTATGTCCGTTTTTATAATATAATATATACTAAGTTGTGTAAACCCTCTTCATTATCGTTATGTTCAAGTATGGCATACGATCACGAGCCGCTCATTTGTCATATCAGCGGTCCGAAAAGCGGACCGATTGAGCATACAAACCTTATGGCCACTCCTTTCTCTTTTAAGGCTTCTTGCGGCATTTTCCATGATCTGTATAATCAAGGAAGCAACATAGCGTCTAGATCGGCATCTGTAATATATGTTAGGTCGGGTACTTTTGGGACTATCTTTGTATATTATTTTAAAACATACATTATAATAGTATGTAATATATTACATTTATAATAAAGTATTGGTTGTATTTATTTGTATATTTAATAGATTTCCAGGGGGAGTCCGGATAAAAGTTATCTTAAAATGTATGAATATAAAGATGTTCTTAATTGTAATAATAGAAAAATATTGAAGTATTTTTTACACAAAAATAAATGTATTCTAATTGGTCTCGAAGTAAGCTTCTCTCACTCTAATTCGTATAAATTTCCATAGAAGACTTTCTTCTCTAAATAAAATAATTGCATTTTCATGGCGCACGTCTTCAATGGACACGCTCTTGAGAGCGCGCTTTGTATTGCTTCATTCGTGAAATTGATGCTGATTAAATTTATAAAAAAAACATACAATTAATGAATTTATATTGGACAATAATAAACAACGAAGGCGACTCGGAAGAGTACATTATTAATTATATACTTAAACTGGACGATTTATTATTACACCATTGAATACTATGGTTGGCGCACCAACCGCGTCATCATACATAAACTTTCAAAAACTGTCTTGGTTCATAAATTTTCATAGTTATTGAAAACTATTGACAGATACGCTTAGTACTTATATAAAATATAAGATTTTTTTAAAAAATAATAACGACGATATTATAGAAATACGCCTGAAAAATAATCCATTTATATCCCAAGCGTTTCGAATCGAATATTTTAAGATAGTAAATTTAACACAATATAAATAGGATAAAAAAATCCCAGTATATTTGCTTATAAATTATAATAATATGGCAGTCATAATTCGTAAATCATGGGTTCATAATTCAATTTGTATAAGTGTATTATTTTCAGTTGTTCTTTTTTTTAGATCTGTGTGGTCTGATATTTGCGATATGATTTATTGAAGTTCTGCAAACACGACTTATCCAGCAATGTGTTATATATGATAATTGAATATATAAAGCGAAACATGTTCATTACAAGTCGGAGGGACATTTGAGCGCTCATGATTTGCGTCCTCTTTCAAATATCGAGGTCGTCATTGCATTTAACATATCGGAAATTATAAATTAATTCCGAGCGAAAATAGAAACAATCGAGAAGGTCGTAAATTACGAGTTGCATGCGAAAATATGACGAGGCGTGCGAAGTCGATCCCACATCGCATTACGAAATGAATTTGACTTTTATATCGAATTTATTTGATTGATGCAAGATCAGATCGATTTTGGATTTTGCACACAAAGCGAAACAGAGAAATATATGGGCAATAAATATGGAAAGGTTGCATGTGTGATATTTTCCAGCGTATGACCGTTTGACCATTTCGAAATTGTTTTCTCGCGAAGAGTTATTGATTTACACGATGACAAGAGCATAATGGGTATATACGTAACTTTCTACTTGGGGGAACAGCCGTCAATAGAAGGAAGACACGACTTATTTTTTCCATTTGTTCCAAATAGACGGTTAAATAACGCCGATTTGTGTCACGTTGCGTTTTTTCCGTTGCCCAATTCATTAATTATTTGCAACGAAGCGTCGCTCGTCGATGAATGGGAGTTATTTGCAGACACAACGAGAGGAAAAGTCCTCGAAAATACGCTTTTAGCAGACGGTTATTGTTGACGATCCCGAGGAATGCCAATAAAGAGGTCAATCGCACAGATCAAGTGCAAGGCTCACTCGACAATGTTATGGGAGCTGTTTTGTAATTGCGGAGGAGTTATCTCAATTGAGTTACATACGCGAAGGACATCATTTCATCAAGCAGAAGAAACAATATTTTTGAATGGCAATGATTGCTTATTTCTTTTCTTAATATATTTCCCTATCATTTAAAAGAAGACTCTTAATAAAACACAAAATACACTAAAATATTCAACCAAATTCAAATTGACCAAGAAACAAGGCTTGATAAAGTGAATTAGTTCTTGGACTCTATTATTAGGGATACCCAAAAAGCGACAGATGCTACGGTACTAAATAAAAATTAGATGTACCAAATAACAATGATAATATATCTAATGATTTGGGTTTGGAAGACAAGCCTCGAAGTAGATCAGATTTTCACTATGGAACATTATTTACGCAACTGAGTTTGGGGCGCAAAATGCAGGATACCGACCCAATCGGAGATAAAGAGCCGCCTCATTTACAGAGGTAAAATAAAGAATTTCCGTCGTATGCTGCGTGTCCGGTTCGAGGCTGCGGAGCCCCATCGATACAGAGGGATGGACGCTCTCGGACTATGAAGTGACATTGATGTGTGAAATTGCACACGACTATTTTATGAAAAAAAATATTTCTAATTGAATAAAAATGATCTCACAAAAAATACGATTTTGTATGTTTTCTTGCAATTATAAATATCGTATTGTACAATACATTTATGTATAAAGAACAGAGCATTAATCTGAAGGCAAGCGAATATGAATGTACGAGGACCTAAAGAAAAAGATCATGGATAAACTCTACTTTAATAGACAACATCCATTCCAAAGATCAAATTTTACGGGAAAAAAAAATCTAAATCAATCAAATCGAAAAGTTCATCAATCTCATGAAATATTCTTTTTGTATATCCTTGAAGTCTTTGATCTCATTTGAAATGTTTTTTCTCTGAGCCACATATATCCAAAAATCGTTTGAAATTTGAAACAAACAAATTTTTATTTTTGTACATTAGACTATGCCTATGTTATTCGCACAATCCTTAACAATAAATGGACAAAGTTTTATCGCATTCGGATGAACGGTATGGCAGCGCATAAAATACGAACAAACAAAGATTATTTTTTATATACTAGAGATATGTAATATACAGCAAATAAACATCATTTAACGTCACAGAGCCTTATTGATATCGATTTTTTAATATGAAAATATAGCAACATATCGTTATCGACATCCCAAACATGTTGTTTTAAATGTCAACAGCTTATCCAAAATAAAAAAATCTGATGACAAGAAAGCAAAATTTAAAAAAGCATTGCAATGGGTAGTTTGGGTGGTTTTAAGTATAATATATCATTATTAGCCACTAAATAATGCAGTGCTTATGTTGGTGCAATGGGTGTGGAAATTTGTCGAAAGCATTGCTTCCAGGAAAATGATTTTCTTCCGCGTTTTCATTCAGATTTGAGCCAGAAGCGACCCATTTTCGAAGCTTAAGAAAGTCTTTCGTTGCAAGAACGAAGAGTGGATTGTCGATCCGTGACAGACAAGCACAAGCCACCTGTCAACGACCCACAATCGTGCTTGATCTCGTGCTAAGATAAATTCTTTGTTATTCCAAATGATTTTTTCCAAATACACGATCGCTCACTTTTTTATCATCACTACCTTTCACGATGCGATCATGGGATAACATTTGCTGTGAATTATTCAAATTGTTTACGCACATTTTTTTCGTGACCAATACAGCCTGTCCACATACGACCATCATTTCTCAACAGTTAATTATCTCGTTTTTTTTCTTCTTCGAAGTTCAATCATATAATTTGGCCGTATGTGCAATAAGGTCGTCGGATTTGGACAAAATGCAAACTTTCACGCCCATAAATTATGCGTTAACATTTGGAGAATTGGACGTGAAAAATCCGATTTAGTAGTTAGCCTTTGCTTACATTTTTTAGTCGTCCATTGCTAAATGTCATTCGACACGTGTAAAAAACGTTTCCGTTTTAAAATTACACATTTTGCTTTATATATGCACATATTAGTTGGTAATTTGTATGTATCTGATTGCCCTTTATCGACGCTGTTTTTTATCCCCCCCCCCCAAACTCGTTTGTGTGTCATTGGTTGCAATTAGACATGTTTAATCGTTTCAATTGGACCAAAAAAAAAGAGTGTCGGCCATTTTTTTCGAACGCACAATAAAACGAGTAATACACGCAACCGCTCGACGAAAGTCTCACAATTAATTCTCAAACGAACATTGTGAAGTTCCAATCGTGCGTGAAATTTCGATTGAAATTTCACCTAAAATATGACGTGCAGCTGATTTCGGACGTGGTTCCGTAATATAATAAAATGTGTATTTGAACTCGTTAAAAGACTGTGCAGCAATGTTAAATTTGTTCGAGTGCCTAAAAAATCTCGTTAGTATACCTAAAAACGCGTTTTTTATATTCTGTTACTGTACCTAAATACCAGTTTTTCGGCTTACAAATAAATATTTCATAGAAGCTGTTTAAATGAACAACATTTCAGCTCGTTTAGATACATAGTTTTTTTTTAAATCTACTTAATAAGTCTTTACAAAAATAAAAAAAACGTATTGAAAATTGCAAGACCAAATAAGTATAGCAATACATTTTACTAATATAACGAGCGTTCAATTGCATCCTGTGCTGAAATTACCTCAAACAGAAATTAAACATAACATACCATGCGAGTTTGGTGGAAATATGAAAACTATCAGAAACATCGATAAAGTTTGGAATGATTTTATCCAGTCGTATGAAAAAGTTTTTCGTGAAGATCTGAAGGATCAATGAAGATCTGCAGGAATTGGGAGTGGCATACTACGCCTAAGAGCGTCTTAAAATAATATACGAAGATAATCTCAAAAGTACAGTGTAAAGCAGGAGTGGCCAACCCAAATGATCTTGCGGGCCACTTTGGCAATGCATAATAACTCCGCGGGCCGAATATAAAATTATATATCCCCATATTAAATTTAGATATACTATAGACATTTTTTTTTGAGTAAAATTGCAACATAATGAGTTGTTATCATTGGTTTTGCTATTATTCTTAAATGTAAACATATATAATATAATAATAATGATACTCAACGTCAGAGCCGTAAATAGGTTATGAAGCGCCCGTGGCAAGTATCTAAATTGCGCTTCCCCCCTCCCTCCAATTTAAAAAAGCTAGCCACCGAGGTATCATCCGTTATCGTATCGATCATAGAAATGCCGCAAAAAGTCCTGAAAGAGGACGGAGTGGCCATAAGGTCTGTGTGTCCAACCGGTCAGCTTTTCGGACCGCTGACATGACGAATGAGCACCTCGCGATCAGATGTCATACTCGAACATGCCTACAAAGTGATTACGAACTCTCATTACAAAACGAAGTTGTGCGAAGAAGACTGACCAGATGCGTTATTTAAATTTTACAAACGGCTTAAAAATATTTTTGTCTTTATTTTATTGCGAACTAATGCCGGCCGGGTTGGCCCAATGTTTGAGTGATAACAAAGAAAACTAGGGACTAGATAACTTAGTATGTATTATAAAAACGGTCAGTCAATCAGTATTGGTTCATTAGCTCTGTGTTTTGCGCCCCAAGTCCAGTTGCGCCCATGGCGAGCGCCTACTATACCACCACACATTTGTTTCTCCGCTCACTTAGCTTTTGAAAATCGATCTCAGTTTGGGTATTTGAGTTTATTTTTGGGTGGTGGTCAACCAGTTCTATTTGGAGATATTCTGGGGTCGATTCGAATTCAACACGAACAAGAGATGAACATATTTCAAAAAAGTTGTTGTGTTTGTCTAACTGTAAATTACTGAATTTGCTTTCAAAAGCAGCTGTAAGTTTTCTTGTTTCTTTTGCATATTTGATGTAGTTGTTTCATTTTGATTTCTTAAATTCTTTCAACAATGGAAAGTACTGAGCGTAAATACTTTTCAATTGCGATTTCTTTGGCCATTATAAAATAAATATATTTTCTAAAAGTGTGATGAACCTCACGGGCCGAAAAAAAGTTCAAGGCGGGCTGGCCACCCCTGGTGTAAAGTGTCTGCCTTATAAGCCTTTAAATTCAAGATTCTCAAGAAGAAGAAGAAGGAAAAGATTTCCCCTAGACTTGTTCGCGACCTCATTTGGCGCGATCCATCTACAATATGTTAGCTAGCCTTCGAAGCAGCATCCGTGATCGTACAGATCCAAGAAGGCCCCAGATACGCATTTATCCTCGAAAATGCCGCAAAAAATCCTAAAAGATGATCGAGTGACCACAATGTCTGTGTGTCCATCCGGTCCGCTTTTCGGGCCGCTGACACTACGAATGTCATTTTAAAAGCTCTTCCAGTATGAAAGATAACTGTGAAAATACCCATTCTCTTCACTATCATCTCCCATTATCAACGGAGACTATCTGTATACACTATGAAATATCATGCTAAAGTTGTTGGCAATAGTAATATAAAAACATATTGTGTCAAATTTAGTTTTATAATAAGAAAATGGGACTTGATCACATTGTAAAAACGTCAAAAATAGAATAAGATATTTTCTGCTGCTCTTATTTTGTCGAGAGCAATTATGCGGTTTGCCTTTATTACTAATAACTGCTTCATTAGACAGCGACGTCTATTGGCTACTTCACATAAATATGAAGAAAAACACCATGATTTCGTTTGTCGAACGTTTTATAGCAGTTCAATTAAAGCGGACTCGTTATTCGAACGCCCGATAAAAATTATATACATAAAGTGCAGCCATTAAAGTTGCGAAATTCGTACAAATTAACTTAGAACCGAACGCTTTTCGCGACCCAACGTATTAATTGAGACAGCCCGAAGAAAAGTCTGAAATTGAACAATTATTACACCGCACACGACGACTCCCAACAATAAGTAGAATTATTGGATTGCAGAACGTATTAATTGCGATCATTGTTGGAACAGATCTGGTTTGCCGTAATTGTCGACAAAACAAGCGATCGAGATATCGAAGTGAGATAAACGGATGCATTGCGTCGATTCGATCGTGCATCGTGTGTCGGGGGGGTGTAATTAAAAGCGCAATTGAATTTTGTAAGCGTTCGATGCGATACGTTGTTTATGGAGTCGTCAAGGATGGCATTGTGTATTCATTCATGATTGTGTTGCGCAAACGGCTATTAATAATGTATTGTTCGCGATTTAAAAAAAAAGCCAATAACATATTTGAGATGGTCGACATGTTTGTATCGTGTATGGCCATACGCCCTCTGCAATATGAATGGAGATGCGTACCGTTTCCGCTTATGCAAAGTTGCTAACACTGCCTGTCAAATAAAACATGACACAGCCTCCAAATACGACTTTTGAATATTTTAATTGTTATTTTATACACTTCCACGCCTTATTGTTAACCCATTTTATGCGAGGCGTTTTAGCGAACAACGAAATTTGGATACGAACCGGCTTCCATGGATTCCACTCATATCCTGCAATTAAATGAAAGTTTCTATTCATCAATATTGATATGGTAATGCATTAATACAAATCTATATTTAAAAGATGTTTGAGCCATCCAAAAGTCAAGTTCCATAGATTTTCCGTAATTATATTACGGAGGAATACAAAAATTCTAAAGCCCGTATCTATTATATTTCATATCGATATTCCCATTATTAGAGTCGAGGTGTAGTAAATACATCACCGGTAGGGAAAGGTTAATATAACAATTTGAAAAACATATATGTACTCTATATATTTATACATAGATTAGACAGTTACTGCCTTCAACGTGCTGCTGAGTTGTATCAATCCTGAAAATTTCGGGATTATGTTTACTAATCCCGGGATTCATGAACATCTAAAGCTGCTCGGGATTGGATTCCCTAATTCTAACGTATTGTTTGAAAGATTTGGATAGGACTGCCTTTGCTGATCATCATTTGTGATTACATCCACGGTCATATTAAATTTATTCTCATTGATTTCCATATACGATTTCGAATCCAAGATGCTAATATAACAAAACACATGGTTTTCCGGTGACGGCTATAAATGAATCGCATTTCAATTATGGAAAAAATACGTTTTTTACACGCTACATTGAAAATTGTCCACATTAGGAGGCAGATGCGACCGAAGGGTTCCCGCATGCAATGTGTCAATTTTGCGTAATTGAAACCTTTTTATATTCGTAAAACATTAGTTAGATCCTTGAGTAATTTGTATTGACGTCGTCAACCATTTTCGTCAACCCAAAAAAGCGCACGAACTTTTGGACTGACCTGATACAAACATATATTTAAATTTTGTTGAATTTAATTTTAGTAAATATCCACTATTTCACACATCCAACATTTGATAAAATATTTCCCGATATAATTAGGACATTTGATCGATTAACCATGACCAATAAATAAAAGATTTTTCATAAAAATTGCGGTTAACCGAAAGCCGGTTGATGTGTTTCGGTTGAATGAATTTTCATCCGATAAAAAACATATATATTAAATTTCCTCCGTTGATAATTCAAATTTAATAAAAGAAAATGGTCAACGATTTTTGGATTATTTACGATCACGGTTATAGCATTAAAAAGATCAAAACGATCTAAGCGAGCGAAATGTTAATTAGATAAAATATATATACAACCAAGATTAACATTCAAATATGACAAGATTAGGTGGTAAATGTATGATATAACGGTTATAACGAGCATCTATTCGCATAGGGAACTTACTTCGATTACAATTTAACGCTCGCCATATCTGAATTACATGCAAATACGGCGTGATAAATCCTTCGAATCTTGCCGCGTTATTCCGATAGTTGGAATGAAATGCATTTTTGCCATAGGAAAAACGACGCCGTCCTTGACGTATTATATTCGCAATGAGTCGAATCTATTCAATTTTCAAGCGGCGACTGATTGAATTTCAAGCACTTTCAGTAATGCAGATATGCCTCTATCGAATAACAAGCAAATTATGCAATTCGAGCAATGGAGCTCAACTCATATGACCCGACTTCCTATTAAATATCAATTAAATGCGAATAGTCAAGTGGTCTGAAGACTGTTTAACCTCGAGGTAGACATCGGCGATCCTCGTTGGTGATATCATTTCCATAAATAAGTTCAATACATATTTAACTGGATCGTAAATCCGCTCACTTGAGGATTCCATCGTGATTCACACATCTTCTAAATCAAGGGCTTTCTAAATGGTAGCCGGTAAACGTGTGACCTTTGCTTTGTGTTTAATTGCCTACATATATATTTTTTTGATTATGGGATAATGACTCGATCATAACAAATGGCTCTCGATTGTGGTATTTAGCTGTTCATCGGATTGTTATAATTGGAGTTTCTTAAGCTGTTTCCATCCTGATCATTGCATCCCAATCTTCGTCAACAACAACAGGACTTTTGATGCTTCAAGAGGCAATGAAATGCTATTTCACTATTTATCATTCAGCTCTTTAACATGAACAGCAAATGGAAATTAACATAATTACACTAAGTAAAATGATATATTTTTATGAGATTAATAAGCTATAAAATGCCATATGATTCGTATAAAGTGCTCTTTACAACGTAATTAATATAATGCGTATCAAAAGGTTATATTAACGAGCCAATCTAGTCCTGTACAACCAGCTCCTATGTAACTACCGCGATTCTCAGTCACACATTAGAAGACATTATAATACTTAATAAATAAAGTAGTTTGACATTTGTTTTCCAGGTATCTTATGTGTAGTTTCGTAATAAATTTATCATGTACAAACTATTGCGTATTGCTAATCTTCTCTTTTAAAGGCTGCATAGGCATTTACTAGCAAACATGACATAACAACAATTTGTTCATATTTTTTTTATGATACCATCGAACAGTATGTAATTTATCCAAGTACACATTACTTAATCTTCCCACGGATTCGCAGAAGAGGCTTCCACCCCGACCCAAAGCCAAAAAGAAGAAACGCTCGATGCAATCGACTTTATAAATCTCCGTGCTATGCAAGTACATGCATAATTCAGGTATGCCGGTTGCAGTCGCCGCATGCCAAATTGAATTTTATTCCACAAAACGCCACATTTTCCGATCTATTTAGCTCGACAGACAAAAAAACACTTAAATAAGTTTACGAGACACGACAATGGATGCGATAATTGTCCAATAAATCTTCCTTTCACACAATCTGCATTGCAATGCTGCGCTTTAACCACCGTCGGCGAGCCTCCGGAGTATAGAGCGACCCGAAACTAATGTCGCAATCGCTTCGAAATCCAACCAAATCAGTCCACAGGCGATTGCATTCTGATCGATTTGGACGAATTCCAATTTTGTTCCAGATTTACAACCATTATTGATTTCCAAAACTGACATGGCGTAATTACATAGCGTTTTAACGATCAATTGCATTTTGAAATTCCTTAAAATACAACAGAAAAAAGAAGATAAAAACTGTGCATTACAATGCTATTCAAATATACCAGAAACGTGTAATGCCATTAGATGCAATTTATACTGCATATTAAGAAATATACGTAAGTTATTTAAATAAAATATACATAGTATGCACATTAACACTGGGTTTGCGGAAAGATTATTCTGTACCTCCGAAGAAGATCAGTATGCATAGGCCAAAGAGAATCTGACAGTGAAAGTTCTGAATCAATTGAAATTGGAGAGATAGAAGGATCTTCGGATAATGAGGAGGAAAACTTGTGGAACCCAGTGGATAAAACTGAAAGCAGGCGGATTTAGGGGTAGGTCTAGGGATATCGCAAGGCCTACTGGCTACACTAAAAGAAATATTATTTCAGGTTGTGGTAAACTAGTGCTTTCAAATTGATAAATGACAGATAATGAAATACATACAGATATACAATTAAAAGACAACTATAAACCTGTTACAGAAATCATTACTTTTAATAATAAATTAATATTTGGTGTCGACGTCGTTGACCAGATGCCACAAAAATATAGTGTGAAAGCAGGGAGTTTCTTAAGTTAATTAATATTATTATAATATATGCCTTAAAATAATATACAAAAAAAGTCCCAAAAGTACCCGACCCAACATATAGATGGCGCTTACTGTTGTAAAAAAATACTATGATATAAAGTATCTGTACGCAA
Source organism: Stenopsyche tienmushanensis (assembly GCA_008973525.1). NCBI lineage: Eukaryota > Metazoa > Arthropoda > Insecta > Trichoptera > Stenopsychidae > Stenopsyche > Stenopsyche tienmushanensis. The sequence continues at coordinate 69,313 of WACJ01000294.1, read as the reverse complement.
TGTTGCTTCTGTGATCGTACGGATCATTTAAAATGCCGCAAAGAGTCTTAAAAGAGAACGGGAGTGATCATAATGTTTGTATGCTCAATCGGTCCGCTTTTCGGACCGCTGATATGACGAAAGAGCGGCTCGTGATTGGATGCCACACTTGAACATAACGACAATGAAGAGTGTTTGCACAATTTATATTATAAAAACGGATAGAGTCAATCGGTTGTCGGCTCATGTAAAGTAGAATGGTCGAGTTAAATAAAAACCATGCGCAACTTTCGACCGGGTCGGTATTCTGTATTTTGCGCCCCAAACCCAATTGCGCCCGTGGTGGGCGCCTGCTTTACCACATCCTTGTTACGTCTATAGCCTCTTTAAGTTTTTTTCAATATTGTAGATTTGGCAGCAATAAACACAAACAATCATTTCCATGATAATTCTTAAAATAAGACTTTTTACTTATTAATAATTTATTTAAATGTAAGACCTAATATTGTTCAATTCAGACTTAATTTGAATAAATCTATTTTTTTTTAAGAAAATGCGTATTTTCGTTTATCCGACAATTTGACGAGTGCTCGTAGAAATATGTATTTAAGAAACGTCCGCAAACCTAGTGTTAATATTATCATCTTCATGCACGAATCATAAGCAATCCAAAGCTAGATTTTTGGATCATTTTATTCTATCATCTATTAACGCTAACATTGGCGACTTAATAAAAAATACCCCCATTTGAATAGATACAAAAATCGCCAAGAATAGCCCTAAGCGGGCCGACCGATTTTGCAACGCCGTTTAAATTCGCTTTTATCGAAAAATAATTGCAAACATCCGATTTATTGTATGGAAATTACATCCACCTAATTGTCGATCGTATTTTAACCATGGTATTATATTTGAGAACGACTTTTACCTGCGTTCGAGCGCATTATCTATGATCTTTGGCAATATCAACAATTACGCCTTCGTATCAAACTCCCCGTATCACAACATATTTATGGATCATTTTGCAAAATTTAATGAACAAATTACCGTTCTCGACCGTCGAATTCGTGATCTTCTACACCTTGTTTGATTTGATCGCTTTTCGCAGGCGTCCAATTGTTACAATGATCCATACTCTTCGCGGGCGATCTATCATGTTAAAGCGTCCGATGCTCTATGATTTCATGTTTTTTTTTAATGTTTCGAACGATGACATTATGTGTTAAAGCGGCGGGATTCGACGATGGTCATGTTCGACGTCCAATGATGAATGTTGGGTATTTATCGTATCCCAATTAATATGAATTTATGGAAATGAGCGTGCGGTCAATGAGCGTTAAAAACACGGTTTTGCGCCAAAAGAATAAATTAAAAAGCGAATAAAGGTTACGTTTGACTTGTTTATATGAAGCGTTAGCGGGTGATTTGTTATGGTATCTAATGGATTTGAGTCGTTATATTAAATCGATGCAATTTAAAGTCACCTTTTGTATTGTTTGAGTCTTCGACAAAAATGTCGCCTGTGAAACTCAAATTTGAATGATCTATTTGGTTTTGTTAAATTTGTCGGACTATAGAGTACTGCCTCCGACCCCCTGTAATCCGGATTTTTTTGGAAATTAGTACATAGTCGCATCGCCGGTGAAATTACGATTTGATTTATACCCATAGTAAGTCCGGTGAAAACTCTAATTAAAAACAAACATAAGGAGCTTTAAACGGCGATAAATCGTGATTACACGAAGCCGTGATAACCGAGTCAAGACATCGTTTTTTTAATTTTATTTTTTTTGAAAACATTATCTAATATATATTTCCTCATTTCGGTCAGTCAGTTCTGACATTTATGATGACCGGTGGCTTTGCTGCCTTGAAACAGCCTCGGACTCGACTCGTTAAATTCAGATTTACCGAGATTGCACAATCGCCTTATAAACTACGAAATTCATTGAATTCAATTGCGTTAATAAGAGGCGATTTACATTTCGCTTATCGATTCGCCTGCCTATTACAGGTGCATAGTCGCTCCGCTATGCGAAACTATCCGGTAGCCCACAAAATCAATCATGAGTTTTATATCCAACTATATAATATAGGGTGCGACAGGGAATCTACCTTATTTTAATTTTTTTTGTTTGGATTGCCTTTTATCAATCCCTTTTATAGGATCATCACCAACCATTTTCACATGGTTTTTCATGGCGCATATATGTTTTTAAAAATGTGGTCACCAGCCACACCTCTTATAGATTTGAACCCAAGATGATTGAGCTGATATCTCCTATACTGTTTATGCTATTCATTTTTAAAATAAAGTATTATAGTTTCTCTGCCGCACCTGTATACATAAGAAAATGATTATTATCGAAGGCTTTATATGAGTTCAAATTTTTGAGTTATACAATTGATTCTATAACGTTCCTAATTGATACATCATAATCGCAGCTCTTGATTGTGGTGCCGCTTAGGGGAATAATTAAACAGTAATAAAAACATGTTTTTATTGTATCAAATCGGCATGAAATTGCTCCAGGTAGAAATGTCGCTTTGAGCGGAAATGCGTTGACATTTCGACTTCCTGCAACATAGTTGATGATGGCTTCTCCGAGGACCGTATCAAAATATTTTCTCACAATGAAGCAATTAACACATCTCAGAGTGCCAACTTCTGTACCATTGTGCAGATTTAATGATATATTATTGCGTGACGGCAGATCACAGACATGAAAGCCTCCGACGATACATCGGCCATGGTTGCTGACTGCGTGCGAAATGCGTAAAAACTGTTCTTTATCATCATTTTCTTTTCATCGAACATGTACATGATTTCATTCATATTTTATTAACGCAAGTTTCTGCATTTTTTACTCAAATATTGCATTATTCAATCAAGCAATATCACCGTATTCGGTTGATGGGGAAATCTGTCGATTATTTGTAACATCGAGTCGCTGGAACAAAGCGGAGACTTAGTATCCAACTTCCGTTCACCCTTTCTGGAAATCCAAATTATTGTTGCTTTATAGTTGCTTCCGTGATCGTACAGATCATAGAAAAAGCCGCAAAAAGCTCTTAAATTGGACGGAATGGCCACAAGGTTCGTATGTCCAATCGGTCCGCTTTTCGGATTGCTGATGTGACAAATGAGCGCCTTGCAATCGGACGCCATATCTGAACATTACGAACTCTTATTATAAAACGAAGTTGTCTGAAGAAGACTGATAAAAATCCTGTATAACTCTCGACCGGGTATTCTGCATTTCGCGCCCAAAGCCTAGTTGCACCCGTGGCGGACGCTTTTGCCACACCCTTGTTATGGCCCTGATCATGACGCTAAATATATTACTAAAATACTGTGATTTGTGATTGATCAAATCTATGGCTGTTTTTTTAAGTTTTCATTAATTATAAAATTTAAGATCTATCAGGTCAGTCCAAAAGTTCGTGCGCATTTTTGGGAAATTTTTAAATAGTATAAATAAAACACAACATTTTAATCAATGATATATTTTCCTTACTATCTACAATTTCTTGCCATCTTACAAGTATTTTTTTCGTTGCTGTGGAAAGACACTGGTTTTTAGTTTTAAAAACTAAAAGAAGTTAAGAATTTAACTTTTTCCCAAGTAAAGTTTAAATGACAAAGCTGTTCACTGTAAGCATCTGCATTAATGGTTTGATTTGGTTTCAACAGTTAATATTAAATCACACCATACATATTCCACGAAACACTTTTTAGGATGTAAAGACACCCTTTCTTGTTGGAATTGGCTGCTTATCTTTATCTGTCCACTGTTTTTTTTGAGACGTTATGATAAATAATCCATTTTTCGTCACATGTTACCAAAAGGTCTAAAAATGATTATCTTTCGAAGTGCGATAAAAGGCAAATGCCTTTCCCAGTCTCCTTTAACCTGTTGAGGAGCGAGCAAATTTAAAATCGATGAAGTCGTTGATGTCATAATCGCTTTACGCCGATTACTTTTTGTCAGCTCCTAATCAGCATCAGACAATCTTCAATTGTTAATGAACACTCGATAGTGAATACAAGACCACGTAATTTCTTTACATAAACAATGCACAAAAAATCGATTCATTTGCTCCTTCAGAAGGAAATGATAATTGAACAAAGACTCATTCAACACGCAAAGAAGAACGGCAAGCAGTTAAATAAACAAACACTCTCGATAACATACAATATTCGGTCGTTTCTTTGCGTAAACAAATAACACACTTGAAATCGAAATCATTATAAGTCAATAAATTTGGGCTTAATGATCTATACAATCATGCGATGCATGTGAGGAAGCTATCCGTCTCAGTCTCCCGAACTACGCTAAGTTCTCTCTTTCTCTGTCTGTCTCCGAGCTTCAATGTGCAAGAGTGCTCTTTTTGGGACATGAGAATTCGGACATACATGTATGTCGATGCTCCCCAACAGCTTAAATGACGTAAAACTGTATTATGAGAAGAATCCATCTTTTCTGCGATCTGATCCATTGTTAATTGTGGTTCTGACTCCACAAGATTTTTAAGAACGTCGTTATCAAAATTAATAGGACGTCTTGAACGGGATTCATCATAAATGCTGCTTTCTTCACTTTAATTTTTTAAAGCATTTCTAGGCAGTCCTTACAATGATAGTATGTTCATCTTGTTCACTATTCATTTTTATCGCTGCAAATTTGACAGATTAGACGAATATAATGTTAAATTGTGTTTTATTTACACTATTTAAAAATGTTCCATAAATGCGCATACACTTTTGGACTGACCTAATAGCATAGTGTGGATAGTTTGAAAGCGAGTTTTCAACGATAATTACGTTCGTGCGACGTGCGAAACGTTCATCGTCCGGGTTAACCTGTTGAGGAGCGAGCAAATTTAAAATCGATGAATTCGTTGATGTCATAATCGCTTTACGCCGATTACTTTCTGTCAGCTCCTAATCAGCCTAAGACAATCTTCAATTCGAGGCAGAGTCAATTGTAAATAAACATTTGATAACATACAAGATCGCGTCATTTCTTTACATAAACAATGCACAAAAAATCGATTCATTTGCTCCTCCTTTAGCAGGAAATGATAATTGAACAAAGACTCATTCAACACGCAGCGAAGAACGGCAAGCAATTAAAAAAAACAAACATTGTCGATAGCTCGCAATATTCGATCATTTCTTTGCGTAAACAAATAACACACTTGAAATCGAAATCATTATAAGTCGATAAATTTGGGCTTAACGATCTATACAATCATGCGAGGAACTATCCGTCTCAGTCTCTCGAACTGCGTTAAGTTCTCTCTGTCTCTGTCTGTCTCCGAGCTTCAATGTGCAAGAGTGCTCTTTCTGGGGCATAAGAATTAGGACGTACATGTACGTCGAAGCTCCCTGACAGCTTAAAGGTGACCATTTTAAACAACAAACGCGTATTCATAAAACACAAATAATTTCTAAATTCTTGAAATCAGTCAATAATGTTCATAGTTAATGATATTCGCACGCATTCATTCATTTTATAAGGAAAACTCAGTGAATGAATCGACGCAACTGTGTCGATATGAATTATGACCGGCATTGATTCCGTAACTTGTTTCTGTATATTTAAAGGCAAATACACGTGTATTACTTTAAAATTGAATCACTAACGAGCATACGCTTATTTCAATAATGGCAATTCGAATCGAATAGTGATCGTCGAACGAATTCCTGCGCGCAAAGCATCAATTATTCGAATCGAGCATATAATTTTCATCGTATCCGCGAATAAGCGCATAAAATCAGAGAAATTCGATATTATTAAAATGAAAGCGACGGAAAATGGCGGTGATGTTAGTGATCGATTTTTCCCACTGGGATGCATGGATGAGGTTTGAATTGTTGTGGAAGATGGCAAATCATGTCCGATAATGAGTCTAAAGGCTCAATGGTGTATCTTAGATAGTGAAATAGTTGCGGTGAGCTGCGTGCGATCTTGAAGATGGATAGTGATCTGTGCGGTTCCGCTTCTGCAAACAATGCAGACTAATGAGACGGAAATGCAACTCGAGTCCGTTGCACGATCTGAAATAATTACGCCGGAAGTGCTCGCATTGAAAAGTGAGGAAAGCTCGCGAAAGACGATACATAATCTTGCAGCCAAGAATAAATTATATGCATTGCCAAATGTCGCAGGCGCCACTTCCTTGATGATACGCATCGATAGTTCTGGCAGAATCGCCGTGTTGTAGTGTCTTTAGTAAATTAGATTCAGAAAGAGAGGCAGCCATAATTACATTTCACTGCTGCTGTTGATCGTTTGATATGATTTTGCCTTTGGGTGCATAGACAGTTCCGTGTAAATGCATTTGTGGCTTTCAAATGAGCATTTAATAGGCAAGGTTACGCAAAGAGTTCCTATTAGATTTCAAGGAAATTTAGAGCCCATTTTAAGCATAGAAGCTTTTATATAAACAGAGAAGGTGAATGCTGGCATGATAATGCACGAAGATTTGACGGAAGAGTTGGAATATTGTATCATCGCATCGTGTCACAATCGGTCCATTATAGGACTTGGGTATTTCAAGAGATCAAATAAAGACAGACAAAGATCTTCAATCACAGATTCGATACGACTATAATTGCCAGCACAAAAGACGCACTTGTAGAATTACTCGGGTAATTGACAGAGCAAACCAATTGAGATAAAATAATGTACTCCATAACTTCTATGAGCTAAATGTATTCTAATATTGTAGTAATCATTCTCACCAGCACGATGAAGGCGTCCAGATTTCCGTCGAAATCTGGACGCTATGTATAAATATATGAAGTACATATATGTTTTTCAAATTGTTATATTAACCTTTCCCTACCGGTGATGTATTTACTACACTTCGACTCTAATAATGGAAATATCGATATGAAATATAATAGATACGGTGTTCTGAATTTTTGTATTCTTCCATAATATAATTACGAATCACATCAAAGTATTATAGTATATGAGTATTCATTTGCAGCGACGGAAATAAATAATTTGTCGGGAAATCGGGAATTTTGCGAGTTTTAGTCCGTGTCTCAGCAGAAAGGAATTTTATCAGCCACATTGATGGTGTTATACGAAAACGCGGTCATCAACTCGAACTAGCATTTAAATATCTATAAGCAAGAGGATTTATTGAGTTTTAAATAGTCATAATATTTACAAATATGTTGCTAAAATTAAATACAAGCGCATAAGAAGCAGTTGTATCTTTACATGGTTTGTAAAAAAATATGGAACTCCTTACAAATAACGCTCGAGGGAATTTTACAGTATAAAATGCATTGAAAAGATAAAATTATATGACAAATGTCTTTGCGAAGCGAACTTGGAAAAAAATGATATCTTGACAAAAGCAATAACATCCATTAAATTAGCTTTTTAAGAATTTGATAGCAGCTTAACCCAAAATAGAGAAAACACTTTTGCATGCCTTTCAAGTTCTTATTTATAGTGCTTAAATTTTACGAGTATTAAAGATTTCTAATATATGATTAAAATATATATATCAAGTTAGTCCAAAAGTTAAATATTAAATTGTGTTTTATTTACACTATTTAAAAAAATCCCAAAAATACGCACGAACTTTTGGACTAACCTGATAGATTTTAAATATTACGAATGACGAAGACTTCAAAAAACCACCACAAATCACAGAATTGAGGATATAATTAGAATATATATATATATATAATTTGGAAAAATTTTATGAATACACTTTGGTCTGTTTTTATGCGTTTTTGAAGTTATGCAATTTTTAAAAAGAATGGAACCCATCCCTCATTTTTATATAGAGCACAAAGTTTTTTTTTTATGCGAATGCGCATAATTAAACATAATTTTAATATTATATGGTAGCAAAGAAACAGATAACAATATTGAAGTGGAAGAATCTCCTGCCCCGCTTATTGTAAAAATTATGCAAGAAACAATTTAATCTATTTATTATTAACGAGCTTTCAAATATCACGAACTGTGTTTAAAAAAGTAGATTAATCTTCGCAAAGTTTTTTTATGCGATTTTTGCTACATTTCATCACATTGATTTAAAGTTATGCGGTTTTTAAAAAAAACGATACCTCAGTTTTCTATGTAATTCAAGTATTTTTTATATGCGATTCTCAGTGGAACGTATCTATCGCATAAAAACAGAACTAAGTGTATATCAGGATAAATGCAAATTAGTTTAACTGCTTAAAAATAATAAAATAAAATTTTGCAAGTTCTCTATGTCTTCTAACGGGGCAATTAAATCTAAAAGACATTAATCTTGTCGATATTGAAACTGAACTTGTGCAATTTTTTAAGGCATGTTTGGTCACAATTGACAGACACAAAATGCATGTTTATTTGCATTAAATCAAGGTGGAATGCAAATTCAGCACAGTAATCTCGATTTTAGATCGAACTGCAGTCACTTTAGCGGAATGGCCGTTCCGAGCAGAGAGAAAACATCGGAGATATTGTATTGGAACGAATCGCATTGATTTTTTGCCAATGGCCACTTTTAGATCTTATCGACCTTCGACAATTCGTTTCTCTGAACGCCTGACCGATCGCAATTTTTCGCTCCTTTAATACGATCCGATTCGGGAGTTGTCTTCAAATCCGATCAAATTTGCATTCCGAGTCCGGATAGTGTCGGATTTTGCAGGAACGCGTAGTTCGCATTTTCCTACTCGCAGCACGTCGGAGAGCTCAAATGGGGTTCAAGAATCGGATTGAGCAATCGCTAATGATACGCCATTTGTCTGCCCATCTTGAAGTGTTAGGAGCCAGCAAATTACGTATGCAACGGCTTCTCTGCACCGAACATCTACTTAAATTATTCATAATTGCCATTGTATGTCTTGCGTTGGAAGTAGAACTAATCCAATTTTCTAATCTTAACTTTCTACCTCTATTGCAAGCGGATCTAATGTGGAATTCCAAAGACGAGCACTATTCAACATCTTCAATGCCAACGCGGCGAAGGGTCATTCGCCAACAAAGGCAGTAAAATAGAGAAACACGTAATTTACGTACCAAACTCATCAACCATCTTAAAACTTGACTTTTACACGTTTCGCAGAAATAACTCCTCAGCATAAATATCCTTTCGTAAGCTAAATTTATGCAAGATCTCATAAACATATTAAAAGTACCTTAGTTCTCATTAACAGTACGTTTGCTTTCGAGCTAAAATATGAGCGTTGTATAATAATGTACATACATGTTAAAGTATAACTTCTTACACGTTAAGAAACTGCCATAATCATATAAGATGGATCGAGTTTATAACCCAATTTTCCTTAAACCATTCATTCAGTTCCTGAAAGATTTTATGGTCGTGGATTTTAATGTTCGATGCATAAAACAGAGCAGTTAAAAATAGCAATTTCGAACGGAGTAATTCAATTTTTATGATAAATATCGACTTGATGTAAAATGGTTAATTGCAGATGCTTAAAATGTAAGAGAAATGCTTTTATATTGTGACCACATTCATTGATATTAGGGTTGTCAAGGAAAATACATACTTTTACATAATGTTTGAACGCAATGTTGAAATAGAAATTTTTAAAAGTTTTTTCATTAGCACCATTGTTTAACTTTATTTTTGTACATTTTGTTCATTTTTATTGCGAAAATTTAAACAAGAACGACTTGAATTGTTGCATAAATATGATTTTTTATGATCTACAGTGCATAAACATATATTTTATTATTAAAATCGATCTTTTTATTTAGGGTTGCCTCAATTTACTAATAATACTAAAACGAACAATTTTTTACAAGGAATTTTGACCAATACATCTCAAATTAGATTCAGTTAAGTAGCAAAGATCATTCAATGGGCAACCCTAATGATATCTGTTGAATTTATTCAAAAATAAAATGGAAACGCAAGGATCTATTAAAATGTGAAGACATATTTGAAGTGTTAAAAAACATTTATTTTTCTACGAAAAAGCATAGCGACTCACCGGTGAGTCGTTGGTACTAAGGAATGTTTTTACCTTGTTGGGTCTAAAAATGATTTTTTAACATTTTTTATGCGAAATGTATTAAATATAGAATATTGATATTTAGTATGTTGACTAGGCGATCTTTATTTAACAAAAAAATATTTTTTAAAGTGTGACAAAGTATAGTAATAGGAGTAGGGGGAGTCACGCATATCGATGGACGAGCGATGATATTCTTCACCATGGAAGTCTTAAGTCCTAGACAGATGATTTGCAGCACAAAAATTAAACATATTTTTGATTTGTATCATATTTTGTATAGTATAGACTACAATTATGAAGAAATATTAAAAAATTAAAAAATAGTGAGCGATTGAAGAAATATGTCTGTTTTTATTAACTTTTTTTGTAGTTTTTTGTTCATTAAATAAACACTTTTGGATATTTTTAAATAATTATAGTCTATATGATGAAGGCATTTATTATACACATATCTGCCAAATTTTATAAAGAATACTCATCTAGGGCGTGTGGGAGCACTTCCGTGAGATTGGGAAAAGTAGTTTTGAGAAAAACGCGTTTAAAGCCTCTCCTCTTTTCAACTTCGCGAAGCGCAACTTATCCTCGTCGGCTTATAACTCTGCGAATTTCATTTATATCCACTTGAAATTTACTATACGTATTCTTAAACATTGGTTCTTTCCGATACAAGAAGGTAGAAATGTACCTTAAGTGGTTAAAATACTTTTATAAAACGTACAACATACCCGCATTAATCCGACAAACGTTTTGCAAGGCAGTGTCGGATTGTCAAAATTGTCGGACTATAGAGTACTGCAGCCGACCCCTTGTAATCCGATAAAATATGAAAATGGTAAGATATACACAAACAACAGAATTAACGTCATAAACACAATGACCATAGCAGTTTTAACTGTCTCTTGCTAGATAAAAAGCGATTTTTTGTTTATCTCCTTGTAAAACAACTTTGTTTTTATAGCCAATATGGATTCAGGAATAGGTTTATATACTCATTTTGTTCCTGAAGAAATCACAAATACAAAGATTCATTACGTTTTAGGCGGTCCATAATGACACTTTTGCATTTTTCACATTGACGAAGCTTTACCGTACATATGTACTATACTTGTATTGAGATGTCGGATTGCAGGGGGTGTCGTATTAGACTAGAGTCATAGTATCGCTGTATATGGATGCGGGAACTATTCCCAGTTGATAAAATATGAATTATCTGCATTCAATGATGGTTGCATACAAATGGTAAATACATAAGTATATAGCAATATAAAGCGTAAAAATCGATGGCTTTTTTAAATTTAAACAACCATCCCAACCCTCAAACCATAGTTAATACTTTCTAATGCTAGAAAGGTTCTTCAACGCGTTGGTAGGATGTATATGGAATTATTCATGTTGAATTGACCAATCGATAGCTTACATTTTTACATTGCAAGAATGACCCGCGAAAAAATGCTGAAGTTAAACTGGAAAGTTCCATCATGTCTTATGGTATTAATTAGGCATCTTTCCATCTGGTTATTATCCTTTTGCATCTATGGAATATTTATTGATAGTTGATGGGCTACGAATGGTTTATTTTTTTTATTATTATAGATTATAAAGAGTCGGATTTGATATTGACAGCATCCACGACGGTTATGAGCGGGGTGATTAGCTTCATCGATCTGTTTGCTCGATGGCTCGATATCATGTTACAGATTCTCTTTTATTTTGATAGCCAAACGATCACGATCTCGAGCAGCAATCGAAAGCAGCTACGTATGGCCACAAGTTCGTGTCCACGCCTAAGCGATTACCCGAAGAAAGCTGCGAGGAGTCGTCGGTAAGTGATTGTGATTTAATCGATGGTTACCCGGAAGGTATTCGGCGATTTTTTTTTTGTTCGCCCCAGCCGAAAAAGCAGTAGTCGATATAATTGAGCGATCGCCTTACGAAAATTATAACACACTGTGGGCATTTTTTCTGCACTGGCGAGTTGCTAATAAATTTGACCGTTGTATAACGCGGCCGGTGAAGGCGGTCGCTTTGGGCGGGCAAACATTAATAATCGCCGAATTTTTTGACGTTTTATAAAACAATGAGTGGAGAATGATTGCCGTCGGTTGTGGTCTTTTTTGTAGTGTTCTAATTGATTTCGTTGCCGCGATTCGAATATTTTATGTAACGTCAATGCCACGTGACAAGGTAAATTTCACGCTAAGTTCATTATCATATTTCCTTTCGCAATGGTGCGTAAGCGCGTTTCACATGATGCTTTTCCATAATCGGATTTTGTTTTAATGGGCGGATATTAGTATGTTATGTTCGAATTATGTTGATTTAAAAAGTAAACGAATTCCTTCCTCTTTAAAAAAAAAAATGTTATCAATCCTGTTGCGTTTTGCAAGGCTCTGAAGGAAATGGCTTTTGTAGTGTCAAAACAACGCAATCGAATATATAGAGCAATTGTAATTTATAGAACCAGTATAATTTTAAATACTAATTATACTCTTAGATATGTAGAACACCAAATATATAATATTTTATTTTACATAAGTCTTATGATACTAAGAATTCCCACATCATTAAATCTAATCTTTTATTGAACATCCGTTCCAGTTTTCATATACTCGTATCTTATCGCACATAATTGGCTATCCTAAAAAAACATTCATTATTTCTTTTTCAATTTAACCCTTTCCAATCGCATGTCGACATTATGTCGCCAAAATTTTAAACTCGCATATATAGACGATATATTATGTTCCATAAATTATTTTTGCTATTTATTTTATTATGAGAATTAGTTGCACTTAGGATGCTGCACTTTTAAGTCGTGTTTTGTGCTTTTTTGGTGACTATATTCATCAAGAATAAATTTTGATTTTTAAAATTTAAATTTAACAACCCAATTTACAACGGATCGATTTTCGCCGAATGAAGAGTTTATTCGAATTGGTTTCAGAAATACTCGGATACTCATGGTCGAGTGCTCAAATAAATCTGAAAAAAATCGGGAAGGTGTGAAGACAAGGAAGATGGGTGCCGCACGAACTGAGCGAAGAGAATTTGGGCCACCGCATTTATACATGCGAATTACGCCGCTAAAAACGCCGTTTTTCGGCGACTTAATAACTGGAGATGAGAAATGAGTTCTTTATTCTAATTATGGATGTAAAAATCAATGGCTATCAAAGAGTCAGTTAGAAAAACCAACCCCTAAGTCCGACGGGGCGGAAATTAAAAAAAAAACGACCCTCTCTCGTGCATCGAAGACAAGTGTTTTTGCAGCATGATATTGCTAGCTCCCATATGGCGAAAATAACGCTTGGATGGAAGACAATTCGACATCCTCCTTATTCTTCAGACATCGCTCCGTCAGATTTCTATCTTTTTAGAACTATGCAGCATTATTTTGATAGGAAAAGTTACAAAACAAACGATGAGATCAATAATAGACTTATGGAATATTTTCGTTCAAACCCTGTTATGCTTTGTGACAGAGGCATTAAAATGTTGCCAAATAGATGGAAAAAGGTTATATCTAACGATGGAAATCTCATTTAAAAAACGAAAATCTTTATGGGTACATCTTATACTATTGATACTATTTTACTATAAAAGCACATACTTCCGCGACTATAAGTATGTGTTTTACTAAAAAAAATGTATTACATGTGAAAATGGACGAAAATGTTATCATTTTCTGCATAAGATTTCTCGTTTTTCTATATATTGATAACAAGTGTTACACAATAATACATATTACTATACCTATGTTATTTCTGCAAGTATAAACAATACGTTGACAAAGTTTTATTGCAATCGGATGAACTGTATGGTAGTGCATTAAATACGGACAAACAAACATCGATTTTTATATATTTGACTATGCCTATGTTACTCGCGCAATCCTTAGCAATAAGTGGACGAAGTTTTATCGCAATCTGATGAACGGTATGGCAGCGCATTACATACGAACAAACAGATATTAATTTTTATATTGTAGATGAAAAAAATGGATTTCTTTCGGGAGGACCTAATATAAAAGTGTATTTTTTCGGAATTTTCATATGACGCACAAGTGGAAAAATGCATACATTTATTGACTCCATAACAGCTTTTTAGGCGTAAAAATACACGTTTACCATTGATACAAAACAAGATATTCCGGCGACCTTGCCAACAATTTAACTGTAAATTTTTTACGACGGAATTGAATTTTTTAAGTGCCTTTCGCACAAATAACAATTAAACATTGTCTCGGACAAAATATCAGTTACACGTACGTTTGACATTGTTCGCGTACAATAAGCGAAACATTTGACAAAAATAACAGCTCATTGTTTCGCCTGACACTCGGCTTACGCCATTATTCATTTGCACTATCATTTTATGGCGCAAATCAAATGTATAAATAGATAAATAAAGAGAAAGGCCACCGGTCAAATACGCCTTTGACAACGCCTAAGATATACTATTTTGTTGCAATTTTTTTTAATGTGCAAACCAAAAATATCGCTCGTGAATGATTTATTTGCGCGCGTATGTTTGAAATTGAGTTGGTTTTAGAAAAAAAAATATTTCGCGAAAAAACATCAGATATATATCTCCAGACGATTTCAACTTTTTTCTCACCGTTCGGATTATTAAATATATTTACTGTTTTTTTTTTCTAGACCGGTCAGTCGCATTCTACTGCTAAACAGGTAGTCTAATAACTTGTTAAAAAAGTCACGGCTACTTTTATTATTGGCACTCGTTCGGCTGTAATAGTTATATAATTGTGTCATAATGAATCACGGAAAATGGGCAGGTATCGTACCCAATCGGTCCTCGAATCAAGAAAAAAAATCGCTTTTGAATTGATGTATTTAATAGTCGCATCGAGATGATAATCTGACAATCCAAAAAAGGAACAGAATACAAACACTTCATATTATATGATATAATACAAGACTTGGTTGTTAATTTAAAAGAAGCACAGATCCTTCTGAAAAAAACATGATGCATAAGATACGATCGCAATTATTTGCATTTTTAACATGTCCATTAAAGTATACGATTACAAGCTGTCCGAATAAGAAACTCAAAATGACAGAGGAGTCGTTGGGAATTGTATGGTACATTAAAAGCTCTTGTGATGATTTAATTTTTTTCTGAAATTACTGAACTTGTGGAGATTGCGTGCTTTAAAAATTACAATGTTTGCTTAATCTCTTAACACATTTGATGATATATTTGTCCATTAATTTTTACGACCCAATCATAAAACCCAAAGGAGAAATGCAACTTTCAACTGTCATTGCGTCTATGTAGGTCCTCTTTGTTTCATCGATAAAAAATAAAAATATTTATAATTACTACCTTTTTAAATTGCACTCTTACACTTTTAATTCCAATCGAAAAAAACTGTAGTTGAGTTAAGAATGTCGAGCCAATTTGGCGTACTTTAAAAAGGTTTAAAAAAAAAGTAAATTAATGTCAATTGTATTTCAACATTTGTTGAAAAACAACCAAATAATGTCAATTGATAATAATTAAAAAATATAGAGAAATCTATTGTCTTTTTTAAAATGTATTTACAAGCATGAAGAACAATTATTTAACAAAACTAAATAGTAATCTTATGAAGCGTTACAAAAAATATGTGATTCTTGTAGTTGGTCTAGTATTATTATACTTATAAACTATTATTATTTTATAACCAATTATTATAAATGTCATCTTAATCCATATTAAATCTTTGAGTAGTGAGCTAATTTTAAATCACATAAACTTAGATGCTATATTTGTATGTCCGCCACTTATCATCCGTACAAACCCATTTATTTATCAGGACCGTCGCAACGTGTATGAAGCTTGTACATAAATAAATAAACACTGTCGATAGCACACAATATTCGGTCATTTCTTTGCGTAAACATAAACAATACACTTGAAATAAATTCATTGTATCATTCAACTTATCCTTATTAGTCGATAAATTTAGGTTAAAGATCTATACAATCGTACGATGTACGCAACACACTCTTTCCGTCTCTGTTTCTCTCTAAGTATCCAATCTCGGAATATCGGACAGAATTTTTTATTTAACAGAAATCGTACACATCACTAGCACGATGAAGGCTACTAAATCGAGATATTCCCGCCGAAATCTGGATGCTTGGAAACAGTGGCGTAACTACTAATTAGCGAGCTTATGCGACGCCTAGGGGTAGTAACTGTCTAGTCTATGTATACATATATACAGTACATATATGTTTTTCAAATTATTATATTAATCTTTCCCTACCGGTGATGTATTTACTACACATCGACTCTAATAATGGGAATATCAATATGAAATATAATAGATACGGGATTAGGATTTTTTGTATTCTTTCGTAATATAATCTCCTGTTTGTCGGCTTGAAACAAAAAAGATCGACCCCCCTTAACCCTCTAACGACAATAGAAGAGACATGCCAACATCTGCGGAACTGTACGCCTTTTCAAAACCATATGAAAAATAAAATGACAGAACATCTTAGTGAGATTAATAGTGACATAAGTGGCGTAACTATTAATTGGAGAGCTTAGGCGGCGCCCAGGGGCAATAACTGTCTAATTTATGAATACACCCATCCCTCGCTTAACACGGAAGATAGGTTCTGCCAGATCGCCGTGTTAAGCGAAATCGTGTTAAGCGAGACTATATGTCTGATGTACTGTCTATATATTCTAAGTACTATTTATTGTTTGAAATGCGCAGTTCTATTCCTGTATACCCTTACCGTTATTCTTAGAATTTCGCACAGCTGTGTTCACATCTACGAAACGTCAAAACATATATTTTTTCACCAAAACTGAAACCGTGTTAAAACGAAACCGTGTTAAACGAGTATCGTGTTCAGCGAGGGATGGGTGTACATATATACAGTACATATATATATATGTATATATATTTTCAAATTGTTATATTAACCTTTCCCTACCGGTGATGTATTTACTACACCTCGACTCTAATAATGGGAATATCGATATGAAATATAATAGATACGGGGTTCAGAATTTTTGTATTCCTCCGTAATATGATTACGAATCACATCAAAGTATTATAGTATATAAATATTCATCTGCAGCGATGAAAATAAATAATTTGTCAGGAAATCGGGAATTTTGCGAGTTATAGTCCGTGTCTCAGCAGAAATTTTATCAGCCACATTGATGGTGTTATACGAAAACGCGATCATCAACTCGAACTAGTATTTAAATATCTGATAATGATACCTCCAACGAGTGTGGAAGCTGAGCGTGCATTTTCAGCAACAAGTTGCCTGTCTTCCAGAATCAAATTCAGCCTAAATGATGAAACACTCGATGCGATGCTTAATGTTACTTCGGGCATATTACAATAAAATACAGCATGGTGAAGGAATGGTTAATTTATATGATTTTTGTTGGGTCGCTCCAAGTCCAACGATGATCAACTACTTCAATTATCATATAAAAGAAAGGTTCACGTTCTTCAAATGCGTACTAAAGAAGCTCTTGCCGACAAAGGTATCGGTGAGGTTGCAAAACGATCTATTATTACAGTGACATGAAAACGGCACCGGTGATGATGATGACCTTTTTTCCGCTCAACAAAAAATAAATAAGAAAGATGGCAATTTATGAAGATGTTTGCCAATGCGACTCTGCAATTAATACGCTGAACGGATTCCATTATTCGGCATAGATTGCTTGGGGTTTTCATTGTCTCGTTCTCAAACCGTTTGGCAAGACAAGTCCTGGTGTTTTCGATGGCGAAACATTGAATCTCCAGTGGGATGGTTAGTCTTGGGAAAAAAGCACGTTTCGCCACCGCTTCCGAAACAATCATCAAATTTAGCATTCGGATGAGAGCAAGACGGTCTCGTAGAGTTGCGCAGTTGACAGTCGCTGGTGTTTTCAAAGGCCACGTGCATATTTCGCATTTCAATCAGGTTCCCAAGCCCACATTGGCATTAGCTTCAAGAAATTTTGGTGAAGCATCACATGTCCGAGAGCTGCCGAATTTCGTAATGCCACCGACGAAAGCAAATTGTCCAACCGGTATCAAAGTTCGTGGCACGTCACGACCATTACAGTTACGCGGCTTATAAAATAAGTAGTCTCCTTTTAATTATTACACCGGCCGCGACTCGATTTCGTAACGTCGGCCGTTATTCGGCTTCTAGAAGATCGTCCGAGCACATCCACGCCATGCGCCCGATCAGCCTTCAATGGGAAAAATCGCATTTTATATGCGAAACTGGGTCAACGCCAGGACAACGAGCTTCAAGAAAGCTCGCCGTCAATCAACGTGGCTCTAAACGACGGCCTCGCTTATGTATTTATAATATATTTATGCACTTTAAAATTGCAAAATCCACTTGTCAGATGCATATCTAATACCATAACTAACTATATTAAAAGGAAACGTTTGTGCAATACAATGGCGAATTATTTACATGGGGAATGTGCGTACGGCGAGTCTAGTAGCATAATGAATGGTTCAAACTAGAGAACACTCGTAACAATTATCGCCGGTCGTTAATATTTTATAATGACAATATCGCGAAACTTGCTTTGATGAAGTCACGTGTTGAGAAATAAAATGATTGCTATGCGAAAGGACGAATGTGAAGACTCGTGGGAATCGATTTTATTTTCCACGAAATCCTTTCGATATAAATTCACAAATAGCTTATTGATCTTGAAGCATTTAATAAAAAAAATAAGAATTTGAAAGGTTACAAACTCTATCAAAATCTCAATTTAAATTAACAATGTTGTAAATTTGAAAACAACAATTAATTCGTGATTATATTTAATTTCCCTCGCGTATCCTGCGAGTCCATCTCGGGGCTGCAGAGCCCCATCGCTACTGAGTGGACGCTCCCGTCCTTATTGTTGAGGCCCTTCGGGCTAAGATGGGAGGCGCATGGGCGCGTCCAGCCCTCGCACTACCTCACTACTAGGGATTACAATTATTCGTCATTATCAGCTATTCGAATATCGAATAGTAAACTTTGACACTATTCGGATATATTCGGACGTATGAAAATAACAAACATTACCATTGAAAACGAGCGTATTTTTGTAATTTATTGAAACTTGAAAATTCATATTTTAAACATAACAGAGCATTAAATGTTTGTTGTTTGTTCTTAATTTAGTTTTAGTTTGTCCTGCCTTTGAAAATGCTCGTTCAGTAGCTGTTTACGTTGGTTCTATTGTTAGAAGTGTATTAAATAACACGTCCAACTTTTCTGTCCTTCTATATTGATCTAAATATTTCAAATATTTTTTCAGGTTATTTGTACTGTCATATTTCTTCGTTTTCGCGAGAAACAACATTGAATTTTGCATTTCATGGTGCAATTTTTAAAATGAAAGAGAATGAGGTATTATTTCCACACCAGATAAGATATTCATAGCACCAGAGCTCGGGGAAGGCAAAAAAACAATATCCCTAAGTAATGATTTCACTCAGGTAGTGAATACCCCAGTATTCGTGTGATCTTTCCTAGAGGTGGTAAAATATTATATTAACACATTGACGTACACAGCCGTCAAATCCCGTCATGCATCAGCAGATAATACTTGCTTTTTGCGCTAGATAAGTCTATGCATACCGTCTTCGTGGACACTTCAAATCTTATCTCACATCGACAAAACTCATCAAAACGAATACAACCTTAAGCGGGTCAAAAACTCTCAAACTTCTCTGAGAATAGAAATGAGGTAGGTAACGCTACTGTCAACAATCAATGTCATTGATTCAAAACAATACTAATTGTGTGTTTTGGCGATGGTTTAACTCCAATTTTACGTTCATAAGTTGCGAAAATCTTTATTCCAGACGCGTGTCAACCGGGCAAAAATGATTACGAATACTATGGAATAGGCCGAAAACTGACGAATATATCCGGATATCGAATATCCGAATATCCGGATTGGAATCCCTACTCACTACTCGAGATGCCCCTCGTGGTGGGCTTCTTAAGGCAGCTGCGACGAAGATTGCGGGCTCCTGAAGATGGCGTGGAGTCAAACGCATCACAGTAATTCACAAAATAACGGAATGTGACCTTTCGCTAAGGAAATCATACGAGATGGCCGACGCGTATGCAATGGCAGCCGCATATTAAATAATTATGACGCATCATTAAAGTTCGATTGATTTATGACTTAATATTTATAGATATTCCATCCATTTTCCAATTTGACGCCCGAAGCCAAATTATTTTTACATGAAATATTTGTGTGTGAATCACCGCTAAGTTGACTATAGTGAAATATTTTGATCTTGTAAAGATCAATGTAAATATAATTTTCAATATGCCAAATATTTTAATGACGATGTGCATTGGATGCTGGTATCAATCAACCATTGTTAGAAGACCTATATTTATTGGTTTTTGAACGACAAATATGATACAATTTTAGATCCTGGAATGGAAATTTGAGCCTTTTCAATAACAAGTCATGCTAAAAAATTGGCAAAGAAAATAGGATTTAAATGAAATGAAATTTGGACAAGACAATTTCAGCAGGATGAAATTATTATGGTTTTACTTTATTACTCGTTTCATACGATCGCCAAAATTTGCAAACATGTTGAACATATATCACATTTGTATCGTATTTTGAGATATTTCAAGAATTTTCCCAAAACAATAAATTATGCGATACAAAGGCTGGCGAGCAATTATCGCGATTAAATTAAACGTTTTAAATGCCCCGTTCATAAATCATGGCATTCACATCCACGGCAGATGTTTTCCCATTAATTTTCCATTCTGCGGGTGTTGATGATGGATGATGAAGCACGCGAAGATATTTTGATGAGCAAGTTTACATTTCACTCGACGAACGGACGACATTCTAATATGCGTTTAGATTATGCACGTAAATCGTCATTTTTATTATTCCGTTTAATATATCGATATCAATGGCGTGCGACAGATGCGCGAGATTTCTATTGATATTTTCCAAATCATTTTCTATAATAGATCCTAACGACTGTCCAACAGCTGATGGCGACATTTTATTTATACGATTCGCCATATAATCATTAATTGACTCTGACATCTGATATCACTTTGTGAGCTGCACTTATAAGATAAAGCGATATAATGATGTATTATATTAACCCATTTCATGCGAGGCATTTTTAGCGAACACCGATACTTAATGCAAACTTATCGCGAGCAGTATTAACCCTTTCCTCTCGTAAGTCGAAATTATGTCTCCAAATGGATTTTCATTTACACTCGTATGTTTAAATTATGACGCCAAAGTTTTAAACTCGTGCATAAACCGTAAACAGCAGACCTGCGGTAATCCAGCCCGGTCTAATCCGGTACCCCCTATAGTCCGACATCCCAATACAACTATAGTGCATATGTACAGCAAAGCTTCGTCAATGTAAAAAATGCAAAAGTGTGATTCTGGACTGCCTAAATCTGGAATAAAATAGGCATATTTCTATTTCTGGGCCCATATTGGCCATGAAAGCAAAGTTGTTTTATAAGGAGATTACAAAAAAAGACTGCAGCTAGCAATAGATAGTTAAAACGGAGCCTGATAGACATGGCAAAATAATAAGAAATCAGGATGAAAAATATGATTTGCTTGGCAAATAGTGCCAATTTTAGCAGTAATTCATTTAGCATTTTTTGCATCAAAATGCAATGCATTTCGGCGGCACCTCGACTGCAAAATTGATCTTACATAAAAATATTGATTGAATAACGACTTAAGAAATATTTTTTCGGTTTGGACAAGCGATACTAAAACCATGTCCGCGCTACGCTGCACCAATTATTGCATAACTTATTCCCTATAGCGCCTTGCATACAATTTGATTGTGAAACCTTCATCAGAGAAATGCACTTAATAGCCGACTCAAGAACGGGTGGCTGCAAAAGTGAGAGCCCACAAAACGAATCGATCATTAACGCAGAAGCGCCAATAAAATAAGATGATTCAGGCGGATCGGACGATATTTAATAGAAAACTTCCATTTTCCCCGAGATTGTGTATGGGTTCCATCCGACAGGTGTTTATATAACTTCAAATGGCTCCGATCGCGTGTTACTCATTTTATCCAATAGTCTTAAATCTCAGGTTTTACTTGTCAACTCGCCTGCTAGAAAGTTACGGTACCCGTCGAGTTTCCATCAGCACCACTTTTTCCACAGAAAATGTAGGTAAACGGGTACGGCTGTCGAGATTCGTGATTGAGATATTAGGAACGTGACAATAAAAAATATGTGCACTTCGGCTGTTGCATGTCAAACGCCCAGCGTTCTCCATTTTTTGTGACCCATTTGCATTCATTGCATCCGAGTGCTATTATACAATGAGAAGCCATGCATTTCCTTGTAAATTGTGTCTTTGTCGTTGACAATGCATCTCAATAATAAATTGTGATAATTTCAAACTCCATTATGTGCATTGAGCCCTGAAAGCGACTGCTATAGAGCGCACATTCTAGCCGATGCTAACAAAGAAACGTACAATCTAATTATTCTAAAATGATTTGACATTTTCATCGGGTTTTCCATAAAAAGGCAAGCGGCGGTATCGAACGACGTGACATTAGAAAACATAAAGCAGTCAAATAACTTTTTAATCAGAATACTTCACAAAGCAACTCTGAGACACGACGCGGGGTATGAATGTACCCCACATAAAATCAATCAAAAAATGCAATAAATATTCTTAGATACTATATAAAGTCTATTAGAAAAATATTCTATGCTATGACGCTATTAAAAATACTTTACAAATTGTTTTAAATAGTAGCTACGTATAGATCTTACTAAATCTCCCTTTATCTTTTTAATGGTTTTACAGAATTTAAAATTAAAAAAAGTTCGGAATCCTTGTGGTAAGAGAAAAAAAGATATTTCTATTGATGTACTATATTTTATTCGTAGGATTTATACAGGATATCACATTTTTCTTCATGTTCCGTAAAGAAATTTTAATCCTTTCGTTCCATAAAATAATTTATGATATTTCTTAAGCTGACCTGCATTTTTACTTGTGTCGTAAGAAATCCTTTTTGCATCATACGTTTGGAAAAAAACTATATTTTTCTTATGATTCCGTTAGATATTTTATAGATGGGATGAAATTAAACCTTTAATAGACAGAAAGGTTAAGTAAAATCATTCAAATCTTGGGCGGATATAATTGAGATAAATCTAAATAAAAATCACAAGATTGATTTAAAATTCTCATTCTCTCTAAGTTTCACATAATCTTTCATTTAATTTTTTAATTTATTTATTATTTACAGAAAAAATATAAGACGATCTATTTTGACCAATATTTGATCAAGAAATGTTTGTTTGTTTGTTTGAAAAATTAAGTCTTAAGAGCGTAGTATAAAATGTTGGGATGGGATCAGCCAAAAATAAATTGTTCAAGAGGAAGTCTTCGGACCACATAAGTTCAAAAAGCGCTATTCTAGATAATCTTGTACTCAAGTGTTGGTTGGCTGAGATCGTAATTTGAGAATCTGGAAAGAAATCGCTTGAATTAAGAAGAAAAATGTCACAACGAACAGAAAATTTGAAGTACCTGGAACCGATTATTAGATAGTTAAAACCCCTATAAAAATCTTATTTTCAGTGTTAAATAATTTCCAAAACAATAAAACAAACCAACTGACAGATGAAATTAGTAACGTTTACTTGGGTTTGAAGTTAGCTAAATATCAACCTACTATTGTAGATTCAGCAAATTAAATTCAACCAAGTCACTAAAACGAGGCATATCCTGAAAGTAAGTGTACTGTGATAATAACGAGCTGTAGATTAAGTATTGGTCGTACTGAGTGGTAGAAGGGTATCTTCTGACAAAGCGATTATAGCAGGAAAACGGTAGTATGTAAATTCACGTTATAGTGTCCACTTGTGTGAAAGATGTCGATAAGAAATCCAAACAAACGGATTGGAAGGTAAGGATTTTTTAAGCTCTATTATGACTGGAGTTAAAAAGTGGGTGGCTCATTACACGTCCGAGTCAAAAAGACAGTGTCAGTGTTTTGGGACCGAAAAGGCATCATTTTGGTCAAATTTCTGCCTCAATGAGCACAATGAGCAGGTGCAAAAAGTGGTTCTGAAGTGGAGGAAAGAGCTGGCAGGAGGGCATAAAGAAGCTTGTGCCACGGCTTGCCAGATGCAACGGGATAGCGATTATGTTGAAAAATAGTTAACAAGTTTATCTACAATATCCTGTTTTTTAATTTCAAATACACTTGAAAAAATGTTAATACACTTACTTTCGGGATACGCTTCTTATAAAGAATTATTTGTTTGATTTTTAAAAAGATAATAAAAAACATAACTCATTTTTACTATCACAAAATTATGGAGCGTTTGAGTGAGTGCAATTTAAATTTTTTCGAGTTCTTACCAAAAATGTGACATATAATCAAAATCGTGTATGAAAATATTATACACAAAATGAAATATATGCAGACAATGC
Organism: Stenopsyche tienmushanensis; assembly: GCA_008973525.1. Taxonomy (NCBI): domain Eukaryota; kingdom Metazoa; phylum Arthropoda; class Insecta; order Trichoptera; family Stenopsychidae; genus Stenopsyche; species Stenopsyche tienmushanensis. The sequence continues at coordinate 44,826 of WACJ01000294.1, read as the reverse complement.
GCAAAACGTGCCACCGCACAAAATTACAATTACCGACTGCATTTGAACGTCTATATATCGCCGCGCCGCATTATTGGCGGGAATTTCTCGCAGCGATATATCGATGATAGGCACTCACACTGTATTCAATTTGTGATATAGCATGCGAATTAAGCAAAGTGTTATACAATGGCTCTTTTCTGTGACTACTTGTAATAGCAAATATATTAATACAACCAATTAAGAAAGCATTCGATGGCTCCAGGTCCAATTGCCTCTAGTAAATAATTTTCGACTAAAAATTAAAAAGACATCAATTGATACTCAAGACAGAGTTTTGCAACAAATATCGTTAATTATGCATTGGCAATAAAAGGTCAAGCGGTATTTAAGAGGAAAAACTTCAATGTGAATTAAATTAATTTATAAATAATTGTAGCACAAAATGTCAAGTGATTAGCTGATTCAATGGGCACGATCATCAATAAAATATTAATGATCGAATTTGCACTTCATCCAATATTAAGTGTTTATGGATTGAATAATACCAAGGAAAGCGAAAAACAGCTCGAACGATTCGATTAATTGCACTATCTCCATTATCTAAGCAAAGATCGATGTCTTTTAGCACTTTTATGCAAATAATTGAGCGGTTTACATCATACTGAAAGTGAACGGATCGAAACTGTATCGACCCGAACGGTTCCAACAACCGGTCCGTTCGGTCCCTGATCCTTCGTTTTGCAATTGGCGCCTTTTTTGTGCTCATTTTCGACCGGCTCCGACCTTCTGGTGGCCTTCCTTTTCCTGTATTTCGTTACATTAATGAATATCGTCAATCAGAGACTGCGCTCCAATCGTTTGACATTTTGGACGATAGACGAAACCCGTCTAACTGGTCGCGCTTCTCGTCGCTGGATCATCCACGCGTGGATCCCAGTTTTCGACATTTTTCATCCGCGACGATGAACGTTTTTTTAATTTTTGGCGTCGAAATATCAATCGAAATTAGATCATAGCAACATGACTAAGCCGGCAAAAGGTTGGGCATAGATTATGGACATTAAAGTTAATCGATGACGCCGTAGAAAAGGATTGTAATATATCGATTAGTTGTATATTTAAGTATTTTTTTTCAGTTTGTATGAGATAATAACGTCAATGTCTTTTTGGTTCGTTCGCGATCCATTAATTATTCAACAAAAGCTTTTTATTTTGAGCTTCGAAGCTGCATGGAGCTAAAAATCTCAGGAATCCATGGGAACAACCTTAACGCCTTCTCTTAAATGTGGACTATCATTTGTTGTTAACATAATTGAATGTTACAGCTGTCACAGATCCATTAGTTATTCACTCCTTTTGCGAACCGCTAACATTTCGTAATACAGCGCGTGTAATTATGTGATATTTAAGGCGCAAGGGATTAACGACACGCACTGTAATTTGTGTTAGCAATCGTCCAGAAATTCTATTGCACCGACACGTCCGGATCTATATTTATTTTTTGACATATAACAACGCAACGGCACGCAAAATGGGAGAGTGATTGATGCGTCCGATAATTTACGCTTGCTTAGGATTGTCGATCAATTACTGTGGCGAAATGCGACACTAAAATAGTCGTTGATCTGTCAATGCAAATCGCATGAATAATGTATCAATCTCTCTCCGATGACACGATCAACTTTGACACGCACCCATAAAATTAAACGACTTCATAAAATCTAAAATGCGATTGGACTTCCATTCAAATGTAAAGGATCTGCCACAATTGATTAACATTTTTTTAACGCCGAGGAGACCGGCGTTCAAAATCGAATAACTCTATTCGAGACAGTCGATTTTGTTTCGATTAGTCCTGTGTTGGATTGTAAATTTGTTTATATTTGGCATAAATTTTAACAGTTTGAGTTCTACGCAAAATTTCACAAATTCTTACCAAATGAGCAAATTTGGTAACATGCAAAATAAAAAAACTTCGCAGTCACAACGCAAAACGTCTATTTATCGTCACGCCGCATTTCTGGCGGAAATTCTCGTAAAGCTTTAATGTTGCTGTGTACTCAAATGTTTAAATCAGATGATCATTTTTATACTCCCTTCACGATGTTCATACGATCCTTCACAATATTCAGCCTGTTTTCTAGAAATAACAGGAGAGAGGATGTTATTGATTAGATTAGCAATTGACGCGCAAACCTGAAAACATTATATGCATGAACTAGACTTTGAATTAAAAACACTAGCTCTGATTCTGATGAGTAAATTTGGGTTCCTGTAAATACAACAAAACTTTCAGGGTTTACAGCAGTGATGAATCAGATTTTCAATCCATCGATCTTGTTACTCTTAATTGGAGAGCTTAGGCGACGCCCAAGGGCAGTAACTGTCTAATTTATGAATAATATATACAGTACATATATATTTTTTTCAAATTATTATATTAACCTTTCTCTACCGATGATGTATTTACTACACGTCGACTCTAATAATGGGAATATCGATATGAAATATAATAGATACGGGGTTCAGAATTTTTGTATTCCTCCGTAATATAATTACGAATCACATCAAAGTATTATAGTATATGAGTATTCATCTGCAGCGGCGGAAATTAATAATTTGTCGGGAAATCGGGAATTTTGCGAGGTTTATTTCATGTCTCAGCAGAAAGGAACTTCATTCGTTTCATGGATTTAGGCTCTTTTCGATGATTTCATACAAAAACGCTACCGCGAAAATAAAAATAATTTGATTTTGATTTATTGCGCAAAAACGATGATTTATTGAGTGTAAATAAAAAAATTAAAAAAAGTTGCCCCCCAGATGTAATTGGAAAAGCATCAATTTAATATTTTGATGGCGCCGAATTAAAATCCGTATTTTACGATCTTATAAATGCATTAAATACTGGATTCGCGAAAAGAAACGCGTGCGAAAGGTCATCGCGATTGAACTCACTGCCAAATTCGAATTTGAAAATAATTCTTATTTTTGTTTAGATGCTTTTATTTAAATTTATTTTTGTACAACACAATGTACACGTTTTTTATGTGGGATTAATAAAGCATAAGGAAATGCTGCATTAATTCGGTTGCTTAGGGGCATATTCGCCATGATTAATTGCATATAATCCGGACGCAATGGTGCGTCAGAGATGATTTGAAAAAGCTCATATGCATACGGATACGGTGTGCAATCCATCGCCTCTGCATACTGATGAAGATCATCATGACTCCCATTGACTGATTATTTGTTTATTCATAGATTCACAGTTGCCTCAAATTCGTGACAGCAATAATTTATAGTGATTACACAGAGCTTGTTACTCACCTCGTATAATATGTATTCGGATGCTTCTCAATGTATCTCCGCTAGGAACACTCACTCAGAGGCGCACTTAAAACTATATCGATTGTAAATGATCATCATCGGCGCTCGGTCTAAAGCTAATTTTTTTCGTGCATGAATTTTTGTCGTACTTTCATTTTTTCGTCTTGCTTAGTCTCGCGAGCCGAAATGATCGCCGCCTCTCATGCCTGAGTTATCATCGCTGCCTCTGCAATAAAAACATAAAAACGACGTGTTAATAAAATTCGTACATTGTTATTAAATCATAAAATTAGGGCGATTGTGGGCATAAAAAGCGTATTAAATTGCGCCTAGTTGAGTACTATTACCGCACCAATTGGCTCGGCAAGAGAAAGAAACCTTAAATGGTAAATGTCCACTTAAATGCTCACATACGCTGTAAAATCAAGTTGATAGCATATCGAAACAGTATTTTTTAAAATGGCATAATGTTACGAGCGACATTCTTAATGAAGCAACAATATAAAAATGTATTTCTTTTAGCAATGTCTAAGAAACGATGATCTAGCAATAATGAATAGTATTATAACAGTTTGTATACCGAAAAGTGTTAACGCATTCATAGTTACTGCTCTCTTTATTGGAACATTATATTCTTAGATTCTTCTTCAATTATTAATCATGCAAAGGTAAAAACATACATCTTCTTACAAATCAAAACAAAAGACTCTCGAAGAAAAAGAAAGAAGAAACCGTCCGTTAAAAAAGTTAAATAATACTATTACAAATAGAAGGGTGGAGTGGCCACAAAGTCTGTGTATCCAACCGGTCCGCTTTTCGGACCGCTGACATGACGAATAGACGCCTTGCGATCGGATGCCATACCCGAACATGTCTACAGAACGATTACGAACTCTCATTACAAAACGAAGTTGTCCAAAGAAGACTGATCGGGTGGGTTGTTTAAGCGAAAACGAAAAAAAGTGGTATTAGACAGCTTAGTATTATATATTATAAAATAGAATGGTCAAGTAAAATAAAAACCATGTGCAACCCTTGACTGGGTCAGTATTTGGCGTATTTGGCGGCCCAAACCAATTTGCCACCCCTTCGTCAAGGCCTTGCGTACAAATTCACGTATCTGTCAGGAGCGTCGTAGCATGTATGAAATTTGTACATAAATAAATAATCACTGTCGATAGCACACAATATTCACTAATTTCTTCGAGTAAACATAAACAATACACTCGAAATCGATTCATTATATCATTCGCATATCTGAAATCAAGATTTTATCCGGGAAATAAATTATTGCTATCTAAAATCACCCTATAATTAATATTGACAAACGGCATACAATTTTAGGATGCAAATCCACCTTGAATATTGACATTGTTCAGTGATATCAGTTCTTCTCTTGATGAAAGATCTAAATTCTGAATAAATAGAGAGACTCGGTTAAATAATAAAGACTTTCAACCAACAACAATATAAACGAGGATTAAATTCTCCTTTAGAAGGCAATTTGCCAATAAAATCAACATACAAAATACAATGCTTTTTCAATGTCTATAATTCAAATAAAGACTTGTTATCTATTATGAGGACTATTAAATACTATTATAATGTATGTTTTTAAATAATAATAAGATAGCCCCAAAAGTACGCGACTTAACGTTATAGAAAATGCCGCAAAAAGCCCTAAAAGAGGACGGAGTGGCCATGAAGTTTGTATGCTCAATCGGTCCGCTTTTCGGACCACTGATATGACGAATGAACGGCTCGTGATCGGATGTCATATCTAAACATAACGATAACGAAGAAAAGAGGGATTCGACAACTTGGTATGTATTGTAAAAACGGACAGAATCAATCAGTGTTAGTTGATGTAAACTAGAAAGGTTGATTAAAATAAAAACTCTCGAAACTTCAGACAAAGTTAAGAAAACGTCCATTATTTTTGTGCAATAGATTTTTTTTATTGTTGAGGGTTAAATTTCCAAACCCGACACTAACGAAATCAACATCAAGTTTGTATGCTATTTTTTTTATTTGGGTTAAAATGCATCAAAAGCCTGTAAAACACTCGGAGATGTTTATGGTGAAGTTGTAGCAGTCTTCGGATGCCAATATTGATTTCAGAATTTTAAATCGGGCTATAGAAGTTTAAAAGATGAACCGAAAATGGGAGTACCTTAGAATTTTGATAACCATGCACTAAAATCCCTAATCGCTTCAGATCCACCTTAAACAATTGAGGAGTTATCGCAAAGACTTTTTGGGAATATTTAAAACTTATCGGCAAAACGAATAGGATGGGTGTTATGGGATAGGATGGGTACCGCACGACGAAAAAATTAATGGCTTTCTCGAAAAGAACTTCAAATTTCAATCCCTACACCCGAATTGATTTTAAAAAGGGTTATTTTGTTCATATGGTGGGAAATGCGTGAGATACAGCCTGAGAGAAAAACGATTCAAAAATACAACTGAAGTGGATATGCATTTAAAATCGTTATTGCTTTTAAACCGGATTTTTTTTACAAAAAAAGGATCTAAGGACTGCCATAGCGATGGGAAGACATGTTGAATAATGAAAGGAATTATATTTCATAATGTTGTATACCAAAATTTGGTATTAATAAATTTGAACGTATTTTATCAAATATATCCGAAGACTTTCGGGTCCTCCTAATATTTATCTTTGAAATAGTGTCTGAGGCATTTTTAAACCCCAAAATTTAAATCAGCATCATCTGAAAAGGGATATAGAAATGGTTCAATTGAAAAAAATGCTTCAATAATGATCTTTTAAAGACATTCGATATGCACAAATAAAAATTTTATTATATGGAAACAAGCATAAATTTATACGATTATCAAAAATATCATATGACTGCGAAGGCCGTTTACTTATTTTTTTTATCGAACACCTTGCGAGATTTCTTTTAAATTAGTATTAAAAACGTATCAATAAAATATTGTGAAATTTGATCGAAATTATCGAAGTTCAATGCTCTCGCGTCTCTTTTAATTAATACACCTAATAGCATTTTGGCAATCTCTGTTCCGACCTGTTATATTGCCAATTTTAGAAAAATTTTGCTACAATTATTTTATATTGCTTGACGCCGTAAACGTAACGCACATTCGAATTAATCAACGCAACTCTTAATTGAAGTTTCACAAATTAGTTCCGATCGATGATGTTATTAATTATTTTGGGTCTTGTGGTGGATAATGCGGTGTGACCAAAACGAGTTATGGTTATTATTTTGTATTTAAATCATTCGAGTCGATCTTTAGGTTTCTAACATATAGGTCACAACATGTAGGAGAACTGAATGTCGTCTTCTTTTATGGCAAATAAAAAAACTATTTCAAACACATTGACATATACAAATTGCACTCTCAAACAGACACTATAAATTTTGGTCTAAAAATATTTATTTGGAATGAACGTTCTTTGTAAAATTGAAAATTATGCAATATCGCATGTAACTCTGCATTTACATACAAATATATCAGCATTATTATGGTTTTATTGACTCGATGCTTCTTATGACAATGGATTTTTACCGACATAAATTTTATTCGAGTTTTTTTGCGCGAATTTATTACTTAGCATTTTTAAATTTCAAGTTTTTCGCTCAGTCCTTAGGCGAAAAAAAAGCTAAATGTCGTTTTCGAGTTTGTCCACTAAACCGTTTCGTGGAAGAGAATCTTCTTATTTGGCATGTGCGAGTGATTTATGAGGCTAATATTTTATTTTGTCGAATAAAAATACTTTTCATGACTTCAATGGATTTTGGAATCGCCCGGGGATGATGGATGATGGCGAAGAATGAATGATGATCGGGAAGTCATAATAGTCGAGAGTGCTAATGAATGAATCATGGTGAAATATGATCATTGCTTTGACTTTGCGAGCATATTTTGTTTTAAAATTACATGATTTGATGAGTTAATATTACGTCCAATAACTACAAAGCCTTTTATTCTTCAAACAAGCCATGCAAGTCCAAAGAGGACCGAATATCATAGACATGTAAAGATGCGCATCTACTCGCGAACGCAATCTGCGAAATGTATCATTTTAAACGGCGAGTTGTTATAAAAACGCAAGGATATGCTTTGGTCGTGATTAAGTTTATCTTAACCACTGGAGATTACTCTCTGCTCATTTTGTTCGGACAAATATATTGCCAAAATGTATTCAAATATACATTTGTACCATGGACGTATAAACAATTTGATTTCAAACCTTGGAAATTCATAAAAAACGATGTTTTCTTACGTATTCATTTTTACTGTGCCATATTCGTTATCAGATGTACGCGATCTCCATAAAATATTTTAGTTTACTACTTCACGTATCTTCCAAACATGCGAAATTTAGGATAACCTTATTTGGATTTTCTTTAGTTAAAAGAGAATCTATGAAAGAGTAACGAAAAAATGATTATTTTAAATACTATTTCAATGATGTATTGCAAATTTCCATCACAATTAATATAAAAAACAGGGTAAAAATGGATCAAGACGATCGATCGGAAATATTAACACATTAGCTGTGGTAAGTATATTTTAATTACCTGTACTAAAATATTATTAAGCTATATTTTTTCATATTAGTTGCCTTATGAGAATTTATTGAAACTATTTTTACAGCAGACTCGCGGAAATGCGGCCCAGTTTAATCCGGCGCCCCCTGTAGTCCGACATCTTGATACAAGTATAGTACATATGTACGAAAAAGCTTTATCAATGTAAAAAATGCAAATATTTGATTCTGAACCGCCTAAATTGTAATTAATCTTTTAGTCAGTTGGCAAGTGAATACGGCGTAAGACCATACACAATTTATGATACATAAAAGAACCGCGAAAACATTTAAAAGTTCAGGCCAGGCCAGACAAGAGACAAACTTTCAAGAAAATTCCAGAGGTGGATGAAACTTTGTATATATGGTTTCTTCTGGAAAAAAATAGGCATACTATTTCTGGGTCTATATTGGCCATAAAAGCAAAATTTGGCAGTACTTTATAGTCCGACAAATTCGATAATCCGACACTGCAAAAAATTTGTCGGATTATTATGCTGTAAATTTATAATACGGTGATTTTTTCCCCATTATTTTAACCTGAACTTCAAAATCTTAGAGCTATTTATTTTAAATTTATAAAACGAAAATATTTTCTAATGATCGCAATGAAATGATCTATAAAATATTGAACGTTGTTAATTAGTAACACATGAACTGACGGACTATAACAGTGGAAGTTGAGGATTAAATATATACCCTAAAATAAATTATAAAAATATGCGCACTATTATAAATGCAATATTTTAAAAAAATATACGATGATAGTCCCAAAATTATTCGACCTGGCGTATAGATGTTTTTAAAAAAATACTATAATAGAAATGTTTATTAAATGGTATTGGATGATCATTTCAAAAAGTGTTGTTAACTAATACTATTATAAATGCAATATATTAAATACTATTATAATGTATGTTTTAAAATAATAATAAGATAGCCCCAAAAGTACCCAACCTGACGTTATAGAAAATTCCGCAAAAGGCCCTAAAAGAGGACGGAGTGGCCATAAAGTTTGTATGCTCAATCGGTCCGCTTTTCGGACCACTGATATGACGAATGAACGGCTCGCGATCGGATGCCATACCTGAACATAACGACAACGAAACTTAGTATATATTGTAAAAACGGACAGAATCAATCAGTGTTAGTTCATGTAAAGTAGAAATGTTGAGTAAAATAAAAACTCTCGACCGGGTCGGTATTGTGAGTTTTGCGCCCCAAGCTCAATTGCGCCCGTGGCGATCGCCTGCTTTTCCACCTCCTCATTACGACCCTGAATAGCATGTTTGTAATAAGTATGAAATGGTCCATATAAAAATTAACACTTTAAAGTCCGGGCGATTCCGCAAGAAATTCATGAACTTCTTTCATAAAATTGATATAATTCTTAAACCAGCCAATAGACTGCGACAAAATTCCAGTGGCGCCTATAAAAAAGTCAACTGCGTCGACATATTTAAATATAACAATGGTTGTTAATCTGTGGTGCGTGTACCAACGCAATAAAATGCAACAAGTGATACTTTTTGATTTGAATTGTATAAATAGGCACAGATTAAATGGCACGTAAACACACGAACATAACATAAAGACGACATTCTATCAGTTCATCGTTCTATATAAAATTATATTTGAACGTATAACGTAACGTATACTTTCATCCGTAGAAGGAAATTTAAATCTATATCAAGTTCGGATGCTATTTTTTTCAAGCTAAAGTCACGCCATTCTCATCGCGCTTACGCGGGCACGGACATAACCTTTTGAGGAGTTCAGTCGCGTATTTGCGATCGATTTAAATACAAGCTTCATACACGCTGCGCGGTCCTGATAGATAAGTGGATTTATACGGATGATAAGTGGTGGACATACGAATATAGCATCTAAGTTTATGATGATTTTAACGACGTTAGTTCTATATCACGCGTAAATGCGATATTTTTATGTTTATGGTCCATCTTATAAACCCGGATATTTATGAGTCAATTCATGATTTATTCAAACAAATCAGGTAATTAGTGGATGATAACAACATCTTGTAGAATTTAATTAGCGGGAAAATCCCACTCGGGACTCATAAGTGACAAGCCAGAGGTCGGAGAACTGTCCGAGTGCAAGGTCAAGTGGCCGTCACTCATCATCATCATCATCGTCGTCGTCGTCACATTAACAGTGTTACTCGAGACAGTGCGAAACTCTCCAATTGACACACACAATGAGCTCAATTTCTACTGTCAAAAATTGACATTTGCCAATAGCAATGGTTTTTTGCCCGGTCGAAATTTGTATAGTTTTTATTGGCAACGACGACGGGCGCCATTTCAAGCGACTAATTAAACAATTGTCGACCTCAAATTGGACGTTCTTCGGCGACCTTTACCTCTGCATAAAATGCTTCTTTTGCCACGGTCGTATCGTGCGGCTGTGGCACGGGTCGTAAAAAATCAAGAGAAGAATAAAAATCACATTGTGAAATGATTTTACAGCGAATTAGACGACACTAATGGATGTATCTAATTCATTTTCACGTTTCGAAATTAGGATGATCGCATCACGGGGTTTGGCAATGCGGTATGAAATTGAAGTTCAATTACCATAAGAGACTCAACAATGAAAAAATGTTTTAATAATCGATTATTCGCTCTCATAATATTTGAGGAGTGATTTATTGACGTTTCGAAAAAAATCGTTCGTGTTCCAATTCCTCGGTGCGATTGTTATGAAAGCCTCTTCTTTCAAAATTTCGCTCCATTGTTGTGCATCAGGAAAGATGTCGGATGAATGGGAGATGATCGGATTTAAGCGCAAACATTCGGTAATCGTTGAGCAAGTCGATTTGCATGAAAGCTAATGCAATGAATGGCAAGAAGCATCCAGACTGGTTTATCGAGTCGCGATCGACAACAAAAGAAGCATCTTCACACAAGAGTCTGGAAGACGGATGCTCTTCTCAAAGGCGTTTCACAATGCGGCATCAGAAGCCGAAACACCTGTCCTAGGCGTGGTGTTGCCGTTTCCAGCATATTTTCTTTTCTGCTAATGCAAATAACGGGCACATTAGCATCTTGCTCCGATCGAGAAAGTGAATGAGAGGTGGAGGTGCGTGGAAAAAACAAAAGTGATGGACGCTGAATTAGCATCGCTCTCATGAATCATTCATAGTCTTCGGCATAACATCGCTTGACTATCGTCGGACATCATATGTTCATATTTATTTACAAGGCACGTCACTTCTTCGACAAGTATCGGCTTTTTCAACATTTTCCAGCGTGTTTTTTTCGCTTGTTTAGGCATTGAGTTGGTCGACCGACAGTGCTGTTACTGAACTGTGGCTACGTGAAGAACATGCAACGTGCTGCATTTCTTTCAAATTACACGTGTCGAATTATAAACCGCATTCGATACAAGAAATCGTGCCATAAAATTTAATTCTAGACCAATGGTGGACAAACTACGGCCCCAATGGACTCCAAAGATTTTCATTCTGCCCCCCATAAGTTTCTTTCGCAAATGAACACAGATCTAATCATAGCCATGGTTGAAGAAAACCCGCGATATACTATTCGCGAAATAGCTAAAAAGTTAGAAATTCCACGAACATCCGTCCATAATCATCTGACAAAATTGGGCTACATCAATCGTTCAGATGTGTGGCTTCCTCATGAACTGACTGACTCAAATAAACTTCAGCGTATTTCAACATGCGATCTTCTTCTCCAACGACATAATAGCCAACCTTTTTTGAAGAGACTTGTTACTGAAAATGAAAGTTGGATACTCTATGAGAATATCCAACGTAAAAGTTTCGGAACAAGGGTACAAAAGCTTTAACTGTAGCTAAACCTGGCCTACATCCAAAAAAAGTTTTGTTATGCATTTGGTGGGACTGGAAGGGGGTAGCTTATTATGAGCTATTTCAGCAAGGTGAAACGATCAATTCAACAAAATATTCTTTGCAACTAGACAATCTAAAGGATGCAATTGTCAGAAAACGGCCAGAATTAGCGAACAGACGAGACGTCGTTTTTCATCACGATAACTCATGTGTCGCATACATTTCGCATCAAATCCGGAAGCCTCTGCCCTTTGGTCGTCGCCGTATCAAATGGTTAATAAACTTAGTTATTAAATATCACAATGTTTTAATTGTTTCCCTCTTTTTTTGAGGATTCCTCCTTTTCGGTGTTGTCGGATGAGCGGTCGGAGATAAAGAACCGGAGGTAAAATAAGGATTTCCGTCGTATGCTGTGAGTTCGGGTCGAGGCTGTGAAGCCCTATCGATAGGATATCGGTGGACGCTCTCGTTCTTCTCTTCAAGGTCCTTAAGGCTAAGATTGTTGGCGATTAAACCGATATCTGCAATCACTTAGAGAGACTTTTCAACAACAGAAATATTAATTAAAACTATTAGGGTGGCGATAAATGATTAAATCCTTGTGAAAAAGTTTATCATATTAATATGTCGTTTTCTATTGGTGACCACATTTTTAAAAAACATATATACGCCATGAAAACTGTATCACAATAGTCAGCAATATAAAAACAGTTAAACTATTCTACTTACAGTGGTAATGCAAATTGAAAAATGGATAATGCTTCACAAATCATGCATTAATTATTAAATTATTTGAACAAATACTCCAACTTAATAGAAAATATTTATAAGATATCTACGAATTATGTAGCTTGAGGTGGTTTATAAGATTACCAATCTTCAAATTGTATGGTTCTACGTATCTTTACTTGAAAAATTCTTCAGGTATCCAAATTAATGGCAATATTAATCATTTAAGTGATATTTAAATCAATGATGTAATGGAATATAAGAAGTAATAAATACCATATTCTTAAAATGAGCCCCATCGATTTGATGTTGATGATGGAATTAAGATGCATGATATAAAATGAGCATTTTTTGACTCCATAGTCATCTTAACACATTCCCGTCGGATTACACATAGCATTGTATTTTGCCTGACGCGGGGCGTATTTGCGAAAATTTGCAATATTAGCAAAAAATGCTCTAACTTTTTAATTAATAAGTAATTTTTAGGAAGAAAAATGTTTATATAATTTCACTGTATAGAAATATGTAACCATAGCAATAATTTTTAAACGGTGGTGCGCGTACTAGCGTGATTTAAATATTTTATAATTAATAGAATAAATTTATGTCTTTAAGTAGTCTATCGATAGTACCAGAAAGACGCACATATGCGTAACCCGAAGTGTATATCGCGTTGAACTTTTTTTTAAAGCCAATGAATTGCATGGTTAAAACGCACGGGCACGAAACAGTACACGAAAGACGCGCATAGACGAAACCCGGCGGGAATGTGTTAGGACTCCGCATTGGCCAGAAAGTGCATAGAATCCATTAAAGCAGGGTTTTTTAACCTTATTGTGGTGACGGGGGCACTTGAGATTCAGGAGGAGAGGGATGGGCGCAGGCCGGATTAAAAAAAAGATTGGCACACATTTTAAACATTTAAAATAATAGTATATATACTCGAACCTCTTTTTGTGCGATTTCGAAGTTATGCGATTTTTTTAAAGCAATTTTTTATTTCATAAAGAGTAAGTATCGAGATATTTTTGATAAAATAGGAAATAAATCATCAACAATAACCGAAATATGAAAAAAAAAATATAATTTGGGACTGGGTAAATCATATTGCATCTGCTATCGCTGAATTACGACAACGCCCTTTATTCTGGTTCAGATTTTTGAAAAAAATTATTTCATTTTTTTTGTATTGTTTCAATGTCTCGACTTTTAAAAATACATTCTCTAAAGGAATTTCCAAAATTCCAACTACTTGGGTACGAATCTTTTTTATATAGCCCTCTATTATTTCTACCAGATTTATTTCAAAATTTATTAGTCGCCATTTTGTGATTTTTTTTAGTTTGGAACTATAGTGACATCTTTACTAATTATGGATTATGTTGTTAGAAAGAGAAAATCTACAAAGAACAATGATGACATTGACACTGGGTATACTATTTCTTGCGAAGAAGAGAGCGATTTTGAGACATATCGAAAACGTTTTTTTTTGTGCGATTTTGGGTATATTTTTATAGCTGTTTCAAAGTTATGCGGTTTTTAAAATCCATGGAACGCATCTTCACTTTTTCTATGTAAGTCAAAGTTTTTTTGTGCGATTTCGATGTCAAATAAATTCTAGATGTTTTCAGTCAGTCCGTTCGATTTTATGATTGTCATTTTATATATCTAAAATTTATTCTTAGAATTTGAAGAATTTTTGCTTTGGAATTAGCAATTTTCTTTAAGTGAAAGGGCTTAAAAATAATAATTTCGATTATGGAAAATTGCTGGAATCTATTTTCAAATTGCTCTAAAAGTGTCTTCAGATGAGTAATAATAAGTAATAATTTTACGTCAAAAATATTTTCACCGATCACTTTTTCCATCCTTGAAAAATGTGTATATTTTATTGTTAAGAGTCCGTATTGGTCAGAATCCGTTGGAATACAATTAAAGTAGAGTTTGAAAATTGTGCGTAAATTTGGTTCACGAACTGATCTCCATACATTCTCATTCGAAAGGGAGTGCGTCCGCCGTTCATCAGTGCCGAGAGCGTCCAGTGCTTCTAATAACCTTCTGGAGCGATTTCCGCGACCGAATAAGGCGACAGTCTGCGACTGCCGCAGCGACAAAGGTAATGAAATGTGGGCTTCCGAAACTTTACACAGGTAATCATTATTTTATTCATCGTGTTCAAAATAGGTATTTTTATACTCAGTTCGTCCTCTAGATTTTTTTTGACAAAATTTAAAATTTAGAACGTCTATCCATTTTATTACAGTACATACGTATATGGGATGGACAAAAAAATATAATTACATTAGAACTTTATGATTGCGATTTGAATGTTCGATAAATATGCGTGAAATTAATAAGTATTGAAAATATCACATATTATAATCTAATACACGACATGCCATGTACACTTTCAATTTTTTTATAAATTAAACTACAATCGATCAAAATTTATTCTCAAGGCTATAAAAGTACAAATTACTTAAATTCCATTGGAAATATTAAAGATAATATTAATAAGATTTTACATGGACAAGGCGTACATTGCGGACCTCAAGAATGCCAAATACGCTCAAAAGTCGACCATTCAAACGTTTTCGAGATGCATATTCCTTGTCGTATTACGTGACAAGAATGTGGAGAGATATATGCCAAACACGCCCCAGGGGTTAAGAAATCGCTATTTAATTGGCACCTTTCGACTTCTCGAAACACACGACGCATCATTTCTTCGCAAACAGACGAACGATTGTTTGATTTGGCTGCCCGATAATGTCAAGGCTGCGTCTGTTTCGACTTTCTTCCGACCAAACTGTCACCTTCAAACGAAATCAACCGCAAGAAAGCCTCCGTGTCCGATTGATTTTTATGCTAATCGATTGCAAACACGGCGAGAAGAAAACGAAACGGAAGGTCTCGTTGCAGCTGATCGACCAATTTCGTCCTAAATATCGTATTTATGCTAAGTTATGGAACCGACGCACCTCGACATGCTGTGCACGCTCCGGCGCGTCGAAAACACATTTTTTCGCTCGTGTACGGCCTTTACAATGCGCTCAATTCGGCGTGTAATAAAGCACATTTATTCCGGCGTCGGATTTGATCGAAAAACGTCTTGTGCGTCGAATAAAAATCATGATTTACATGTGTAAAAGCACTCGCGCATAAACGGCGCATCGATTTGATCCGGAACTCACTTGTGACCAGGGAATCCAATCCTGGGATCCTGGGTATTAGGTGCTCAGTAGCGTAACTACTAATTGGCGAGCTTAGACGACGCCTAGGGGCAGTAACTGTCTTATCTATGTATACATACATATAGAGTATATACATGTTTTTCAAATTGTTATATTAACCTTTCCTTTCCGGTGATGTATTTACTACACCTCGACTCTAATAATGGGAATATCGATATGAAATATAATAGATACGGGGTCCAGAATTTTTGTATTCCTCCGTAATATAATTACGAATCACATCAAAGTATTATAGTATATAAGTATTTATCTGCAGCGACGGAAATAAATAATTTGTCGGGAAATCGGGAATTTTGCGAGTTTTAGTCCGTGTCTCAGCAGAAAGGAGTCCTTATAATCCGAAAGAAATTGAAAATGGTGAGATATACACAGACAATACAAGGTTTCATATTAACCCCTAAATGAGTACTGTGCCAGGGCCTGGCATCCCCCATCCACTTTTCAAAAAGAGCACTCTTGTACATTGAGCTCGGAGACAGACAGAAACAGACCGCAGTTCGGGAGACAGACACGGAGAGCTTTCCCCGCATACATCGTACGATTATATAGATCGTTAGCCAAAATTTATTGACATATTAATAATTATTTCGTTTTCAAGTTTGTTATTTGTGTACGCAAAGAAACAACAAGATATTTTATCTGACGTTCACTGATGATGAGACAAATGAATCGATTTCTTGTGTCTTTTTTATGTAAAAAAAATGACGTGGTCTTGCATGCTATCAACAGTGCTCATTTACAATTGACTTTGCCTCGAATTAAAGATTTTCTTACGCTGATAGGAGCTGACAGAAAATTTAATTAGAAAAGGTTCAAATTTCAAGTTCAACACATTTTCTCATCGCTTCAGCTGCATTTTTAATCGTTTTTCTCCATGTACTTGAAATATGGAAATCCTTCAATACTTTCCAACTGCCGTATTTTATTCAGAATTAATTTTGCTTCAAAGAAGTACAATTTTTTGTATTGCTGAAAAGATGCAATACGTGTTTCGGCGCTTGATTTGTTGTGTTCAGTAAAGGCGTGCGGTACCCATCCTACCCCACAACACCCATCCTATTCATTTTGCCGATGAGCTTTAAATGTGTTTGCATAGTGGTGAATAGGGATCCCAGTCTTGGCGAGTTTGCGAACCACTTCACCATAAACATCTTCGAGTATTTTACTGACCTTTGTGGCATTTCAACACAAATAAAAAAAGCAACATACAATGCCGGACTTCATTAGTTTCGGGTCTGGAAATTTTATCCTTAACAATAAAAAAATCTCTCACCCATAAATAATGTATAATAATAGTTTAACAAAAAAAGCTTACAAAGATGTTTCCGTCTGTGTGTCTGGACACAAACTGAGCTCAAATAAATGGTCTCCCTAATATGTTAAAAACACTTAATTAATAATTACTACGGAAGGATTGGAAAGGATATCAAATTAAATTTGTCATTCAATAGAACGAGCCATTATAAAAATGTTTGGCGCCATTTTGATGAAGAAAAAATTAGATAAATGGGTGCTGCACGAACTAAAACTGTTGAATGGAGATCATTAACTGCGATGAAAAACAGTTTTAATGTGGCGACAGAATGAAATCTTAATGTTAAATCATTCTTTAGATGCTTTGCAGAAATTGTACAATTTTTAAGTTATTTCTTAGCATATTTTAATGCTAATAAGATTATCTGGACTTGGTCTAATATTTCTTTTAGTATTAAAGCAAATCACATTAATATTATCAAATTTACTTTCTTTCATTATTAATGATTCTACTGCAGGGATCATGAGTTTCTTATTTATTTACAGAAATTCCTTTTTTATGGCGGTTTTCTGGAATTTTCAAATAATCATATAGGCAACGCTTTATAAAAATATGAATCAAAGACATAACAAATAGAACTAGAAACTATTATTATAGTATTTTGATATAATGGCCTTCCATTGTGGCTTTACTCCTTCACTATATAAGATTTTTATATTTAGAACTTATGATAAGTATTATTTAAATAGGCGTTTTAAGTAGGAGTGGATTTAAGAATGAGTAACGAATTTATCATTGTTCTTAAATTATATATTAATTATTGTCGAAAATCTGGTCACTCATTGGCAAAGTTGTACGATTGTACGACGTACGGGATGCCAGTCTAATCCGGCGCCCCTGTAGTCCGACATACAGATACGAGTATAGTACATATGTATGGTAAAGCTTTGTCAATGTAAAAAAATGCAATATTAAGACTCCAGATCAAGAAAGCAAAGTTGTTTTACAAGGTGATAACAAAAACATACCAAGGGATTGTTAAAACTGCTACGGTCATTGTATTTATGGCGTTAATTCTATAATATGAAACGATGTATTGTCAATGTATATCTCATTATTTTCATATTTTTTCGGATTGCAAGTACTTCTTTCCAAAAAAATCCGGATTACAAGGGGTCGGAGGCAGTACTTTATAGTCCGACAAATTCGAAAATCCGACACCGCCTTGCATATGTCATTATAAATTCTAAATGATGATTGATTCTGATGGAGTAAATCACTTAATATCAATACAATATTTTCATAATATAAATTCAAAAGAGTTACATCAACAAGTCAACAACCCAGGATACCATTAAATACATTGTGTGGGCTCAGCGAAATTCTTCGCACAGGTAAACATCTACATCCTCCATATAAATTTATTGCCTCAGTACCCAAACCATGCACATTCTTATGTCCGATTCTAATTTTAGACCCATGAACCTGTTATGCAAAAGGAATCGAGGACTCAAACTTGTCCTGCAAGAATTCTCTTTGCGTTGATCGTACATCGTAAATTATTTGCTAAATTTGAATTCTTCGGCTCAAACAATGCCAATATAAAATATTTCACAACGCTATTTGTGCAGCATAACGGATAACAAGGCTGTTGGTAATTTTTTGTTCGCTTTCCAAAGGCTACGATGATATTTTCGTCGGATAAGTGCGGAGGAGTACTCGAAGATGATCATGATGATGCTTCCGTTTTTTTTTTACCTTCATTGATTTATACACCACCTCGTTTTCCGAGCCAACACGTCGACCTTTGAAGATCAGAGTTCACGTTTTTTTGGCGGGCAGCATTCTGCTCTTAGCTAATATCGCAATCTCAGATGGATGCCAAACACAAAAACGATACGGCAATGATCATTCTGGATGAGTGCTACATACAAATTGGGTTCACGATGGTTGCGATGATGATTCGAGCGAATGCTAAGTCGCAAATGATCCTATCATTAAGAATGGGCATGAGAAAAATTCGCTTTTAATTTTCCATCTGCCATGGAAAGTGAAATTTGTGCAGATGGTTTCTTGGGTAATCTGCAACATCTAAGCGATTTCGTTTTGATGTTTTGTATTGTTACAACAAGGTGAAACAGTCTTCTTCGTAATTGGATGCTAAAATTTAAATGCGCCAATCGAGATAACGAAGGAAATTTTGCAATCATCGGCGATGAAATGTCGATAATGGATTAATTACAAGTGTTATGATATACTTTCCATATCCGCATTTATCAAACGTGAGATCTTTCCGCAACAAAGTATCGTTTAAATGCGGCTTTAATCGCGCTAAATTCATCTGCGGGATCTAATGAAGATTAATAGGAAATGTGTCAATGCCATCTATTGATGCTTGATAAGAACTAAACACCTTCAAAAACAAGATGGCGACGCCGATATGAATTATCTCTTTTAAACATCACAATGTGGACATCAATCTGAACAAAATGCATATGATGATTGTACAAAAATATAAATAGTTGAAGTGTAAACGTTTCCGACAACATTTTTTTATGCGAAAAATATTAAATATATAATATTGATATTAAGTGTATCGACTAGGCGATCTTTGTTGAACATAAAAATATTTTTTAAACTTTAATAAAGTATGATAATGGGAGTGGGGGGAGCCATGTATGTCAGTGCACGAGCGATGACATTCTTCACCACGGAAGTCCTAAGTCCTGAACAGATGATTTGCAGCAAAGATCTTAAGCATATTTTTATTGAGTATAATATTGTGTATAGCTTAGACTATAATTAAGAAAAAATATTGGAAAATAAAAAAAATTGTAAAGAATCGAAGAAAAGTTTGTTTTTTTATCAACATTTTTTGTAGTTTTTCGTTCATTAATTAAACATTTTTTAATATTTTTGAATAGTTATAGGTCAAACAATTAAAATATTTATTATACACATGCATGCCAAATTTCATAAAGAATGCTTATCTAGGGCGTATGGGAGCACTTCCGTGAGCTTGAAAAAAGTTTCTTCAGAACGTCCCTTAATTGCATAATGATTTTCGAGATGCCCCCAAAGTAGAAGATACGCTTTCAAAAAATCAGATTTATTGTCGTGTGTAAATGGTAACATATTTTCCGCATACCGTCATAAATATCATCCGCTGCTGGACTGAAGATTTAGACTCTTGGATGAAGAAGTTGCCAGGGCCTTGACATTTTGCGGAATTCCTCTCGTTCATCGAAATTGAAATTAATAACACGGTTCGATCGCATGAAAAGTTGTTTGATGTAATACAACAAGGCCTAGTGTTACTGGTTTTGCCCGATCGTCCGTATTTTTTTCTTCAATTGTTATTTTGTAAATGCTATTAGATAACGTGGGATCACACGACAGAGTGGATGCTTTTTATTGCTATTTCCATTGAAACCAGTGGTGCATTCAATCAACGGCATTGGAATTCAATTAGCGGCTCGATTGAGATGACATTTGAGGCGATGTGTGCAATTTTGAGCGAATGAGCAATTGTGGTTTTGAAGTGGTGCTACCAGAATGCAAGCATGTGAAGACACTTAGCACGCTGGATGAGCGCATCTCGGATGCCATTTTGGTATTCGTTTCGTGGATTTAAAGGCTTAAATCCAGTGTTTCGTCTTCTGTGCGTCGAATGGAGTCTTATGGCTTTCGAAGAAAACGCTTAAACAATAAAGATGAGTCACGCATCTATGAGGGATTTGATTAAAAGCCATGCAAAGCGCTCGTCTGACCATGGATTATAAAACTAATCGGGACATTCTAATCTTACAATGCTAATTTGAATTAAATACAAGAAAAAATGAAACAATATGCTCTTTTCTACGTGTTTCGACCTTTATATATTAAGGTCGATATGAAGCGAAATCTTCGCCAAATTTATATTAACCATTATTTTTACATAGCGTTTGTTGTTTTATGTACATTACCACATCAATTGTTTATTATTCCTCAATAGCTACAACTGTCTTCCATCTTTCTACTAATTTTTATATGCCATTTGATTATCGATTGAATAGAAATGAAATATAGAAAAAACAATCTGTCAGTGACTTGATGATACTTTTTACATTATTCCCACCCTTCTTGGAATAACTGTTGCTTGAGAGCCTGCATTTTAAATAAGGAAGTTTCCCTGCCGCACTCTGAATATATTCTATATCAAATTATGACCAAAAGATCATTTTTATTACTTGCAAATACGGTTTAAAAATTATAATTGATTTAACTCAATATGGCACTTGGCAAGAAGAAAAATAGTAATAGATTTCCAATTAAAATTAATTGGTGCATTTATTATCTTATTAGATTATGCTTTTATACTTTTTTCGATCTTTATTATAAAAAAAATAATATTTTCTCAGCGAAGCTCATCCAAGACTTAAAATTCGATCATCACTCATTTGCTCGGCCTTTCTCCGCTCATTGACCTTGAAGCAATGCGATTAATTTACATGATTTAAGACATTTATCTGCAAAAAAGAGTGCTCGTTGAAGATGTGAGCTTGCACGATTTTTTGTAATCATCACATGGCTGCATTATGTGTGCTTTAATCCGCAATAATTTGTAACATCGGGTGTGATGAAACGATCGTTTATTCTGAATATACGTGCAATTTTGATGGCGATACAGAGTGCCGTGATTGAATGTTATTAAATACATTTCCAAATCGATACTAATTAATGGGATGGTATTGGGAAACGTCGAGCGGAGGATCGGGACAAAAAAATTGGGTAGTTGGCAATTATCCAGCGTTGATTTGCATGCGATGATTTTTTTGCAATGAAATGATTTTCGACACATCAATATGGTTATTTATATGAAATCACTGTGTGAACATGCGTTCTATAAATATAATTTTGAATAATTGCATGATGGTCATCCTAGTCCGTTCGTTTGACAGATGAGAGGTTATGTTGATAGCTCGTCTAATCAAACTGATCATAAGACTCAAAAATACGTGCTTATTAATTGCGAATATATTTTACGCTAACGATTGATAGGTAAAAATGGTGAACGTCAAAATTCACCATTTCTACCTTATAAAGATTTTCAAGTTACGTAATGCACATTTTAAATCTGAGAAACCATTACTTTTACGGCGTTTTATTGAACCCGATGTCAAGGATATTCGATCTATTTCGTTTTCTCTCATTCCAGCAGGTTCAAGAATGGAATGTCGCAGATCAGCGATGACACCAGCAGCTATGCCCTACAGTTATCGTGACACATCAGACCTGCAATGTTACCCATCGGGTTCTAGAACTATTAACGAGCCCAGTGCATTGAAAGTGGCCGACATTTGCCATTTCGAATCGGCATAGAATGCAATCCTCAACCGGATTCACAAGCCGTACGAGAATCCTCAGTTTATTACAATATAGATGCAGTTTGCGTGCAAAGCTGTCATCCAGCCAGTTTCTTCTCATCTATTAACCAACACAAGCATGCGAAAATTTAACTTATTGAGTAAAATGTATGGAATTGCATAATGTGCTTGTAGCGACCAAAATTTCTCAGAATAAGCCGCAATCTCACTCAAAAAATGAACACATTTTAAAACGACAAAAAAATCATACGATCCATATACGTTGATGTGGCAATTAATAAAAAAACATTTTTTATCATGCCGAGTAGTTAATCGTCATTAGGATTTTTCGTTTACGACGCCTAATCCGCTGTACACGAAAAAATCGTTTTAGACGTGCATTTGCCATTAAACATTCGACGACCTTGAAATGTCGTAGAAATATTTTTTTTCAAGGTAAATTACCTTCAAATGGGTCAAAAACGACTCTCACTGCAACCTTTTATGTACACTCGTCAACTGGTATTTGTTCAGCGCGATTAACGGTTATTAATCTTTCCAAAAGTAATCGTCGGTCCGAGATTTTCACTCGTCACGTTTTTACAATTTTTGGAAATTTATGGAATCCAATTTGACACCGTGTACTCAAATAAAATAATTTTTATTTTAAATGATTGTATGTTTGGCGCCACCTATGGAATATCGCCACTGGCGAAAAGCTGACGCACGCGTGACGGCCGCATACATGCCTTCAAATTTAAATGTCGCGCCAACTTAACTTAACCTAAGGGGCTGTTACCGTTTTTTTAACCTATGCTGCACATTAGATCGTTTATTCAGCCTGCAAAGGTCAGGTGTGTATCTTGTCCATAATCTGCAATGCAAATCCTCATTTAACGATATACGAACATGCGCAAATCTAACAAAAATATTTAATAATATAGTTTATAGCCATAAAAAATATGAAAAACCGAGACTATATATTTATGATTTTTATAGCGGATTTAAATATTATTAGATGGTTTTCAAATTTCGAATGGTGTGAAAAAAAAAACGATAAGAATTTAGACATGGTTCTTGAACAACTAAAAGAATTCATGTTCCTCATGCAATTGTAATTGGTTTAAAAGAAGTGGATTGCTTATATACAAGCACCTCAATGGTTTTTTTTTACAAAAAAATAAGATTTCCTAGAAACATCGTTGAATGCAAACAAATATTACAAAAAAATCTTAAGAATTTTGAGCATTTAATATTTTAATAGAAAATGACTATTGGGCTAAAGAAGAGATATTGTACATGTACGCATTCAATTAACAATAAAAATAGTTCTATATGAATAACTTATTACAGCGTCTTTCAATAAAAGACGCTCAAAATTTGTTAAGTTATTAAAGCAACATATGTCAAATTTATTGTGAATTATTTAATAGTATATGGCAAATCACCAAAGAAGGCTAAATCATTATTCGACGTTTGGTGGCCAAATTCAAATCAATCGGTTCGATAAATATCAATCCCAGTACGTCACCGTAACGCAAGGTCTGCTGAAAACACCACTGCTGTGCATGAGAGTGTACGGGATAAACCGAGGCGCTCAATTTTGCGTCGTTCACAAGAACTTGATCTTTCTGCGACTTCAATTTGGTGAATTTTGCATTAGAACTTGAGTTTGCATCCAAATAAAATCGAACTGATCCAGGAAATAAAAGTAAACAATCATGAACAACGCTGTGTGTTCACTGATTGGATTCTGTAGCAGTAGGAAGTTGACCCAAATCACCCATTTTTAATGAATAGGTGTGTGAACAAGCAAACTTGTCGGCTTTGGAACGATACCAATCTACAACATCAGTACCAAATGCATCATGAGAAAGTCACTGCTTGGCGCGGATTTTGGAAGAACTAGCACTGCTATAATCGTCTACGGTGAACGCTACAAATCGACTTCTGTAGACATATTCGGGCATGACGTCCGATCGCAAGGTGCTCATTCGTCATGCCAGCGGTCCGAAAAACGGACCGGTTGGACACACAGACCTTGTGGCCACTATATACATACTGGATATATGCGACAGTCATTGGGAAAATTAGATCTCCCGAATACGTGCCACCAAGCAAAGCCGTGGCGGACATTTGAACGACGTTATTTTTCATACTTAAAATGCTTGTCAAACCTGGTTTCAATGTAATGTACAGTATCACAAGCGAACATACTTCACGAACAAACTTAATAATTTTATTGACACTAATATTTGACAATTTTATTAACTGTTCGACCAAATTTCTACAAGAAGAGTTCAGGTACTAATTGACAACGCCAATATTTGGTCCACTAGTTAATACTTTCACTATAAAACATCAGACATTTTGTATTGATACCCATTGTAATTTTACAAATTTCATGGACTAGCGTAGGTTTAATCAATAATTCCACGTGTTCTACCTACGCTAGCCTTCTCAAACTCATTTTAGCTGCTGTAGAAGGTTGCTAGAAAAAAATCGAACGGCTTTTATTGCCTGTCCGTTTGTTTGGTTTGGTTTGTTGCCGCTTCTGCAGATTTTCTTATTTACAAATGATATAATATCAGCATTGGGTGTCGGCGAACAGCGTCACCGATGGTAATATGCATTTTGATATAACCGGTAAAGCAGTGGTCCGGGTCTTGACCACTTTGTGTGAACGACCCTAGAATTGTCTTTGGTGCGATTTTTCTGAGGCCGCGCAATCTGCTCTACGGGGTCTGGCTCAGTTTCACTTTCGCACTCGTTTTTGCGGACGGACGAAACGCCATTGTGA
The DNA here is from genome assembly GCA_008973525.1 of Stenopsyche tienmushanensis. Taxonomy (NCBI): domain Eukaryota; kingdom Metazoa; phylum Arthropoda; class Insecta; order Trichoptera; family Stenopsychidae; genus Stenopsyche; species Stenopsyche tienmushanensis. The sequence continues at coordinate 19,708 of WACJ01000294.1, read as the reverse complement.
GAGTGGTATCGGCACCTGGCCATGACAATAAAAAATGGCCAAGAAATTGAAACAAAAAATCGGCGGTTTGATAAGCGGACAATGAACAGCAAAAAGAGCGACAAGCGTGCGCGGCCCCATCGTGTTGCATAGGAGACTCCGTAGTTCCGCGTTTATTCAATGCGACTTGACATAATTCTTATTCAATTTGTTCCGAAATCTTTTGAACTGCAACCTTGGATTAGAACCTGACGATTAATCATCATCAAAGTTATGTCATCGCCGTATAAAGTCCCACTTGATGGCGGTGAGCGATGTAGAATAACACATCCCGCTCGAAGCAATTGAAATACATCCAGAACACTAATGGAGACATTTTTATACAATTATTGCATGCATGATAATTGGCTTCGAATACATTATTTAGTTAATAACTTTTATCTGTTCAAGGGCAGAACTATAGCAATATTTGGTACTCCCATTTATTAGGTTCGGTCCCATGTCACGCATGTTGATACATCGATTTTTCCAATATTTTCTAATGTGTTCTATATTGAGAGCGTTTATATTAAATATGGATTTAAACCGTTTAAAAATTAACGCATTTTTTTTACAACACATAAAACAAATAAAACTTTGTAACGTGGAAGGAAATTCTGAAAAAATTCCAGGCCTATCAATTTCAGATTTCTATTTTCAAGAAGAGACTCTTCAAGAAGAGAGAGAAGGACCTCTTCGAACAACCGGGTTGACTACAAGATGCCGACGGAGAATCTCTTCAGACGACCAACTCTTCGATCCCACCCCCGACGGAGTAAGATCTTCGAGTAGACGACCAACTTCGAGCTCGAGAATACGCTCCCACAAAGCGTCTACCCTCGGGTGGATCATCACCCGCTTGCTCCGTATCACGCACGTTTGCTTGCTTGCTACTGGATCTCCTACTGTGGGTTAATTGTATAAATATATTATGGCGATTGTTTGACATTTTATTGATCACCTGCATCTATCATCAAGCGAATGAAATCATAAACGTTTTCCGTCGTTTATCGCAGCCGACTCGTGGATCGGGACCATTCCAACCCTCTCAACCGCGGGTTTGCGTGCGAACAATGTGAACTTTGACCTTTTGTAGAGTGAGCAAATATAAAATCGATGAAGTCGTTGATGCCATAATCGCTTTACACCAATGATCAGTTCATTGGTGATTCAGTGTAAGACAATCTTCAATTCGAGGCAGAGTCAATTGAAAAAAAAACACTGTTGAAAGCATACAAGACCACGTATTTTCTTTACATGAACAATACACAACAAAATCGATTAATTTGCTCCTACTTTATTAGGAAATGATAATAAGTTCGCTGTCTCTTGAATTGCGCTACGTTCTTTCTCTGTCTCTGTCTCTCTCCGAACTCAATGTACAAGAGTGCTCTTTCTGAATTAGTGGAGGGGGATCGCATATCCTGCGATAGTACTCTTTTAGGGGTTAAGTTGTAAAACTGGGTGAGTTTATCATAATTTACAAATAGTTTGAATCGGTTTTCTTCGTCTTTTCTTGCGATAAGCAGCGTCAGAATCATTTAGCAGCTGGCAGTAGTAGGCTGCTATTTTACCCTCAGTCTGTCATGCAAAATATCAATAAAAAATATCCATTCGAGCACCAAAATACCGTAGCTATCACTTTTCCAGCAGACTGTTTCCCCGACTTTCAGACTTTCATGAAAGTTTTGGGTCCAATCAAACAATTGGGTCTTATTTAGAGTAGCATCATCGAACTATGCCTCAAGTCTCCTCAAAATTCACTTGATTTCAGGCCTTCAATTTCGAGAAAACGAATAACGCGTTGCGCAACAGATAATGCTAATTCTTGTCTTCTTTCATCAGTCAGAAGGGATAAAGAAACTTCCTATCCGATGGATTTTTTTCTAATGGTTATGAACCATATTCAAACTGAGAATGCAATACAAATCTTTGGGATTTATAGTAGCGATAATGAATAATTTTAGTGTGAAACATTTTTTCGCATCCCGCAAGAACTTTTCTTTAAATATCGAGTTATATAAAATTTACAATCTTTAATCATTTGGCAGTGTCTCTTGTTTGATTGCGCTAATGTATTATATAAGCAAGTTGCACTACAAGGTTAAACACCGATACCCCGACGCACATAAATTACTCGTATTCGAATATTTTGGAATCATCAATCAACCAATAGCGATCGTTATTCGCAGTCGTTAGTATCACAATCGGCGATATATCGCACCTTAGCACTTTAAGGGTTAAAGCAGTTTAATCAATCATTTAAGCTTATATTTTCATGGATTTATGAACTGTTTATGATTCATATCAATAGATATGTTTTTATTTATAAATATTTTTAGATAGTTTTAAGCAGACAAGAGACAACGATGATGCAAAAATGCAGCGTCCGTCAGATCAAGTGTTATCAATTTCAATGAATTATAGCTGTCAAACCACTGGTAGGAATGAGCTCAATTATGCTTGAATATCAATTTATTACATATTTATATTCAAGTATTATAATTCTGATTATTGTCCGTGAACTCTAAATGCTAAAATTAAAAATACTTTTGTGATTTTGATTTTGAATGGATTCCCCCCCTTTTTTTAATCAGATTTAACTATGTTTAATTCTAAAATTCCAAACGAGATTTAACGCTAACGTCTCGGGTAGAAATTACAAATTTGGAAAATCCGACCGCTGTTGACATCATTCAAAAATAAAGCAATTAACGGCGTCAAATAAAAACACATTAAGGTGACATTGAGACAGTGTCGATTATTGAAATTTTAATTTCGCAACGAACGCCTGCAGTCTAACGGCGCTATAAAATCGGAAAAATAATGCGGCGTAACGGGCGCGCGTTCATGCCGGCAAAATGCATTCTTATGGCCGCGCGCGATATCAGAAGAATGATGATCGATTTTGACAGATGACGGTGGCGCCTCCGCTGGGGAAGCGACGAACTAAAGTCGTTTGAATGTTTAAAAGGGAACCTTTTGCCGCGCGTAATGATACAATTTCAATTATGCTATAACTGTGTAACTTTCTATGGAGAGCGTTGCTCTTGGCATACAATTAAGATATTTTAAAATTTCCAATTTAGCCACGTATTAGTATCGAATTACTTCAACGGCGCGATTTGTTTTCTCATTATTATACATCTGTTGGAGTTGCGTAAGACGTGCCATGGAGAAAACGCAAAAAATACTGTATATATATAAAATTCTTGGCGATTTTACTCGGTACGAGTGGAAAATAGACATAATATCAGTGCCATTTCCATCGCGAGCCAGTGTCTTATGACTTTTTCGCCGATTTTAGAAAGTGTAATTACACAAATGTGCGGTAAAAAGGTTAGCAACAAGTCGTTTTTACACATCGGGACGTAATTGAACGTAACTGGCCACCTCGCTCAATACATATTTATGACAATCGCTGTGCTTTTGGGTGCACTCGAAACGAACGCAGATTGAATCGAAGTCCGATAGAGTCCAATCGTTTGTATACATTCAGGAATTCTCAAAGTGACGAGTTCTGGAATCCCGATTCGATCGTATGATAAAAGCGTTACCGGTTTTGTCACACCGTGCAGCCAATATAAAAGTCATCAGCGATCATTCTGTCGCTGTTGGATTAGATTAACATGTCAAATATTTAACGACTTTCTTTGAACCACAACATAAACACACGATTTTAAATCATTCAATTTGAATACATTGAAAATGTTAATAAACTTCAGGTTTATCAACGCACAAGGTGTACCCATGTGCGCGGTTTGAATCGCCCCATCGTCGTCGTCATGGATGATGACATTGTTAAACGAAAGGGTGCAAAAAACCAAGGACAATGCTTGGTTATTTCAAGAAAAAGATGCCGTAAATATACAGTCCCAAGCGTGTAATCCCGCAATTAAGCGGTCGGATTAGTAACTCAATCGTTATGGATTCAAATCTACAGGAGATGTGGCTGGCGACCAAATTTTCAAGTAAAGTTACAAGGACTCTTTCGAAGTTGGCTTGTAGGGGGATCCTACGGTCAGTTTACTTGATCTCGCATATTTGTCAGCCATTTTGTTCAGTCACAATAAATTCTTCCGATGGAGAAGTCGTCGCGCGGTCATTCGTATTTTGACTTTGCAGAACAATATCGCCGCGAATATCCATCGGATCCTCGTGGAAGTTTATGGTAGTGATGTGATGAGTTGACAACGTGTCACACAGTGGGTTAGATTATTCAGATAATGTCGTACTGATGCTCACGGCGAGGCTAGAAGTGGGAGACTATCAGTCATTTCTGATGAACTTGTGCAAAAAATTGAAGAACAAGGGCGAAATGATCACCATGTAACGCATGACGACCTTCAGAAAGATTTTCCTGATATTTCTTGAAGTCTCTTTGATGATATTGTGTTGGAAAAACTTGGTTACAAGTAGTTGGGTGCGAGGTGGGTGTCCAGAATGCTTACATACGCAAGAAGGAGAAGCTTTTCTGGCCTTTATTACGATTCTAGTAGTATTCTGTGAATTTCAATTAAATACATGCATTTTTCGATGCTACTTTAATTCTGTAACCTTATTTTCTGGATGATTCTCATATGATCGTAAAACTTCGTTAGAAATGTAATTGAAATGTATCAAACTAATAAAACAATAAGTTTTGCAATGTTTCACATCATAATTTGGATAAATAATAATATTCTATTAAAAATACACACATAATATCTAAAACTGGGGTCCGCGAAATCATTATCGGGGGTCCGCGAAACAATTATCGGGGGTCCGCGAAAATATAAAAAAAAAAAACATTTATCTTTACAAGTTATTAACATGAAACTATTTACATAAAACATTATAAGAAGATCTATGTTGGGATGGGGTAAAGCGTTGAGATGAGGTTCGCCAAAAATGAAAAGTTCAAGAAGGGATCTACAGACTACATAAGTTTAAGAACCGCTGATCAATTCATGGACGCAGACCATGTTCTATGGATATGCTCGGGCATGGCGTCCAATCGCGAGGCGCTCCTTTGATATGTCAGTAGTCCGAAATTCGGACCGGTTGGACACGGAAACCTTGTGGCCTCTGATTTTTGGGCATTTAGGGCTTTTTGTAAAAGTTTTGAAGAAGAATATATCCCAGGTGTCTAGGATTCTATGACCTCCACCGAATCGTAGAGGCATGGTAACAATAAGTGGGCAATAATAATGTTTTTTACGAGAAATTTTGACCAATGCATCCAAAAATAGATTCAATAACGTAGCAAAGATTATTAAATGAGCAGCCCTGATGACTTCTGTTGATTCATTCATTCAAAAATAAAATGGAAACACTAAGATCCATTGAAAAGTGAAGACATTTTTGGATTCACCAATATTCTAATTCCACGAAAAGAATCGCTGGCCCTTAAATGATCAAATTCTTCTATCATAATGCAGCATTTTTCATTCATATTTCTTAAATTAAATTTATAATTCTGCAGCTTTGATAAAATGCTTTAAGACCGTGTGTCCTTTGAAGTTCCAAGAACGACTTGATTTCATCTCACAATTCAAACAAACAATTGACAACGTTTCCTTTCGACAAGCAACGTACATTGATATAAATCGGTAGAACATCGTGATCAGAATTTATGTCATTATAAAGCTGTTTCAACGGTGTATTGTTGAAAGCGATAGATTCAATTGTTAGTTTGATCAGAAAAGAGATTTGCAAAATATGATGTCATTCTAACATTAGAAAGAATTTACAATGTAAAACGTATACGATAAATGCAGTATCGGTGGCGTTAAATTAGCATTGATTCCAATTTCGATCGATGCTCGAATAGAGTTTATGGTAATTTTTTTAGCATTCCGCCAAAATCATGCAAATTTCAATTCAATGACACTCGTTGCATTGAAGCCATCGTTTGTTTACATAACACTTATTTTGGTTGTTTGGGCGTTCTCCCCGCATTCTGGCTGCCAGTCTGCCGGACCGCTAAGTGTTATTCTCGATCACAACGTATAATTAAGAGTCGGATGGCGACGTTAAGTGGTCTTGATTAATTTAGGCCTTACATAAAATACGATAACGCGAATGAAAGTAACACCTCTGTGTGCGATTTAATTGCTTGTATTAATACATCACCGAATTAGAAGCAGAAAGAAGTCTGATGTTGCGTTCGATCAATCATGGATTGCACATTCTTCGGGGCATTTTCCTCAAGGCTGTTCGAGGATCGATTAAAATTCTTTGGGCGGATCGTGATTCGATTTCGTCCTACGATCTTGCCGCCTTCGCATGCATATGATTAGCGATTGATGCAAAACGGAACTGGAGGAATTGCTTCGTGCCAAGAAAAAAATGTGTAGCGGAAATTGTATGATAGATTTTTTGTTGTTGGCCAATTTGCAATGATAAATATCGCGTTTGGATATCATCATCTTGACAAGAGACTCGAACGCAATTATGTTCTTATTGATTGCTTTTAAACGATCATCAGAAAGCTCTGAATGAATGCTAAAAACGTTGGTCATTTCTTGAATGGATTTAAATCAGGATTGTAGCAAGACAAATCCAGTTCTGAAAAAATCAACATTGATAAATTTTCTTTATTTAATCATCACTATTCATGTAACCTTATCTTAATTTAACCATATATGGGGAAGGCAATAGGAAATCATTGCATAAATATCTGTTGCGATGATCGCCTACGACCGATAACGGATATGGCACCTGAAGTATGCAATTGTCAAATTAAATAGTCATTTTTGAGCTAAAAAAATACAAACACTCAAGTTCATACGATCAAAACTTTCACATGATATCCGTGTAAATATTTTATGGCAGTCGTTAATGTTGTCCATAATCATTTACACCTGTGTCGCAGCCAAGTGCCCAAATTATCTATCCGTCAATTGCATTTCAAACGCGAATTTCGCACAACAATTCGTCATTGGGACAAACCTTTTCTTTCGTCGTTGTAAATGTCAACTTCCAGCAGCTGTCCTTATAATCGGCGAACGTTATCCATTATTCATTAAATTGCATACCAACACTGTCACAGCAAATGCAATATGCGCTCAAATGCGGTTCTGACACTTGGTCGTGCACAATATAATATCTGGCTATTTTTTAGAAATCCTATGGAATAGCTCACGTTTTGGAAAATACTTATTTTCGAATGATTCCCGATTCGGTTCGGTGCACACGAGGAGACATCGACGCGCGATGTATGAAAATGCAAGCGAGCAACCCGCGAGACGTCGGCTCTTGCCCGAGCGTATGACAAAACTGAACCGACCGCCTTTTACGTTAAGTTACTTTTACTCTGCAATAGTCGGCGAATAAGTAGGTGAGCCAAACGCCACCACCGATTTCCCAACGGTGGCTCGTGAGACATGAGAACCCCGACTTCCCAGGCTCAATAAAAATACATAAAAACCATCCGGGATACCAAAATATTTTATTGAAATCTACACCCATATAATCTTATAAAATTATCATGATGGCTATATAAACTATGAATCTTCACAAATCATGTCGCCGAAATTCAATACGATCCGACGACACCAGATGGCATGACATGACAAAACGCAAACATGGCCGCACGACCCTATGATTTAAACGTTAGAAATCGTCATCAAACTTAGATTCCCCGGACAATTTCATCATGGGCCCCTAATTATGCTGAAGGTCGTTCCAATTTATCCAAAGTATCGCTCTTTCTACAATACCATAGTCGTCTTCCATTAAGCCGCCCCCACGAATTCCTATTCTTCTTAAGATATGTCCGTTATAGCAATACAATACAAATTTAGATTTGATGTCTAGAATATAATTTATTTTCTCAGTAAATACACCGTATAATGAAATTAATATTTTTGCAATTTATTATGGCATTCTTATATAATACTAAAATAAATTAAAAAAATTGTGCGATTTCGAAGTTATGCGTTTTTTCTTAAAGCAAAAAAAATGACTTGACTGATTTTTTTTAAACAGTCGCTTTAAACATTTTGTGATTTTTTTTTTAAGTTAAGGACTATAGTCATATCTTTACTAATTAAGAATTATATTGTTGGAAAGAGAAAATCTACACAGAACAATGATGACATTGACAATGGGTATACTAGAGCGATTTTGAGTCATATCGAATATCCCGACTAAAATTATCATACAGCGATGATAGTGTGAAATTAAAATAATTAGTATTTCTCTAGTGGATATCTGACATTTGAGAAGCCAGATATCAGACATCCTTAAAATTTTACCAATGATGCAAGACTTCTTTTAAATTGCCTTATTGTTTTCCTGATATTTTTATATTAATTTTTTTTATGCGATTTTGGATATATTTTGTATAGCTGTTTCAAAGTTATGTGGTTTTTTAAATCCATGGAACGCATCTTCACTTTTTCTATGTAAGTCATAGCTTTTTGTGCGATTTTCCGCGGAACGCATCTACCGCACAAAAAAGGTTTAATTGTACTTAAAAATTGTTGAAAAGGATAACATACTACTAACATCCTTCAGCTTTGTCTTTTTTGGCTTTAAGGCATCTGAATCGATTGTGATCACCACAACGGCCATTATTCTTAAAATAGGTTCAAACACGTTCATACAAGGCTCTTCCTTTTTGAGCCCTTATTATCCAGTTGCTTATTCGCCTTTTTTTTATAAACTGTGCTAACATTTTTTGACTTAATTTGCTCCTTTACTAAAACAAAGATAAGAAAGATCCTCGACAGGAACCTTTGGCTTGCAAACAAAAGCAGGCAATTCGGCAAGTCTGCGACCGCAGCGGTCTCAGAGCCGTTGGGGCGCAATCTGGATAAAGTGATTGCTTCGAGCGCATTTCGCGAATTAGTTGTAAAGCATTGAAAAAATCCGAATTTCTTCACCAAAATTATGGACGATATTCTTAGAGATATGTACTTTCGAAAAATCACATCTAAAAAAATACAATTTTTTTGATGTGATAAACCTGAAGTTTGGAAAAATTTTGGACTGTATAAATATTTTAAATTCTTGTTGGAATGCAGTTTGGCCCGAATATGTTACAGATGGCGAAATAATAAAAACTTCGACATTGTCAGCTGAAAACATTACTTTAGCAAATCAAGTTGGTGGAGAAGGCTTGCTTAATACTTTTTCTCAAAAGTATGTCGATGAATTGCTCGAGGATAAAGAAGTGGAAGAAACTCCTGCTCCCCCTTACTCTTATTATGTTTTTAAAAAACGATTGTTTGTAATTTTATGATTGTGTTTGATGAGTTCAACTTTTGACGCCAGTTTTATGTATTGAGTGAGGAATTTTATTGACGGATTTTGGAGTGCGTGTTCTTCATCGGTGGTTCTTCAGTGAAAGCCATGATTTTGATTTACAATAAACGCACAAACCGACGTTAACCCGAAGTCTAAGTTTTGTCGCAATGGGCGATGAGAATGCTTTCGTTAAGGGAGTACGAATATGAAGTCAATCTGAGAGGAGATGATCTGTTTGAGGGGAACTGAAGGACTGATGTGAGAGCCAAATGATCTTAAGAAATATGTACATACATTGGTATCATTTGAAAATAATGATCATACGAACTTGAGGGTAGATGTGTTATGTGAACACTTTTATAACGATGTAATCTTATCGGTTCAAAATCGCAGCTAAATATTTAACAGATGATACGAAATCGAAACTGTTATGAGAAATTGCTCTGATTCAATTAATTATGATTAACCTTCACAAATCTTGCAAGCTAGATAAAGTTGGTGTGTGTTCAAACGTTGGTTTCAGCTCCTCATTTGTAGATTCATTCAATAAATTGCTCTTGTATTCGTATGAATTCAACACCCAATTGGAGATAACCAAGTGAATGTCTTCAAATATTTGAGTGAGGTCAAAATGAAGAGCCGTTAAATATTGACAATAAACGAGCAAATCATGATTTGGAAACTGACAGTATCGTCCTCTCCCAAGTGTTGTTTGTATGAAAAAAGTTTTGCAATAAGTGCAGATGTTATACTATAATATATTTGGTATACTTAGTTTTAAAGCTCGCTATAAATATTCCTATTGATATTTATTTCAATTTAATATGAATGAAAATGGATTGGAATTATTTTGCTTTAAATTAAACATTGTACGTACGCCTTGTTGCACCCCCAAATTAATTTTAATTTGCCATAATTTACTTTCAGTGATTATGAAGATCCTTAGGAAATAGGAAGCATTTTGGGAACTTTTGTGTTATAGAATGCAGGTGATCTCCATAAAATACTTTAATCTCCCAAATGTATTGGTACGAAGAAATACTATTTTCATAATCTGTATTTGAATAATATGGGAAAATACTCACAATAATTAATTGAAAAGTAAATCCATCAAAAATTTGGAGCGTTGATTGATCATGAAGCATAGAGGACTTACTCAGGTCATGATTTGAGTTTGCCATAATCATCGAAATTTGATTCCTTGTACTTATAAATAATTGATCCATTATCAATATTTCTGATTTAAAAGCTTTAGCTAAAATTTATTTTTACACCTCTTATGGCTTCATTTAATCATTAAGAAACTTATCAACAATTTAAACCTTTTTTAATTATGGATATGCATCATTTGAAATATGAAATCTAAATGGTTTTTGGAAAACAATATGCTCTTTGTAAACCATAAATTCCACAGCATTAGATCCATTCATCGTGTCGTCTTCCAATGTAATATGATAATAAATTCTAAGTGTTCTTCACTATTATTTAAGTCTATTAGTCGAGCAAATTTGTTGAGTAATACATCTATTGATTTTATGAATTTGTTTTTAAGGAAATTTATATGTAATGTAATAAATAATACTATCCAGGATGATTACATATTTTTTCAGCAAAATAGATAGAATTAAGCTTTTGATATCGTGATCGACCCACTCCGCAAATCATGAGATTTCCAAGTAAAATTATTCGTTGAATTCCTTTCTTGGCGACGATTGTCTCGAAGGAAGAGTTTCTAAATGTCCTCAAAGACGCCAACAGCATTCTAGTGTGCATTTCTATATGCATTGGAATGATTGTTGAATGTTGAAGTACGTTTTAAAGATATTGTATTACGAGACGTACAACATGCGATAGTCGATGATTTGAATACGATTTTTTAAAAGTGTTAATCCCATCAATATGAAGACAAAATCATATTTAGGGCACAATCTTCATTCCATTTGTTTAAGTTTAAAAATCTTATATACTTCTAAGCTACAAAAATCTATTTCTCTTATTATAAATATTGCGTTTGATTTAAAGGGAAATCCATAAAACATCACATTTTCATCGCTAGACTTTGTTAAGAGTTATCTTAACAAACTAAGTGTAGTCGTTATATACTAACACATATTATTTTGAATACAAGATCGAATAATAATGTTAATCGATCTCAATTCGCATGGCAACAAGTCGGTCCATTAATCAGTGCTTTTTACACTGAGCTATTAAATCGCACGGATATTGAGCAATAATTTATAGCCTTCTAATATTGGCGATAATTTTCGTTTTTTGCATCACAAAAAAACGGCTTAAACAAACACAATTTTTTCGACAGTAAAACACATAATTATGACACTTTGTATGAATAAATGCGAGTCTATTTTTGCAAGCGCGTGACAAATTGCGAAAAATTTATGGCACACGAGTCCTACCCATGGTGCTGTTATATAAATGGATCGAACGTCGGCTGTGGATGTTTATGACTTTTACGATATCGATCGCTCGATTATCTCAATAATTACCGAGTATGGGCGTGAATTTGAACCCGGAATTAACCCCGGATCTGTGAGAATTGAAACAAATCAGGATGTTAGTCTTTCGTGGAAAATCTGGCTATCGAATCAATAACGTTTTTGCGTTACATTTTTTATTTGAAGCAATTTGATCGACGTGGAAATGGGACTGACATATTATATATAGATTTCATATACAACGATCACGTCATTATTCTATATAAATACCCTTACATTTGATGATTAAGTTCGAACAATTCAAAATTAATTGCTTTGCCGATATCCCACCATAAACAGAGAAGGACCTTTATAGTCGTCAATTTTGATTTAATGGTAAGAATAGGTCACTTACTTACTATTATTTAAATCATTTAAAAATCCACTGCAAAAGCGGATCCATCTGATCTTGCTCTAATGCGGTTAGCGACATTTTGTGAACAGCCCAAATTCTTTGTCAAATTGAGATGCTCTCTGAACTTTTGAAGGAACTTTGGAACAGATTCTAGTAATGACGTTAGTACATTATCATTCAATTAAAACAGCCTTCCTATTCTAGGAACATCTCCATGTAGAATTTTTTGATGCTTTCGTTTCCCTTCATTCTCTGGTCAAATAAGAACAACATGCAATTGCTTGACTGTTTTCCAACCATTTTTGACCTCGATGTTGTTTATTAATAACACTTAAACAAATTTAAAGCTCAGGCATATTACTGAAATTGATTAATAACAAAAGTTGAAAAGTATATTTTTATGTGGTTCATACAAAAACGATTAAGTGGACAGCCAATATCTAGTCGATTGCTGTGTAAAAAAGAAATATTTTTCAATACAAAATTAAATGGAGATTCCATCTTAAAAGCAAGTTCGGGTTGGCTTGAAAAATTCAAAGGATGATATAATATCAGGGAACTTTAAATTCATGGGGAAAAGCTTTCTGCTGACATACCTTCAGCAAACACATTCATTCCCAAAAGCGTATTGGATCATAGTATTTCTTCTCACGCTAGAAAAACTCCTGAAGAAAACTATAGCGTATAGGATGAATACTGCACTTGAGGGAGACTGTCCACTATTCAGAAAACAGTTTGGCTTCAGACCTGGGAAGTCTACCATTGAAGCCATCTCTAGTGTGCTATCTATCACAGAAACAACCACCAAACGCGATTGCACTTCTGTTGGATTTCTCGGGAGCTTTTGACAATGCCTGATGGGCAATGATTATCGCAGAGTAAATACAAGATCCCTAATAACATAATTGAATTAATACGAAGCTACTTTGACAATAGGATTGTTTTTGCATCGGTTGGAGGTGAGCTTATCACTCGCTCTCTGACGATGGGATGTCCACAGGGATCTGTTCTGGAGCCCATGCTCTGGAACATCCTGCGTGATGATGCCCTTGACCTGGTATTCCCGCTGATGACCTTACTCTCACAACATGTGGGGACTCAAAATCAGAACTGTAGGAAAGACCAAAAACAGCCTTAAGGATACTTTGGACATGGAGTGATAGTAATAAACTTACTTTTGCAGTGTCAAAATCATCAATAAATTCAGAACAACGTATATATCTTAAGAGTATTCGCGATTTAGCAGCTTCTAAAAGAAGAGCTTACTTAAAGCCAAAATCAATCATTGATTTTTTTATTAAAAAAAAGATTTATTATTTGTGTAAGTCTTCGATTATCCGGAATACTTTCATTCCCAGTTCTACTGCGCTGTCTTTATGAATACCCTACACTCCCTATTGAGACGTTACAAAAGCGCCCTTCAGTATATTCCCCCAGATAATCCGCTGAGTAAGCCTTCTAAATGAGACTCAGAGGTCATGTTACCTTCAATATCGAACCAAGAAGGACGTTAATGTATGATACAGACCAGATGAATTTAACCTTTGATATCTACAGGGGGCTGCACTGCGATGATGTTAATGATTTTACTCTCAATAAATATTAAATAAATCATAAAATGTAAGCATGTTTTTGCGCTTAATAGAAAAACAATAATGCCGTCGTACGCGGCTTTATTGCGGCTAGTTTATAAACTTGCTACCCTTCATAGACACCATTTTATCGGAACGAAGGTCGCTAAGACATGCCTAACACTGCTTATTTTTAGATCGGCCGATTTAATCACGATCATTATGAAACAATAGCATTTTTGATTGCCGCCGATATTCTAAAAATGCTGGGCATGTACCGGCAGCCAGGAAACGACCTGATCCATGCAATGTAGACCACCTAGGCCCGGTATCGTAGAACGGGCCCAAATGACCCGATATCAGCAAATCGATAGGTCGCCGTCGAACGGCAAAGTGACCACGCCTTTGGTACCAGGCGACCTTCAGTTTCGGTCAGCATATCCATCTCATTGTCATTTGCCACCGTGCAGATAGATGGTTACGAAAACGGCTGTGGGCCACATGTGGTATCGCTCCAGTTTCGAGCGACCCATGACCCCACCTCACAAATTATTCAATTGTCTGCATGTTATAATTACAACTTTCGAATGACAAAAAAGTCGGTACGTGCTCGAGGACCGCATCGTGTCTTGTCCACTCGCTGGACTGCAGAAATGACAAAGTTAATTAGTAGAGTTTTCAACGGCGGCCAATACGTGATAGTGCTATTAACGTCAATCATATCAGAAACGTACAATATTTTTTTATGTATTATTTTGTGGCAATAAACTATTCAAACATTACAAGACACATAAACACTAATCGATTTTCAAATTAAGTTTACAACAAAATATAAAATCGACCTTGTCTATAAACAACAGCAAAAAAACGGAAACAAGGGCTAATATCTATCGCACAAATTGATGCACTTCATCCAGGGATTCGTAGAGCAACTGAACCGAAAACCGATAATCAGTAATACCGTTATTTTTGCCTACAAATCCCACACGAAAGTTATTTTGGAATGTTGATTTTTGTGTTCCTTCAGATAATTTTTATTATATTTGCAGTCTACATATATAGCTCTAAAATTCTAGATATTTTCAAGAAAAAAATTCTATAAGTAAATTGCAAATTCATAACCTCTATGTTGAAGCAAAAACTAACGAATCGTCAATAGTTAAAGAATTCTAAATTATGCTAGAAAATAAATTTCAATGCAAATAAAATATTTAAAAAGATCAAAAAATGAATTACCCGGAGACGAACCGAAAACCGAAAAAATCATTATATTCCCCGGAACGAAAAGCGTTACTGAACCAGAACGAAAACCGAAATGAAAAAATAACGGTTCGAAGCCCTGGTTTCATCGCTTCAACTTTATACAAACCCCATTTTTTACTCCCCATTATTCTAATTTTTTGCCATCTTTTAGTTCTTCCAATGTTTTGCTACAGAAAAAACCAAAAAAATATAGGATTTGCAATAATTGTCACGAATCATATACGATATGAATGTATTTGCTGTTATATATGTATCGTCTATTATTGAAAATTAATGTTCACTGACAAAATATATTTTTTTAAAACTTTATTGTTGTTTAATAAAGATTTGCATTCAGTTCTTCTAAATACATTTCTATGTTTTTTCGAAATTCAAGTTTTTTGTCTAAATTATCTTAACCGTTTGCATTCAAGAGGTGACTCTCACTCACCACTCGGTTTGATGCAAAAACGCGATGCACGGCATTAACTATTTATGTTTAGTTTCTTTAAATCGGGTATCTATGCTCTTCTGTATAATCTTATGAAGTGTACTATGACACCCCTTCAAATAGATAAATTTTCGATTTAAATTTTCTTATCTGAAATTAGTCTGTAACCACGAACTAGACTGCATGTTCAGCACTAGTTTGAAAAGTCGTGGCAGAAAGACTACTAAATTTTTGATCCCTATTGAGCATTGAACGGGAGTTAAGAAGGATTGCAAACTCTGATTCCAAATAAACAGAGCCGGCAAAAAACATCATATTATCGTAATACTTGCCCCGAAAAGTCGGACATGCATCTTGGCAATTTTTTATGAAATATCACACACAGCAAAATTACACAGACTAATATTTAAGAAGTTATATTCATAAGGGTGTAAATATATATAAAATGTTGAAATATAAAAGTTTTATACGTTAATTTGTGCGTTTAATGATTTTAAATTAGGAGTAAGAAATTCGCCAAAGGTACTGCGGAACGTTTCGAGTTGTCGAGGAAAAAGAATCTCGAGTGTAAAGGGTTAATTCTCAGCGGTATTGTTGGATCAATGCCTTTTATTAAAATAAACTGATAAATATATTATGCTTCCTAAAATTCCTGGAAGAAAAATCTTCTTGACACCTTGAGAGATGTCTTCGTGGTTCACAATGCAAAAATCCCCAATTCTAATAATAATGAACGAATTCATCCTTTTTTGCAAGTAATAAATAAGGGTAAAACACAAATAGTAGAACAAGTAGTCTATAATAAAATTCCATAAAATATTCCTAAAATCAACAATTGCAAGCTCTGAATCAGGGTCAACACTTTAAGGAATCTTTAGTATATTTGATAGAATTAAAAAATCGATATTATATATGTAATATACTAGTGTTTCTTTTCGAGAATTACTCGAGAAATATGCAAAATCGAGAATTCTTATGTAGTTAAATTTTTAATGTCAACCATATTTCTAGTTATTGTATTTCAATTTCATAGCAAGATAATAAAATTTATATACAATATTTTACTGCTTTTCATACATTTTTTGTTTACCATGTAAAATATTAGATTGTCCGGTTAAAAATGCCGTTTTTTTCATACTTACTTTTTAACCATTGATTGTGACAACAACAAAACAATTTACTCGAAATTGCATGAGGAATCGAAAATATTTAATGTCAACATTCATTGAATTTAATCTTCCGGAATTTAAAAAAATATTAAATAGATAGGAAAAGGTTGTATTTATTGAAAGGGAATACATTGATCGATTTCTTTCAAACAAAAACATCGCTTTTTTCGGAATAGTTTGCGAAATTCCCACGATGCCAAAGGGTTAAAATCAAAGAACAACTCATAATGCATTTAGAATTCAATTTTTACATAGTATGGTTAAATAATATACAGCAGGTTATATTTGATCCCAAAACCTATTACGATAATAGCCCAATATGTCAACACTTGGTCTATAATATTAAAGGTTCTCATCAATAGCTGTCGTTCAGTCATAAATTAAAATTAAATGGATCGAAATCAATTGCAGGCAAATTCATTTTTGCAATGTAGTTTTAATAAAGTGCATACTGAAGTGGGTCACACTTAATTGTTTGGCATATCATAAAATATTGGCACACCCTTGCTGCAATGTGCTCATAACAAATCAGTCTGCAAAAGGTTAAAAGCTTCACGAAAAGGCTATTCATACGCCACAACGGATTCCAGTGATAATGAAGCATTTGTTAAAATATGCTAATATTCATTTTTTACGAGACTGCGAGAAATTCTTTCTCGTATAGAACACGTACAAGGTTAATAGGTTCAGGCAAGAACTAAATTCGCCCATCGAAGAATGCACAATTCAACACCCACCGGCTCGAATCCAATGACTGATTGTGGCAAATTGGCAAGAAAACAATGGGCGAGTCGGTGCGTTTGACCACTTTTCGGCATTATCGATATGAAAATAATTAAAACGGAAAGGAAACAGCCGATTGACCGTTGAGTGCAGCCATTGCGACATACAAAGAAACAAAAAACGTTTAGGAGAGCACGAAATTGTTTAGCCTCGATAAAAAGAGCACGGATAATTTGCAATTGTATTTTTAAGAACAAATTTAATTATTATAGTTCGCTATTAACCCGATTCTGTTTACCAATGTGCTATATGCTCTTACGGGCCATTTGTAACTGTACGTAGCATTTATTCGTACTTTACGAAACTACGCCGGCCATAAAAATATCTTCGGATCGATTGCATAGCATTATAGTGATCGAGAGTGTATCGAAAATGTTATATAAATAATGAATATCAATGTAGAAAAATTTGATTGTAATGACTGCTATTTTTGCATGCAATAGAAGATGATAATAATCCATCGTATGTTTGCCGTTTTGCAATGAGCTTTATTTGCATTTAAATCCAGATTATGGGAAAAAATCATAATACCAAACAAATATGGACGAACAAAGACGTATTAATATTTACAATTGATCGTTTCGATCCAAATATACTCTGATTTCCTGGATCTAAAAAAGAACCAACTATTTCATTTTTATTTACAAAATCTAACAAAACTACCTGATATTTCCTACAGGTTTTCGAGCTTTTCAATACCTTTTTTGAAAAATTCTTCTTGTTTAATACTTCAAATAGTTGACTAAATAATATTATAGTGAGAAACATCCCAAAATTTCAGTCAGATCGATCAACAACTTTTTAAGTTACAACTAGCGAACATTTTGAAAATGCAGTTTCGAGATAATCTCGTTTAAAGTTTCAATGCGACCAAACTATCAATTTTATGATCGATCGTCTCGATCCAGGTTTACCTGATTTCCTGGATTAGAAAAAGTAAATTCTGAGGCGATTAATAAAGTCGTGCAGGGACGCCCATGAGTGAGTAATTGAATTTGCAACAATAATTAAATTATTTATATATATATAATGATAATTTCGCTACTCACTCATAGATTCTCTCCTCTCCTACCTTTCCAAATAATCCTATCCTTACTTTACCACGTGTGGAAGGCAACGGGAAACCACCACATTAAAATCATCTCCCAAGTAAGATCTCCTATGGAGATCACCCTATATCCGTTATCGGATATGACACATCAAAGATTCATGCTTTGATGGACGTCATAAGGATTTAAAAAAAAAAAAACGATCAACCAATGATTCCAGATGCGTATAATAGATCTTCAGCTTTCTCAAAAAGTTAATTATCTTCAAATAACTGTTGTTTTCAGACTATACGAGCTGCTTTTGTCTCAGAAAGACTCTTACGGTTCTACCTCGTTACCCGCGCTTCATTGGTATTTTCAGCAAAGACTTTACAGCAGGTGCCAATAAGTATATTTAATGTATTCATCATCTTCAAAATGAAGCTCTACTCGTTATTAAATATTCCAGCATCAGTGTATGTTAATATTTCAATGATTTTTACACCAGAATGCAGGTTCTTTGGAGCCAGTCGCCAAACCGTAGAGTTAAAACATTCATTAGCATTTTGGGTAAGGCCACTCAAACATCTTTGAAGTAGTTCATCGCTGGACAAATCTTTATAAATTGGTAAGAGATGCTTTTTTATTCCTTGGCCAAGAAATGGAGTCAGGTCTTCAAGTTTTGAATCTTTTTTAAAGCAATGGTTTTCTGCCATTTGCACTAGCTTTTGACTCCAGTCGGATTCCCATGATAATGTCTTTTATTTAATTTCTCGAACTTCTCCACCTTTCGTTCTATTATTAAGATATTTTGTGATCTTGAGCTGTCAATCTCGGTAAATACATCCTCTTTCTTGATAGTTCTTTGATGCTTAATCGAGTATCTGTTTCCACTATTGCTTTCAAATACATCGTCATCAAATTTAGGGATTTTCCAGTTCTTCGGGACGTCTTTCAAACATCAATTACCCGATTTAATGCCTTTACCACTTCACCATAAATTTAATTTATGGCATGTATGTGCCTTCACCGTGTCTGGACACTAACTAAGTTCAAACAGACTTATCGATAGACTTAATATATTGTTCTGTAATTAATTATAATATAATGATTTAGATTTAGGAACTTCAACAAAATGAGATTGATTTAAATCTTTCTAAGATCCACTTACAATATTATCCACAATTTCGATTATAATTATACAATCAATAAATTAATTGACGCAAGAGAATTGTAATTAAATTTTATGAGCACAGAACCATTATTAATGAACGATTATTTTATTACAATTGTCTTAAAATATGTTTATTATGATTATCTGGCTCAGAAAATTTAAGCAATAATAAATTCAAATTGTTTTGTCTC